>CM057350.1:201882808-202482808 GCA_030015575.1 Agapanthus africanus
TTTCATGCCTAATGCCGACAAACCCGACCATCCCTGCTGTCTATCCAGACAGACCTACTCTTACCGGATTTTGTGTTGGCATTAGTCCTTGACTACTGAATACCTGACCTGACATACATAGCTTGGGGGTATGGGGAAATCAAAGGTGAAACCGACTTGTAACTCAACAGTTTGATACATGTTCTGATCAGTCTTACGGGCTTGGCCAGCCCCGGAGTGTTGATGCTGACATCACTCGCCCATCCTACTACCTTTTACTGCTTAGCGGCACGTCTCGGATTCAGCCCCGAGGATCTTGACCGTGGTCCCGGGCACGCACGGGATACTATTGAGTTACATCGACGATTCATCAATTGGTTTCAAAGACTATAGAGTAGAAACCTGATAGGACAGTTTAGTCACCATTGCACATTACCCTGCTCTGTTATTTCTTAGTACTGCTTTATTCATGTTCATACCTGCACTGCTTATTACCATGTTTATACTATATACTTGATGTCATGACGCGCTGACGTCTGGGTTTTGCATGGCCCAGATTCTTTTCCACTGTCGCTGACCGAGCAGGTGTACTTCAGCCAGCAGGCTGATCTGTGAGTTCTACAGTGGTTAGTTCATTTATTGCATTTTATTTCCAGGTTCGATCCCGCATTATGGGACGTACCTTTCCATCATTGTATTGGATCATTAGCTTCCGCACTTATTGTTTATTGATTCTTGTTATTATGGATTTGGACATGTATTAGATTAGCTTATTATCTTGTTCTTGATATCCTTACAACCGTAATGTGACTGTGGATGGATACTTCCTACCCACAGGTAGCATGGTTGGCTATGTCACGTACCCAATCTTGCGTACTCTGGGAAGCGGGGCGTGACATGGTTCTTTTGGTATCAGGGCATAGGTTAGTCGGGTTGATTCTTTTGTAGTTGGGTATTGTACCCAATACACGAATCAGAATACCCGTGTTTAGGAAACATGTCCTGCCACCTTGACCGTTTTACCATTCTTGAATCACATTCTTCCTGATTATATCTTTTACGACGTGCAAACTTACTTTGCATTGTCAACTCGGAAACCTGATTTCTTGTTATCCCTAGGACTTGGGCGACTTGGGTGGAGTTAAGTAATTGCGGCTATGATACCGCGGCATAGCTACAATGCAGTACTCTATTTAAGTATCTTGGAGTTCTAGCCTTGATCCACATTCAGAATCTATCATCATGCTAATGTTGGGTATTTTGAGTTCAGGATTATGACAGGTAAGAGGTTGAAGACGTACCGGAGGCATGTGAACAAAGCCGCCATGCTTGGAGTGATAAGAGAAATGTTGGAAATCAAAGAGACAGACCGAGCTGATCCAGCAGCAAGCGGACTTGTTTCAGGAAGGTTTGCAGATCGTCCAGCAGTCTGTAAACGATGTTGGAACTAGACCAGTTGACCGAGTAAGGACCGTAGCAGATTTCAGACTTTTGGATCCGTCTACTTTCACTTTTCTGGAGAAGCCGTTGCCAGCCGAGCAGTGGCTAGTAGACACGGAGAATTTACTGATTGCGGCACAGATCCCAGACGACAAGGGAGTTGATGTGGTGCGCATTCAGCTGGTGGATTACGCCCGAGAGTGGTGGCTGGTGGAGGAGACCCGCTTGTCCAAGCCAATCAGTTGGGCGGATTTCTCTAAAAGTTTCTTGGAAAAGTTCTTCCCGGGGACTGCACGGGAGGAAATGGAGGAGAAATTTATCGGACTAAGGCAGAATGGAGCAACCGTGGACGTGCATGCAGCGGAGTGGACGAGACTCAGTAGTCTCGCTGGACCTTTTGCAGCCTACGATGCAGACAACAATTACGGTAAGGAAGCAGTTCTGTCGGGCCAGTCGGGTTTAGGACTAGGCCGACAAACAGTGTTCTTGCAGCTATAGAAGTTGATGATAAAGAAGAGCCGGCAGTTGTTCGTGACTTTATGGATGTGTTTGAAGATATATCGGGCTTACCGTCGAAGCGAGACGTGGAGTTCACGATTGACCTTAGTCCTGGTGCAGCGCCAGTGTCTGAAGCTTACTATCCAATGGCACCAGTGGAATTGGAGGGAGTTAAGAAACAAGTTGGTGAACTACTCGAGAAGGGATGGATTCGAAGCAGCAACTCACCTTGGGGAGCTCCAGTTCTTTTAGTAAAGAAGAAGGATCGCACGAGAAGGATGTGCATTGATTATCGAGAATTGAACCGGGTGACTATTAAGAACAAGTACCCGATCCCTCGCATTGGAGAGCTTTTTGAGCAGCTTAGTGGAGCGAGGGTATTCTCGAAACTGGATTTGCGATCAGGATATCATCAGGTCCGAGTAAAAGCAGAAGACATTTGCAAGACGGCGTTTCGAACTCGATATGGACATTTCGAGTATCTAGTGATGCCCTTCGGAGTAACGAATGCGCCGGCAATATTCATGGATTTGATGAACCGAATCTTTTCACCGTTCTTGGACCAGTTTATTGTGGTATTCATTGACGATATTCTGGTTTACTCGAAGAGTTTTGAGGAGCATGCTGAGCATTTGAGGATCGCACTGCAGACTTTGAGACAGGAGAAATTGTATGCGAAGATGAGTAAGTGCGAATTTTGGCTGGAAGAAGTGAAGTTTCTGGGGCATGTTGTGTCAGGTGATGGAATCGCCGTCGATCCCGAAAAGATTGCAGCAGTTCGAGATTGGCCTATTCCAAGGAATGTAGCTGAGATAAGAAGTTTCCTTGGATTAGCCGGATACTACAGGAGATTTGTGGAGAACTTTGCTCGTTTGGCAGAACCGCTGACCAAGCTTATGCGTAAGGAGGTACCTTTTGTATGGACGGATAAGTGTGCGTTGGCTTTGAGACGTTGAAGCAGAAGTTGATAACCGCCCCTATCCTGACCGTACCAGACAATTCCGGAGGACTGATGATTCATAGCGACGCATCTGGGAAAGGATTGGGATGTGTTTTGATGCAGCATGGGAAGGTCGTAGCATACCATCAAGACAACTGAAGACCCATGAGAAGAATTATCCAACTCATGACTTGGAGCTTGCGGCTGTAATTTTCGCTTTGAAGATTTGGAGACACTACCTTTTGGACGAAAGAGTCGAAGTTTTTACAGATCATAAGAGCTTGAAGTATGTGTTCACACAGAAGGAGCTTAACATGAGGCAGCGTAGATGGTTGGAGCTGATGGCCGACTACGATCTTGATCTTAAGTACCATTCGGGGAAGGTTAATGTTGTGCCGGATGCGCTCAGTCGGTTACCAGCAATTCAGGTGTTAACTACGCAGAGGGAGATCATTGCAGATTTTCGAAGATTTGACTTGGAGGTTGTGCTACCACATTCTACGGGACAGTTGATGCAGTTGCAAGTACAGTCGTCCTTGGTTGAGAAGATTAAAGCGGCACAATCGCAGGATCCTAGACTGCAGAAGTTTCGAGAGCAGGTTGAGGCTGGACTACGAAGAGATTTACTGGTCCACGAAGATGGTTCGTTGAGGTATGGTAGCCGTTTGTGTGTGCCAAAGGGTGATGTACGTGAAGAGCTTATGAAGGAGGCACACAGTTCAGCTTACTCTGTACATCCGGGAGGTACAAAGATGTACCGAGATATTCGACAGCATTTCTGGTGGGAAGGTATAAAACGGGAGATCGCCCGCTTCATGGCTAAGTGCTTGGTATGTCAGCAAGTCAAGGCTGAACACCAAAGGGTTGCTGGTTTGTTGCAACCACTTCCGATTCCTCAGTGGAAGTGGGAACATATAACCATGGATTTCGTGACGGCTTTACCGCGGAGTCCAAAGGGCAACAATGCAGTATGGGTGATTGTCGATCGGTTGACCAAGGCAGCTCACTTTATTCCTTTTCGGGTTGGTCAATCAACGGAGACTTTGGCAGAGCGGTACATGCAGGAGATTGTAAGATTGCATGGAGTACCGGTGAGCATCGTGTCCGATCGGGACACTCGGTTCTTGTCACACTTCTGGAGGAGTTTACAGGAAAGTTTGGGGACTCGATTGAAGTTTAGCACAGCTTATCATCCTCAAACTGATGGACAATCAGAGAGAACGATCCAGACCCTTGAAGATATGTTGAGAGCTTGCATGTTGGACTTCAAAGGTCTTGGGAGTATCACCTACACTTGGTGGAGTTTTCTTACAACAATAGTTTCCAAGCGACTATTCAGATGGCTCCGTTTGAAGCGTTGTATGGTCGTAAGTGCCGTTCACCTGTTTGTTGGGATGATGTTGGTGAACGAAGGTTACTAGGACCAGATTTGGTGGTACAGACAGTCGAGAAGGTGAATACAATCAGAAAGCATATGAAGGCAGCTCAAGACAGACAGAAAAGTTGGGCTGACACGTCAAGAAGACCTCTAGAGTTCGCCGTGGGTGATTTGGTATTCTTGAAGATATCACCGACTAGAGGAGTGATTCGTTTTGGGAGTCGGGGAAAGCTTAGTCCTCGATTCGTTAGACCCTTTGAGATATTGGAGCGTGTTGGAGAGGTAGCGTACCGGTTGGCGTTACCACCGTCATTAGCAGGAGTTCACGATGTGTTTCATGTGTCTCAACTACGGAGGTATGTTCGTGATGAGACTCATGTCTTGGATCATTCGGAGTTGACTGTACGGGAGGACCTGACTTTTGAGGAGCGACCAGTTGAAATCAAGGATCGAAGAGAAAAGGTTCTTAAGAACAAGGTTATCCCTCTTGTGCTAGTTTCTTTGGGAAATCGATCGCATGGAGAATCCACTTGGGAGCGAGAAGACGAGATTCGGAAGAAATTCCCTCACCTTTTCAGTAGTTAGCTATCTTGTACTCTTGGAATTTCGAGGACGAAATTCTTTTTGTAGTTGGGTATGATGTAACACCCGAGCCCAATAATACTATTTATATTACTAGTTGAGGGTAATATATTGCTCATTCCAATTATCCTGATTGTTTGGTGCTTTTTGCAAAATTCTAACCGGTTAAGTCATTTTGGCACATAACAAATTTTAACTCCTAAAATGAAATTTAAAATGTCCATGTTGGCCTACTCGTTGCCACTAGTCGCGTGGTAGCGTCCACGTGTCGAGATTCCGTCCCGTTCGGCTAAACGGGCAAGTTTGGACGACTACGCACGCGTACAAGTGTCCGACTTGGGGGCATGCATTTTATTCATTAGACACCTCTTTTCAAAATTTGGAACCCGCTTAAAATCCTATAATTTGAATTTGGAGCATTTGGGCGCAACCCGGGCGCGATTTGGAAATATTTCATTTTGCGCCAAAAAGGCCCATTTCAATTTAATATCTTAAACTATATATTATACGTATATTATTCCTAACAGTTAAATCCTTTCAAATCTTTACCCAAATATTTTCCTCACCTCGCCTCAGCCAATCACAGCGGGGAGTGTAACCGCGTGGGCCCCGCCTTCCCTTTCCCTATCTCTCTCTCTCTCTTCCCTCAATCTCTCTCTCTCTCTCTCCAATCTCTCTCTCTCTCTTCTTATATAATCTTCGCATGCAGCCGCCCCCTTCTCTTCCCCACCACGAGAAAACCCATAACTTCTTTTTCTTCATTCTCTCTCAACTCCCAAGCACCGTGACCCTAACCCTCGGCCCAGCAACCTCATCACCTGCGCTTCAACTCCTCTGCCCTCCGCAGCCACCTTCTTCTCCCTCTTCGTCCCTGCACCCACAGCCACCTTCACCATCTCCTTCAACTCCTCACAACCGGCGAGCACCACCACCATTGCCGCAGCCTTCCCTCGACCCCTCCAACGCACCATCTCCGACCTCCAGCCAGCACCTCTCCGGCGCGCCTCCATCACCCACATCCTACCCCCCTCCAACCGAGATCCCACCTCGCAGACCTCGTCGGCGCTTACTACCTGCAACCACGCACCCTACAGGCCAACCACTTCGCCTACAGTTCCTCCTAAAAACCGCAAACCCTCTCCTGCGCCCCTCCGTCGCCGTCACCGATCCCCGACTTCGCTTTTCTCGTCACCACCCAACTCCTGACACCACCACCACCACTATCCTTCATCACCACCATCTACTGATCTTCAAGAATCCCTCGCTGCCATTGCCAGAAAACCCGCTGCATGCCTTGCCGGGGACCTCGCCTTTGACGACCATCATCGTCGTCACCCCTCGTCTCTGTCCCCAGAGCACCTCACCAGAGCCGACATCCAAGCCACGACCTTGCTTGGGTCGTATTCACATCTCCGTCGTGTCGCATCCATCGTGGTCGTGATCGTTGTGTCGAGCGAAGGCCTAGCCATGATCGTGCATCTGCAGTTTGTGCTTCATGGGTGCTTTACCGTTCGGTTCCCGAGGCAAGTATCTGAATACTTGCTTTAACATGCTAGCGTGCGAGATCTAGTCTTGCCACGCAATTGAATTCATACTATATAAAACAACAACTTAATGATGGTAATTGATATTATATCGTAAGTTAGAATCGATAGTTGTAGTTATCTTTAACATGGAATCGTTATAATAGTTCTCGTAATTAATCAACCCAACATCAATCCCTATTTCAACTAAATAAAACGACTGGATCATATCTGCTTTAACTGTTAAATCATTCACGAGACAATCATTATACTTAGTGTAAATTCATGTAGCTTCATTACTTTAAGATTGTGGATATTGCTTCACCTTGTGGCTATTGCACCCCAAAGGTGTGTGAACCTGTTAATAAGAGAATACAAACATCACTGTGGTTACATGGAATATTATGGTTATTTACTGTTTCCTGCTGCTGTTCATTATTGATTGTATACCTGTTGCGAGCACATACCCGATTGCACTACATATTGGCCTGACCCTGCTGCACATGACATATACATACATACCAACTCATCCTGTTGCACCATGACATTACTTGTTTCATGATTTCATGCCTAATGCCGACAAACCCGACCATCTCTGCTGTCTATCCAGACAGACCTACTCTTACCGGATTTTGTGTTGGCATTAGTCCTTGACTACTGAATACCTGACCTGACATACATAGCTTGGGGGTATGGGGAAATCAAAGGTGAAACCGACTTGTAACTCAACAGTTCGATACATGTTCTGATCAGTCTTACGGGCTTGGCCAGCCCCGGAGTGTTGATGCTGACATCACTCGCCCATCCTACTACCTTTTACTGCTTAGCGGCACGTCTCGGATTCAGCCCCGAGGATCTTGACCGTGGTCCCGGGCACGCACGGGATACTATTGAGTTACATCGACGATTCATCAATTGGTTTCAAAGACTATAGAGTAGAAACCTGATAGGACAGTTTAGTCACCATTGCACATTACCCTGCTCTGTTATTTCTTAGTACTGCTTTATTCATGTTCATACCTGCACTGCTTATTACCATGTTTATACTATATACTTGATGTCATGACGCGCTGACGTCTGGGTTTTGCATGGCCCAGATTCTTTACCACTGTCGCTGACCGAGCAGGAGTACTTAAGCCAGCAGGCTGATCTGTGAGTTCTGCAGTGGTTAGTTCATTTATTGCATTTTATTTCCAGGTTCGATCCCGCATTATGGGACGTACCTTTCCATCATTGTATTGGATCATTAGCTTCCGCACTTATTGTTTATTGATTCTTGTTATTATGGATTTGGACATGTATTAGATTAGCTTATTATCTTGTTCTTGATATCCTTACAACCGTAATGTGACTGTGGATGGATACTTCCTACCCACAGGTAGCATGGTTGGCTATGTCACGTACCCAATCTTGCGTACTCTGGGAAGCGGGGCGTGACATCTATTGAGGCAGGTACCCTACTATTGCGTTGATTATTCGATTTCCGCATATTCATGCTATTTGCATTGCATCGCTTGTATTGTTGACATATTTCAGTCATGCTGCTAGGACACTAGCACTATTATCGATGATGCGTATGTTCCACGTACACTTGTTTGCCAGCTCACACACTTCATCATCGATAATTGCCATGTCACTACACTGTAGTACTGTTGCATTCAGTGGATGTTGCTTACATTTCTTTACATGTCGCATACATCATGCTTGCTGATTATACGCATTGAGATATGTTGTTTCCATGATATTTCTGGATTTGGGAACCATGGGTATTTCAAAAGAGAAATATGTAATTGTTTTAAAAACCCGGTTACCCTTGATATGATATTTCAGTGCGTCCACCATGTGCTTTCTCGGTGCTGAGAGCGACATGTGAAACCCGATTCGAGGAGGCGGATGAGGCCGATTGAGGGTACATGGTGGACCCGGTATGGTTCCTCGGGGCAAGAAATGTTTTTCGTGGAGTAGACGATGAGCCTGGAAGGGTGGCGAGTACCTACCGGTGATTGGTTGGACCTGGCGGTTATCCGGAGGATACTGACCAGAGTCGATAGATGGATATGGGCGTACTGCCGGGGCAGAGGGCCGATACCGCAGACAGAGCCCGTGGGCCGATCCGGACTGACGGAGCCCGATATATGAGGATTTTCGTGCCGATGCTGGGCACAGTTTTCATGATGTTTTCGAGTGTCGATGCTGGGCACTCCGGTTCCTTGATTTTGACGTGTCGCGAGGGACACAGATGGTTTATATCCTCATATTATTCCCATGCACATGCTTTATGATATTTACATGCATGATGGTTATTGTCATTGGGTGACGAGTGGATGGGATCCACGTACATGCAGACTTGATCACATACAGACTGGATTTACATGATCATACTTCATTTGTATATATAACAGGGTATGAGGGCGCTGTTATATATACCCTTACACCAATATTAGTGGAATGTGACGCTAATATATGTGTATTGACATCCATTTGATACTTCATCATATTTACTTCATGCAGACATACCTTATACTGATGACATGTTATTACCTGAGTACTTGGCACTACATACATGTTTAGATGTTACATTGCCACCTTATTATGCTTCAGACGTACTCTTGTGGTTTATGTATACTGATCGTTTGACTTAGGATTATGTCGTGCATTCGGTTTCTGCTTGTAGATATTTTCTATTCACGAGTTGGCAACTCACCCCCGTTGTGCCACAGTTCTTGCAGGTTTTTCCGTACAGATTCCATAGCGGCATTTCTGGCACACTGCTTCCTTATGGGTGACTTGCTTCGGTAGGTGGGTTCTTTTGTATCAGAACCGTCATTGTTCATGTATTATTTATTGTATCTAGAAATTCCATCAACCAAAACTTGTATTTTGTTTCAGACTTAGACAGCAGTGTTGCATTATTTCGACCTTAGAGTCGCGCTTGTAGTATTACGGTTTTCTGGCTGTTTTGAGTTTCTTTTTGGGTTTTGATCCTCGCCCTTTGGCGTTGTATATTATTATTATTGCTTGTGTGGTTGTGACCGTCGTTTGACGAAGAGCTAGCTCCCGCTTGGGGATGCCTTTTTATCATTTCCTATATATTATTCTTGTTGTACCCCGTTCGGGGCCAGTTTTTACAAAGGAAACTCTGCCGAAATTTTCACGAAAGGTTACACATTTTAAAAATACATACTCGGCTTAGTTATTTAAAAACTTTGATTTTCGAAACATGATTTCTTTACTTCTTAAAACCAGTTTTCCTTATTTACTTTTTAAATGGTTTTAGATTTCTGGCCTTTTGGCTTACTTGGATCAGATGGGGTCCTATAAACTTCATATAGTTCAAGGGCCAGTCACGTGCTCTTTCGGGTCGTGACACTTTTGGGTACAGTCCTGAATCACATGGAGGCAATGAGCGATAGAGGGGTTTCGTCTCTCCCGGTATAGGGAGTTGATGTTGCGCTGTGTTCGATTGGCTATAACTGGAAATCCCTGGCCAGGGTCGTTGAGATTTACTGATAAGTGTTATCAGTAATTTCTCGAACTGTTATAGACCTCATATCGACATGACTTATCAAGCTACTGGGGTCTGACGTTTACCACCCCTAGGCTAGATATGCGACATATCAGACGAAAAGACCGGACTGTACGGGAGTGTTACTGATTTGGATTCGCAGGAGAAAGTACAGTCTTGCTTGTTGATCTTCTGATCGCTCAATACCTGGGTGGCTGTTACGTTTAGCTGACCGCTTGCAGCTTATGGGTGTTTGATATGATCATCACCTACTGCCGGCGTATTGACGATTCTTTAGAGTCCTACACAGAGGTTTCTTGGCTCAGGCAAAACGGAGTAGGAGCACATATTTGATATGTGCGGGACCGAGAACAATACGTGCATGTGATACCGTATTATATTCTCGCGATATGAGATATCGGCCGGGTATATGTGATATAGCCGGGTCATCGGATCAAGTGTTGATTCGATGAACTGATACAGATTATATTAGTTGGTTATTTGTGAAATAGCCGGATTATCAGATCAAGTGTTGATTCGATAATTTAATGTATAATTATATATTTGATATATTAAATTACATTAACTAATATAAGCTCACTAAAAGATTCTTTTTCTCACTCGGGTAATACATTGATATATATGCGATATATGTTAATTGTATTATTTTATGTTTTTACAATAAATATTGTATATGTGATATATAATATTGTAACATGTTAGGGTTAGTAATGCATCATGATTAGTGGAGATTAAACATGATTAAGGTTTGATTTGGGTTAATTTTTCTAGAAACTTCTAGAAGCTTTTTGTTTTGTTTTTGCAAAGATATTTTGTAAAGATATTTTGGATGATATTTAGTTAACCCAACCCAACCCTTGACCATAGTTCATTCACTACATGGGTTAAGTTATCATACTTAACCCATGGTTGCATTTCTAATCTCACTACAATTCATTATTCATCACAAAAGAAATGGGTTTTCTTCTTCCTTCTTCTTTTAAATGGAAAAGCATTCTAGCTTTTTCATTAGTGATGATTTTGAGCGAGATTAAGAAAATAAATGAGAGCTAAAATCCTACTTCATCATCCTACTCTATCCTAGTCATTTAGATTAGGGTGTTCACTTCATTTGTGAGTGAGAGCTTGTGTTAAAGAAACTTCAAGGTAGATCATCTTTGTTATCGAAGATCGGAAGCAAGCTTGCATCATTCTCTTCGTGGAGCCTCTCTAGAGTCCGAGTACATGATGATCGCAGTGAAGGGACCTCAACACGGAGCTTATGAAGCGAAGGACTGGACTACAAAGGTTGTAATCCCAAACTCTTAGATGTTAATGTGTTTAACATGCTTTATTTCGCCTAATCTCTAGTTTAAAGATCTTGGTTAGGGTTGTTCGGCACGTCTAAATTTTTAATCGGGCATGATTGATGCCTTATAGACACTTGTGAGAGTGCCTAGTAACCCTACAATGGTATCAGAGCCAAGCTAGAGTTTTAGGCGAAGTCTAGGCGAAGTTTAAAGTCCGATCGAGCTCTGAATAGCCGATAAAACCTAGTTTCTGGAAATTTTCTCAAAAGTTGACATTTTTCATATTAAAAATACTCAGAAAATAAAGCAGGTAAATCTAAGAATTAATGTGAAGTACGGACCACCAAATCGATCACGTGAGCGCGGAACCGCGGCCAAACCAAGCGTTTGGCGGCGGTTCCGCGGCCAAAATTTGGAGTTGGTCTCTGATACTTCAGGTATTAATTCTTGGGTCCTTTTTCATACTTCTGGGAATTTTTAATTTTACTCAAGTGTTGAGTTTTTTGGGTTGTATTGGGAACTCGTTGATTCGATCGGAAAGTTTAACTTCGTTTAAGTTTTTCCGGGTAATTTTAGAACGTGTTAAAAAGTTCGAACGGATATCAATAACTCATTTTTTCCCCTGTCGGAAAATTTTCAAGTGTTGGATTTTTCCGTAGTTTAAGAACATTCTAAGTCGTGCAAGTAACGCGGTGGTCCCTCTAGAAGAACACAAACCTTAACTCGATTATGTGACCGTCTGAACCGCCTCTGAACCTTAGGGTTTGGGGCAGTATGGCGTTACCACATATGAGGCGTTGGCTTGACCCTTCTACGGCTGGACCATTGGTACTGTGGCATGTGATGGATATTTTTGAACTCCGCTTAAGTGTTGAGCTATTTGGGAAATCTTGGGTGTTTGTTTATTCGATCGGGAAGTTTAACATTGTCTATTTATCTGAAATGTGTGATACAATATTTGGAATACACAAGTAGTTATGAGATAACTAATTTGAATGTTATAAATCTAGCAGTTCAGTCTCAGATGATCGGTTGCCACGGGATTTTGATGCGATCAAAAGTCCGTCGCAATCACGTAGCGTACGCGGATACTCGCTGGATAAACTTAATAGATAGCCACGCCCTATAGCCCCGACCAAGTGACTGTAGGAGAACCCCGTTGCCAAAAGCATCCGTTCGGGTGCTCGCGGCAGCGGTGTTCCGCCTTAGTGCACGTTGTCGACGGCATCCGGGGGTGCGGCCGTCTACTAAAATTTGCGATGAGCATTCGATCAGGATGTCGGGAATCTTGTTGAATTGCCCGACTTGATATTGAAAAGAGTTTTCAATAATGAGACTAAAATATGGGGTTTATAATAGTTAGGCATGAGATGTCTAAGGAATTCATTTGGTTAGGCATGAGATGTCTAAGGAGGTTGCGGATTCCAACTGTTGTAGTTTTACACTTTCTTTTCTGTGACCGTAAGCGTAGTATGTGGTGTATCGCCGGTTTCGTTGCTATATATCAACGACAATCGGGATACGCATACTTGCTTACGTTGATGATATGAGATATTATATGTTGCTGTGATATGTTATATTGGATGATCGTGTTCTGAATAGCCGGGGTTTTTATGTGAGATGAGGGTTTTCATTTTCATTCATGTAAAATTCAATTGTATGTAATATTCTTTTATTGGGGCACTTCCGGGCTGAGGATGATGTCACCATTGTATATTATTTACTTTTCCGCATTAGGTAGACCCAAGGCGGGGAGCACAAGTAACCGGGTTCTAGGGTCCAGTAGGAGACCATCTCGAGGAGTCGAGACCGGGTCTCCTAAGCCTAGAATTGGTAGTGTTGCTTGCCGCTCTCGTAGGGGTCTAAGGATGTGGGTTTGGCTATTCATCGCGACCGTGGAATCCGCGTTTTATACAGGCTTGTATTAAAACACGGACCTCCTAGTATATCCAATATTTCATATGTTATCTTCTGTTGCAATGTTCTGTGATGAGATCATATTACTGCCTGAGACGAATGTTTATATTATATATATGAGATATATGTTATATTGCAGATTTCGTTTCAAATGTGATGCTTGTGAAGCATAATAAAATGGGACTTCATTAATGAGATTAATGAAATAAAAGAAACCTAAAAATGTTGTAGAAACTTGTTTAAAAAAACTGGTAGCTCTAGTTCTTGCTTTGCAGTGTTCCTTGTAGAACATCCAGCACCTTATTCGATAAGGAAAGAGCCGAGATCCCTTCACCGGGAGTGACCTCTTTAGCGAAACTAGCAGATGCTATAAACACGGTTTGTCTTTTGATTGCTTCTATAGTTTTTTGTTTGCATAGTGGTATTTGCGAAATATCCTGCACCTTATTCGTTGAGGAAAGAGCCGAGATCCCTTCACTGGGAGTGACCTCTTTAGCGAAACTAGAAAAGCCTCGAAAAAAACATTCCATTTAATATCACTCGATTCTACAACGATATCAAGTTCATTACGCAAAAGGTTTTCTTAAAAACCTGTCGTAACCCTCTGTCATTTTAGGACGTAGGGTACTTAGTATTCGTGCTGTGTTTGTTGACCTTAGTTAAGGCACAGTGTACGGTAGCTAAGTGATGTCTTCCTATATAGCATATAATGCAATTAGTTAGGACAGTCATGTGATTTTGTTGATCTTAGTTAAGGTTTATGTGGGTGGGTCTATTTAATCAAGAAATGACGGGTAGAACTTGACTAGTGCTTATGATTTGTTGACCATATTTAAGGTCATAAATCACTAGGGGTAAAATATTATTGGGAATTTCAAGTGTTGAAATTTGCAATGAGATTGCATACCTTCTATGAGATAGTTGGATCCCGATACCCGCTGCGAGTAAGAGTTACTCGTGGGAGAGTTTTACACATTACAATTAGCCGATCAAGCAGGTGTCTAGAAAGGTGTCAACGGGGTTACGCCCCTGGGAAAACGAGGTTTATTTCAATTAGGTCCGTGCGAAAGTGCGGGGAACCTCCCTCAAAGTACTGGCACTGGCCTGGCTGAAAGATTGGCGAACTTTTAGGGTGTAATTAATCCCGGCTAGTCTTTCCTTTTAGGGTTTGAAGGAAGATTTGACTAAAACAGTGGGAGCCATCCTGATTAGATAAATTGATAACCAATCTAATCTTGTAAAAGCGCACGCTGAGTGTTTTCTTCTCTCTCTCTCCAGGTAGCGACCATGTCACGCCTTAATCAAGATAATAATACGGATGTATTAACCGAATCCGCTTGTTATACTGCGCTAGAGAACGTTGGTCCCGCTCCAACTTATAGTTGTTATAAGACAGAGCAGGAAATAGGGGATTACCAGAATTCCCGTGCCGCCCAAACGAAGAAAGTGCATGTTGATGCATCTTCTTCGGGTGTGTTCATTAAACAGAACTGTTTCTCAATATCCTTTACGTCCTGGGTATTTGATACCAGATCAGGATCCCACATATGTAATTTGTTACATGGGCTACAGATAGATAGAGAACTGAGAACGGGTGATAAATTTCATGAGATAGAAACGGTGCAAGTGTTGCAGCCAAGTCTGTTGGTAGTTATCACCCTGTATTACCAGAATACATTGATTCTGAATGAATTTTATTAGATACCGAACCTGATACAACATCATATCAGTCTCTTTATAAGAAAAGAAAGGATATAATTTTGTATTGTTGGATAATGTTTTGAACATTTCCTATATCAAGAGTTGATCGGTTCAGGCACATTATCTAAAAGGATAGACTTTCTAAATCAAACCACAGTTCTTAATGTACAGAACACACACAAGAGGAAGAGTTCAGAAATGAACGAATCCTTCTTGAGGCATTATAGACTAGGTCATATCAATGCGACCCGACTAGCTGAAGTTACATATAAATGTATATTTAAATTAGTTTGAATTTACATCTTGTGAAACTTGCCGGTCATGTCACAGAGATAAGATGACCACAGCTCCGTTTATTGGAAACAGAGAAAGAGTTAGTAAACTCTTGGGATTGATACATGCTGATGTATGAAGGTCCCCTGTCTACACATGCCAGGACCGGTTTTTTGTACTTCATTACATTCACTGATGATTTCTCAAGATTCAGACATATGTTCCTGTTGAAACATAAGTCCGAAACTTTTGAGATAATCACAGAATATAAGTTAGAAGTAGAGAACCAAAAACCGGGTATAAGTATTATGTCCTTTTGATGAGATCAAGGAGGAGAATACTTGAGCATGGAATTCCTGGACTATTCTAAAGGAGAATGAGATTCTCTCTCAGCATTACTCCTCTGAATACACCACAGCACGTCGGTGTATCGGGGCGGAGCAATCACACCCTATGTAATATGGTGCGCTCTATGATGAGTACGACTGAGTTTCTTATTTCCTTTTGGGAGTTATGCACTTGTGAAGCTGCATACCTATTGAATAGGGTTCCAATCAAATCAGTTGCCTGCCACTTCATATGTGATATGGAATGGGAAGAGCCCATATCTTAAGTAAGTTAAGATTTGGGGTTGTCCGGCCTATGTCTAAAAGCAAAATCCGGAAAAACTCGAGGCAAAGTCAGTTCTGTGGAAGTTTGTTGGATATCCCAAGCATTCGCAAGGGAATATCTTCTACCAAACCGAGAAAAAAAAGATGTTTTGTTTCTCAGCATGCCACCTTTGTGAAAGGGAATTTCTTATGAAGAAATTATTGGTCATGAGGTAGAACTGGAAAGAGTTCCAGCTATGCAAACTGCAGCTGATGATTTGGTAGAACCAAAGGATTCAATAGTTTCCAACGAACCTCAGCCTCTCCACCGACCTAGTAGGGTTCCTCACCCACCTGAGAGATACTTCGGTTTTCTCTATGACAGTGGGAGCGAGGATTGGATCATGAGATGATGATCCAACTAGTTTCGAGCTGGCCATCAGGAGTGGGACTATGTAAGAATGGCTGGATGCTTAGCGATCTGAGATGGAATCCTTATACACCAACAAAGTATGGACTTTGGTTGCTTTATCTGAAGGGTTACATCCCCATCAGGAGCAAGTATATCTTGAGAAGATTACTTGGTGTACATGGAAAATTTGAGACTTTCAAAGCTATGCTTAAGTCCATCCAGATCCTACTTACCACGGCTACATACCATGACTATGATATCTGGCGGTTGGGTGTCATGACTGCTTTTCTAAATGATGATTTGGAAGAGAGCGTCTATAAGTACACAGCCAGAGGGCTTCGTAGACAGTGGGAGCAGCGGAAACGTGAGCAAGATGTTTTATGTGATAAATCAGGCATCGCGGAGTTGGAACATCTGTTTTGATGAGGTAGTCAAAGAGTTTGACTTCATCAAAATGGTAGATGAACCTTGTATATACAAAAAGGTAATAGAGAGTATGGTGGTGATCCTCGTAGAGTACGTAGATGACATACTCTTGATAGGGAAGGGGTTTCCTATGCTACGCTCGGTCAATCTCCTCTTATCACAATGATTCTCCATATAGGATCAAGGTGATACCTCCTAAATCCTGGGTTATAGATCTATGGGATAGATCTAATTGGATGTTAGGAATCTCACTAGTTGTAGTGAGATGGTATCAAACGATCCTGGGGAGAATCACTGGAAAAGGTTCCAGGGTGATAAGGACGACTGAATGTCAGTTGTAGGCATTGTCTTTATCCTCAGTAGAGGGACGGTATGTTGGAAGAGTTCCAAGCTAGATACCGTGACTTACTAGACGATTAAAGGCAAGATACATCGTTACCAAGGATTCTACCAAAGAGGCAGTCTGGATATATATTATTTCATGAGATAAACTTCGTTCCTACCATTGTGTGACAATGGAGTTATGGCTTAAGCCAAGGAACCCCCGTCCCATCAGAAAGCTAAATATAATTCTTAGGCAGTATGACCTGATCATGGAGATGGTTGATCTCCAGGGAGATCGAGGTTAGGAGAGTAGATACAGAGGACAACAGCGCGGCTCCACTCACAAAGGCCTTTTTCCCATTAGAGACTTTTATGGGATGGTTGAGTATGAGATACTTCAACCACATCTAATTATTGGGTATGTGATACCACAACAGATGGCCCTAGTGCAAGTAGGAGATTGTTAGTTATATGTATGCCCTAGAGGCCATTACTGTACATACGATGTATATTGTAGTGGATGCTTGGACATTTATAGGGAGGACTTTCTTGCTCGACATGATAGTACGCTATCTGGTTACTCTTTATCTTAACATGTACTCTGATTGTTTCTATGTTACATATTGATAAAGCCCTTAGGATGAGTACTTGACTACCAGGACTATGATGCGGATCATACTAGCGGGGACAGAGTAGTCACCAAGTACATCCTTCAAATGTTCCTAGTCGTGGGAGTAAAGAGACAGGGCATCGATACTCCAGAGTAGACTAGCGTATGCGCTTCTTGACCCATATGATGGGCGATGGATGATCTCATATCCATTGGTGTTTGACATCAGAGAAGGTATACGGGTGCTCAGTGGAGACTGGGTACACTGGACGGACTCGCCGAGAACTCCAGATGGTATTATACCTCACGTCAGATGGCAGTTCTCTGGTGACACTGGTACAGGTTAGTCTGTAGACCCGAGATCGTCATAGTGTCTTGTGTGATTCCCACTGTGCTTTGATTTCCATCATACCACATCCAAGAGGGCATGCAAAAAGGTGTTTTTTGGGTACAGTCCCGAATCACATGGAGGCAATGAGCGATAGGAGGGGTTTCGTCTCTCCCGGGATAGGGAGTTGATGTTGCGCTGTGTTCGATTGGCTATAACTGGAAATATCTGACCAGGGTTGTTGAGATTTAATGATAAGTGTTATCAGTAGTTTCTCGAACTGTTATAGACCTCATATCGACACGACTTATCAGGCTACTGGGGTCTGACGTTTACCACCCCTAGGCGAGATATGCGACATATCAGACGAAGAGAACGGACTGTACGGGAGTGTTACTGATTTGGATTCGTAGGAGAATGTGCAGGCTTGCTTGTTGATCTTTTGATCACTCAATACCTTGGTGGCTGTTACGTTTAGCTGACCGCTTGCAGCTTGTGGGTGTTTGATATGATCATCACCTACTGCCGGCGTATTGACGATTCTTTAGAGTCCTACACAGAGGTTTCTTGGCTCAGGCAAAACGGAGTAAGAGCACATATATGATATGTGCGGGACCGAGAAAAATACGTGTATGTGATACCGTATTAGATTCTCGCGATATGAGATATCGGCCGGGTATATGTGATATAGCCGGGTCATCGGATCAAGTGTTGATTCGTTGAACTGATACAGATTATATTAGTCGGTTATTTGTGAAATAGCCAGATTATCGGATCAAGTGTTGATTCGATAATTTAATGTATAATTATATATTTGATATATTAAATTACATTAACTAATATAAGCTCATTAAAAGATTCTTTTTCTCACTCGGGTAACACATTGATATATATGCGATATATGCTAATTGTATTATTTTATTTTGTTACAATAAATATTGTATATGTAATATATAATATTGTAACATGTTAGGGTTATTAATGCAACATGATTAGTGGAGATTAAAAATGATTAAGGTTTGATTTGGGTTAATTTTTCTAGAAGCTTCTAGAAGCTTTTTGTTTTGTTTTTGCAAAGATATATTGTAAAGATATTTTGGATGATATTTAGTTAACCCAACCCAACCCTTGACCATGGTTCATTCTCTACATGGGTTAAGTTATCATACTTAACCCATGGTTGCATTTTTAACCTCACTACAATTCATTATTCATCACAAAAGAAATGGTTCTTCTTCTTCCTTCTTCTTTTAAATGGAAAAGCATTCTAGCTTTTTCATTAGTGATGATTTTGAGTGAGATTAAGAAAATAAATGAGAGCTAAAATCCTACTTCATCATCCTAATCTATCCTAGCCATTTAGATTAGGGTGTTCACTTCATTTGTGAGTGAGAGCTTGTGTTAAAGAAAGTTCAAGGTAGATCATCTTTGTTATCGAAGATTGGAAGCAAGCTTGCATGATTCTCTTCGTGAAGCCTCTCTAGAGTCCGGGTACATGATGATCGCAGTGAAGGGACCTCAACACGAAGCTTATGAAGCGAAGGACCGGACTACAAAGGTTGTAATCCCAAATTCTTAGATGTTAATGTGTTTAACATGCTTTGTTTCTCCTAATCTCTAGTTTAAAGATCTTGGTTAGGGTTGTTCGGCACGTCTAAATTTTGAATCGGGCATGGTTGATGCCTTATAGACCTTTGTGAGAGTGCCTAGTAACCCTACATTTTACCCCCAATAGAAATAGAGATGGTAGGACAGCCAGGGTCCTTACTTTTTTTGGTATTTGCTGGGTAAAAGCTGTGCTAACATTACTCGTCATGAAAACTTTTTTAGGCACTTGAATTTTTCTCTTCCTAGTGCACAAGTCTTTAAGGATTCTTGCATAAGATGGGACTTGTTGAATAGCATCTAGGAGAGGAATATTTACGTTAACTTTCTTAAACATTTCTACAATCTTCTCCATTTGTGGGTTAGGTCTGTTGGCCCTTAATCTGTTTGGAAATGGAGCTTGATTAATAAGTTTTGGGTCCAACATTTGTGGAGAAGATTGTGGGGACGGATTCGATCCCAAAATTGGAGTGGGAATCGTCTTAGATAGATTGGACGAAGTGTTCGAGCCTTGGGGAAAATGGAGAATAGGCTCGGATGAAGGTGGGAGATTAGACGAATTAGGGGAAGAAGTAGAAGCCGAGGTATCATTGGTATCACTAACATCATCAAATTGCTCACCCACTCGGTTATTCAGTACTTTTCCCGATCTTAACGTAGTAACGATACTCACGTTATGATTTTGTGAATGGCCAGGATTCGATAGGGGTTGAGATGGGAGTTTTCCTTTCTCTCTTGCACTCATTGAGGCATTCAATTGTGCAATTTGGTTTTCTATTGATTTAATACTCTCACCATGGGAGGCAGAGTCTTTCTTTATGGTATCAATAGAATACTTCATATCAGCCGACATTTGAATGGTATGTTTCATAAACAAATCCAAAGTTTGTGCGAGTGAAAAGTTATCAGTACCGGCCAATTGCGGAGCAGAAGTGTTGGCAGGATTTTGAAAATTTTGTGACTGAAAGGGGTGCTGACTTTGTGGTTGTGGTTGTTGTGGAGGAGGTCTTTGATAATTGCTTTGGAACTGGTTTTGATTTTGGGGTTGGTTTTGGTTCCAAGCAAAATTAGGATGATTCCTCCATCCTTGATTGTACGTGGAAGAATAAGGATCGTTTCTAGGTCGCTGCTGAAAAGCAGCATTAGTTTGCTCATGACCTTGAAACGGTGCATTCATAGGACATTCTTCCGTCAAGTGTGAAGGATCTGAACAGTAACTACACACGGTCTTGGGAAGCGTTACCTGATTTAGGGAGACTGATGAGAATTTGTTCTCAATAGCGTCGAGTTTCTTCTGCATCGCTGCCATTTCGGATTTTACTGCGATGGAAACATCGAGATGATGAATACCTCCCCTAGATGAAGGTGGTCTTACGCTTTCCCGCTGTAAAGTGTTTTCAGCGAGGTCTTCCAGATATTTCCAAGCTTCACCATCATCTTTAGACATGAAATTGCATTGACAATTTGTTTCAAGCATCTGCTTTGTCGCTCGATTAATGCCCTCATATATAATTCGGCACAAATCCCATCTATTTATTCCATGATGAAGACATTGGACAAGCAGATCCTTGAAACGTTCAAAGCACTTCTAAAATGGTTCATTGGGAAGCTGGGTAAACTGGTTGATCTCGCTCCTAACATGGGCGGTCTTATGGTTTGGGTAAAACTTCTTAAGAAATGCTATTACAAATTCATCCCAATTAGTGATAGAGTGTGCAGCGGTATTATAAAGCCACTTTTCTGCCAAGTCGCACAGAGTGAATGGGAGAAGACGCAAGCACATAGCATCCACAGTCAGTTGTGAAGTACCCATCATTGCGCATACATTTTCGAATTTAGTGATGAAAACGTACGCGTCTTCAGACTCAAGCCCGTGAAATTTGGGCAACAGATTGATGTAGTGGGGTTTAATTTCAAAATTATCCCCGTTGGCTGGTGGAATAGATAAGCAAGTGGGAAGTGGACCACGGATAGGATAGCATCTCTCTTGGAGAGAGATGCGCAGTGGATTCTGCTCACCTACGGACGGTAGCAGCGTGGTGTTATAATTTTATGGAGCACCGTCCATCTTGGTTGATGTGGTGTGTGGTGGGAGAAAAGAAGATGAAGAAGCACCGACCTCGGAGTCGATAGCTGGAACACGGACAAGACGGGCACTAGAATCCCGTGTCCAGCTGAGTATGCACTAAGCGGGTTTAGCGTAAGTGGCAGCATGTGTGATTTAAAAAAAAATGGTTTGTTTTGAAAAATGTGTCGGACTTAGACAAATCACACAAAAATGCACAAACAACCCTAAAACTAAGATTACCTACGTCATGTCTCTAGACTGCTCCTAGACTTCCAGAGGACAAGCCGTAGGATCAATCCTCTACCACCTCTTTACTACTCTTGTGTCCAGGTAAGTGTCAAGTAAGTGGGAGGTATCCGCTATACGAATCATCGAAAATAGAGGGCCTTAATTAAATAACCACTTGCCTTAGACACACTTGCCTAGACACCACAAAAGTAATGCGGATAAGCGATAAATTACCCACGACCTTCCTTTGTCCTTAATGAGCGTGACAGTCCTTAGAGTCTTGTCTATATATTTTTTAAATTAATGTAGGGTTGATGCAGATACTTGTTTTGTGATTTGTAGGGCTTAGGAAGGGTGATAAAATCCCTACCTAATCTAAATTTTGGTCTTGCCCCTTAAAAATCCGTATTAAAATATGAAATAACAAACCAATAACAAAACTTTGCAAAAAGATTTTTGAGTGGCGATATTTTGCAAAGAATCCTGCAGAAAAGATATTTTATTGAATTTCAGAGGAGAGAGAAAGAGTTGAGAAATTTACCAGAGAAGTTTGAAACCCTAGATCTCCAATTCCGCCGCGCTTCCGCCGCTATTTGTCCTTATTGCCGCGGATCCACCGTAAGGAAGGAGTATTAGTTGATGAAGTTTGCTATGTGGCCTCCTGTACACCTCTGGATCTCGATGAATGTCTCTGTCTTTCTGTTTCCTCAAGTCTGTGACTCCAGATCTCCTTGCAAAATTCACACACAATTTGTTAAATATATAATTTGCAGTTTTGTTTTAATTATGATATAGATCGAATAAGAATTCAACACAAATAGTAAGAATAAAAAAATTACGCACGTATCCCCGGCAACGGCGCCATTTGATTGATATGTTTTTATGTGTATGTAGTTAACCGCAATCAGAACGGTGTCGTGCGTAGCTAGACCGAGGTGAGTACGGGTCGTCCTCAGGGAAACGTGGAACCTTTTATTCTTACTTTAGGCGTGTTGATTAGGAAAAGAGGAAGAATAATGAATAGTGGAAATAGTTTCTAGATCTACATTAAACACGGATGCAGAATATAAATCTAGATTAACTACGGATGTAAGTTTAATATTAAAAGAGGGCTTGTACGGTTCATTGGGATTTAGTAGTTATGGATGATTAATTAAAGATTAATCTTTTTATCCTTTAATAGATTTAAAACTAGAACGACAGTGATGCATGTAAATTAGGGTTTCTGGAGGGAAAAGGGTTCCCACTATTAACCCCTATCTCGACATGGATCTCCGTTCATATCTAGCCTTTACCAAAACAATTGTTAATCTAATCTCTAATCGCGGTCGAGACTAGCAATGAATTGATAACGCGCCCGATTAGGATGTTAACTATTCTTTTGATAAAGTTTATAAACTTTATAGGACGTAAAAAGAGTTTAAGGATCTTCATCATCCATTAACCTACCCTAATCCCATGAACCCTAACAAGCGAAGAATTACTCGTGCGTGTTGGGAGAAGAAGAGATGGAGAGAGAAATCATATTAAAACTACAAAGAGATAGAATAAGAAAACAACTATCTTTATTAATCAACAAAATTCATTTACATTTTGTTTCCTTAGAAAATGATTACAAAATGCTAGTTTGCTTCTCGATCTCTTCTAAGGAGGTAGATGAACCGTTGATGATCAGCCTGGATGCGTGAGCCTGTCGTGGACTTCGTGATCTCTTCAGCTTGATCATTTTTTCAAGAGTCTCTCGGTCCTTATTTATAGTCCCAGAGCCAGAACCCTAGCTTCCTAATTTGGAAACCAGTGGTTAAGATCCTAACAGCAAAATCCCAACTCCCAACTCTTCTGATACGCGGCGGAACCGCGGCCAATAGGTGGGTTTGGCCGCGGTTCCGCGGCCTTATGGTGTGTCTTTTGTTTGTTTCTCTGGGGCTTTGTTTATCTGACATGTGGTGATCTTTTAACATCTCTGGAAACTAAAAATCTTCTCTTCGTCACTGCCAGACTTGATTTCTTTAGTTTACTTTCTTAATTAGGCAGGTTTATTTTACCAACTTTGATTTACTTGATTTCAGTCCTGCAAATTCTGCATAATAACTCAACAAATAATATTAGTAGAGTTTGTTTTATTGAGATATTAACTTAACCATTAAGAATTGGTTAAAGGTATTTAATAAGGTAAGCATATTTAAATGGGCCAAATATTACATGGATATTATATACTTACTTTTTCCTACCAAATGTTAATTATAATATATAAACACATGAAAATAGTATTTTTACAGATAAACCTTTATATGTGTCATATATTATAATAAACACCTTTTATTATATAGAAATAGTAGGAAAAATGTCATATTAAATGTGCAGTTTTATCAACTGAACAAGCCGCAAATGAAAACAAACGTTTTCTGGTCGTGTGGATAGCTCGAACATCATATAAAAACAAATACCCCTACGAGCACGGCAAGCTACTCGTTAATTCTAGAAGTGAGGCAACCATCACTCAATGACATGAGTGGGCCACCTGCCACTTTATGGAATACGGTAACTTGAGTACTCCACCATAGGTTTATCCTAAACCCCTACAACTGTAGCGAATAGCCCGCCAATTCTAGAGCGAGACGGCTCAAACTCACTACCGCGAGACGACCACCTAGCTCACTTTAGAACCTCGGCTATTCGAGCACTTCTCCGTGAGTTATCCTAATACAAGAATGAATGAATATACAATGGTAATATCGACCACAACCTGGTCGTGTTCCAATAAATCAATATATAATAAGCGGTAACGACTGCCATAATTCTGCCGCTCGTCCTGAATAACAAATATGCATTCAATACTACAATGAGGGGATATCCACCACGACTATCTATCTAATCCATCACAAGATATATAACAACAACACAAGCAAGTGTTTGCAACCCCATCTAATCGACCTATAGCAATTAGAAGATATTTACAAACACATATACCAAGATACAAAAATAAATGATATTAAAATTTTGACTGAAAATAGTCCTGAATTGCCTATATGCATAAACAGTAAAAAAAAAAAATCTGGGGCAAAAAGATCTGTACAAAAATTGTAGTTTCTTCAATTCCAAGCAACTGACAAAATTTAGGGATAAACAGAGAAAATTGGGCTGCCATACTCGGCCAAAACTTTCCTGTTTCTCCTCAAATTTTGTGCTAAGTTTTCTTTTTTAAAAAGTAGTCCACTGACATATACAAAACAAAATTTAGGTTCCATTTTGAAATGGACAGAAACTTGGAATTCGAAACTAAATACGAGTAAATTTTTTAGTTGTATGTATGCCCTAAAGTCCATTATTGTACATGATTGTATATTATAGTGAATGCTTAGACATATATAGGGGGGACTTTCTTGCTCGACATGATGGTATGCTATATGGTTACTCTTTATTTTAACATGTATACATGTATTATCTCTTTGTTACATGTTGATAAAGCCCTTAGGATGTGCACTTAACTACCATGACTATGATGGAGATCATACTAATAGGGCCAGGGTAGTCCATAAGTCCATCCTTTAATTGTTCCTAGTCGAGGGTGTATCGAGACGGGGCATCGATATTCCAGAGTAGACTAGCGTATACGCTTCTTGATCCATTTGATGGGCGATGGATGATCCTATATCCATTGGTGTTTGACATCAAAGATGGTATACGGGTGCTCAGTGGAGACTGGGTACACTGAACAGGACTCGGCGAGAACTCCTAGATGGTATTATACCTAACGTCAGATAGCAGTTCTCTTGTGACACTGGTACAGGTTAGTCTGTAGAACCAAGACCGTCATAGAGTCTTTTTTGATTCCCACTGTGCTTTGATTTCCACCTTACCACGTTCAAGAGAGCATGTAAAATGGTGGTTTTTGGGTATAGCCACGAGTCATATGGAGGCAATGAGCGATAGGATGGGTTTCGTCTCTCCCGGTATTGGGGGTTGATGTTGCGCTGTGCTCGATTAGCTATAACAGGAAGTCCCTGGCCAGGGCTAATACTGAGATTTACTGGTAAGTGTTATCAGTAGTTTCTCAACCAGTTATGAGCCTCACATCAGCATGAATTATAAAGTTATTGGGGTCTGACGTTTACCACCACCAGACTAGATATGCGACATATCAGACGAAGAGACCGGACTGTGCGGTAGTGTTACTTATTGGATTCACGGGAGTATGAGCAGGCTTGCTTGTTGATCTTCTGATCGCTCAATACCCGAGTAGCCGTTATGTCCATCTAGTACCGTTGACGGCTTATGGGTAACTGATATGATCATTACTTACTGTGAGCGTATTGACGAGTCTTTACAGTCCTATACAGAGGTTTCCTGGCTCAAGTGAAACGAAGTAGGGCACATATGTGATATGTGCGGGACCGAGATTAATACGTGTATGTGATACCATATTCTTATCTCGCGACATATGATATCGGTCGGTTATATGTGATATAGCCGGGTTATTGAATCAAGTGTTGTGTCACGATCCAAAATATTAGTTCGTGACCAGTACTTAAATCACGCAACGTCTAAAGGCGTACATAATTCAAGTAAGCAGAAACCCGGAAATCTAAACCTTTTTACGAAAATAAAGGAGGTCAAGTTTTGAAATAAAGGTATAATGAAATCAAGTTTTCTTAATGCATAGAAAAGGAACATGAAAATGCAAGTGAAATTTTCTAGTTTGAAAAGGTGTTTCGTCTTTTAGAAATTTGGGCAGCGCCTCCTTTGTATATTTTGATCCAAAACCACAAATACATAACAAGAATAATGGCATCCCCAAGCGGGAGCTAGCTCTTCGCCAAACAGCGAATCAAAACCGCGCAAGACAGTATAAGTAAGTATACGACGCCCAACGGCGAAGTTTAACACAAAAAGATAAAGGAATAAGCAAGACATCAAAACCACAAGTAGCGGAAAACCCCTCGCTCTAAGTCTCGCAACCACAATCTCACTAAGTCTCATTTCTTATACAATTTACTAATTTTGATTGATGGAGTTGACTAGATACAATGTGAATTATAAATACAAGAGTGGGTACGATACAAATGCCCCACCTACCAATGCAAAACACCCAAATGAAGCTATGTGCCAGCGATGACACTACGGATCCATGCGGTCAACCTGCAAGAACTGTGGCACAACGGGGGTGAGTTGCCAACTCGTGAGTAGAAAAACATCTACAAGTAGAAATCGAATAAACAACGACTCCTAGGTCAACTATATCATAAAGGTAATACTATGATATCTAGGGTGACCGGGCCATCATATGTGCCAACAATGTAGTCAATACCTATATGTATGCGGATATAATCCAACAATATAATCAATGTCTGTATGCATGTGGATCTTGTCCAACTATATAATCATTGTCTGTATGCACGCAAATATCATAAAGGAGTGTGCATGAAAGTATGAGGATATAAATCAACGGTGTCTCTCGTGACACATCAAAATCATAGAACCTGGGTGTCCAACATCGACACCCGAAAACATCAGGAAACCCGTGTCCAGCATCAACACGTAAATCCTCATATCTCGGGCTCTGTCAGTCCGGATCGGCCCACGGGCTCCATCAGTCCGGATCGGCCCATATCATCTCTCGACTCCGGTCGGTATCCTCTGGATATCTGCCGAGCCCAATTACTATCACTGGTAGGTAGTAGTCCCTCTGCCAGGCTCATCGTCATCCACACGAAATCTCTCTCTCGTCCCGGGGTACCATACCGGGTCCACCATGTACCCGCAAACGGAATCATCCGCCTCCTTGAATCGGGTTCACATGTCACTTTCAGAACCGAGAAAACACATGGTGGATGCACTGAAATATCATATCAAGAGAAACCGGGGTTTTAAAACAGTACATACTTTCTTTTGAAATAGCCACGGTTCTCAAATCCAGAAATCTCATGAAAACAGCATATCTCAATGCGTAAAATCATAAAGCATGATGTATGAGACATATGATAGAAATGTAAGCATATCCGTATATCATGCAACATGGAATGGAAATATGACGTATTAAGGGAAAACCGCTCTTTTAAAATGATTCCAGTTTTTAAATATATCCTGCGGTTCCTAATTTCTCCAAAGTCAAATGCAACATCATCTATGTATGTGCAATAAGTATGTATGTAGGCATGGATGCACAAAGATATTTGTACGCAAGTATGACTGTACAATATATATGTCATGATGCAGCAACCCTACTGTTTAGTGACATGGCAATTATCGATGATGAAGTGTGTGAGCCGGCAAATCTGTGTACATGTAACATACGCATCATCGATAATGGTGCAGGTGTACTAGCACAGGTATAAGCAATGCAATTGGAATAATATGAATGTAGCATAAGGTAAATCATATGCAAATGCTGATGGGTATACTTATCTAACATGACCGAGTCGGTGATCTATCAATCGGCATCTAGCCACACAACGTCACGTACGGTATAATCTATCGTACGGCATCCTCTAGTCAAGGGTATGGATCAAACCTCAAGTCAAACTCATCACGTACGGAAAATCATCGTATGGCGGCATTAAGCAATCATGGATCCTATCATCCTATAAGACGAGGAGGGTACGGACCTAACGCCTCGTACGGCTATCACTCATGATTCACAACATATATAAATATCTCTATATACCTATGTCCCAGGTCACATCCGTAATAATCTCATATCAGGGGACCGGCAGGGTAAAAATCATCTCAATCGACTCGCATCAGTATACCAACATATCACCAAGTCATCATATCGTATCATACATTCTTTTCATTACATTTATCTCCCACGTCGAATCTATTCTACATAACCATTCTATTTAACTATAAGTATAAGTATCTAATCTAACATACACACCTGAACCATACAAACAGTTTTTGAAAGATGCGAATCGTAGTTTTGAAAGTAGGAACTACGGTGTTTTTAAAGAAAAGATATCATTTGAAAATCCGTAACATCCCTCAAGGTATCTGTTTAAAAGATGCATACGATTCTTCAGTTTGGAAATAGGTATGGTTCGGATTGACACATCTACGTCGACTATCTAGTCCTATAATACCCTAAACGGCAATATCGTCAGATAACATCCTCAAGTTCCGTCATCACATACTAGTCGTATCATATCACTTCTAACTATCATTTAGTTTCTAATATGGTTTCTCTAACTATCATTTAAGTATATCTATAGTTTTCTATTAAAGATTTCCTTAACCATTTACTATGAATCGGTTTCCATCAAAACATACAGGGGTGCTATACGCCATCCACCCCACTTCCCCCGTGGATATAGATCCACTCACCTTGCTTCTTGCTTGCCGAAGTCGATGATGCCCCACTCCGTCGCCTCGGAATCCATGCGAAGGTACCTACAATAATACACAGTCGCAATCGTTTATTAAAATCGAATCCGGAAACCAAAACGGCACACGGATCGCCTATAGGTTCGAACCTATATCCCACGAATGCAAAACCAAAAAATTACCCCTAGTCATTGAAGTACAAACATCCAACAACCAAACACAAATCCAAATACCAAAACCAAGCAATCCAAAATACGGAAAACATATCCCAAAACACCCCAATGTGCTTCCAGATTTTACCCTAGGCCAAACTAGCCAATTTTGCATATGTAAAGGCTCTAATCTATATCAAACGGAGCCATGGACCAAATATGACACCATACGCCCTGCTCTGGCCACAAATTGCGACCAAAAAGATTAAGTCCGCGGCCTGGGATTGGGGGTTGGGGCAAGGGTTTCATTGGTTGCTTCCTATGGGCCTGCACACTCCTCTATGTTTGCAAAATAATTTTCAGGTCACCCGGGTTACTCCAGATTCCAAAATACCCTCAAAATTCACACAATTATACGATTTCGGGGTTTCTAAGTTCTATACGATGTCGGGGTTACTAAGTTCGGGTTCGGGTTCTATTTTCTGTTCTAGGTCAGTAAAACACCACCCAAGTCTAGTTAACAGCCACTACTCATCACCAATTCCAAACAACACTCAAACCCTTCTCTTGAATTCTTAAGTTCACAAACCCATTCGCAAACAACATCTAAACTAACCTAGAATGCTAGGAACACTTGAAACTAAACTAAGAGAAATGGATTATACCTCATGGATGTAACACAAGAAAAAACCCTAGTTTGCCAATGTTTCCAAAATCCCACTTTTCTTGGTCTAATCTGTAGAGGAGAAGAAGGAGATCAATTTTAAAGAAAGGGGTTTCGGGTTTTGATGAAGCTTTTTAGATGATTTCATGGATTGAAGTGGAGGGGGATGAAGATGAAGAAGGAGAAGAAGAAATGAAATGGGCAGGAACATGGGGCTGCTGCCCCCCCCTCTCTCTCTCTTTTATCCTAACCCTCTCACTCTATTATTACCCTTTTTCACCCTTTTCTCTTTTCTTTTAAAAACCAAACCATCAAATACCCAAAACAACACAAGAAAACAATATGTAACCAAAATGCAACATGACATGGTGCACTAGCTATGAAAACTGTAGAAACACGGATTTGGCTTAATTGCGATTAGCAGTACACTAATCGGGTAAAATTTTAAACTGCATATAATAAATCTTAAAAATGCCAAATCCTTTAAATATATTTTTAAATTAATAAATTATTTTAATTTCCATTTATTTCACAATTATTGGTATATATATTTATACCCTTTTTCGAAAACCCCAATTTCGCAAATCGGGCAGTTTTCGGGAAAAATATTATTTTAATATTAAATTCCAAAAATAATATTTTATATTTTCTGAAATGTTAAAATCTTCCCCCTTAAAGAAATTCGGTCCCCGAATTTAAATTTAAACTCCCAAAATTGAAACATTTCAATAATCAGCTCAAATCAACGGGGCTCCGAAATCACGGAAGATGCAGAAACACACAGCGCGTCAAGTGCACATGAAAACGAGTACCAGACTCAAAATCAAACTCCGTCAAGCGTCACGCAAATTATCGGATTCGCACGCATATCCTCGGAGTTATAATAGAGATACAGATCTCAAAATCCACTACTGAAATCCAATATACACTAGTCAAATACTATAATACGTGTATAGCACGCATATTTGAAAAAATCCCAAAATTTGAATAAAATGCATGCAAAATCCTTTCTGAATCGCCGTGTGATTCGTAACTCACGGTATAAGCGACGGATGCTCATTTGTAAAATAGCAAATATAGTTTCATATATGTTTTACTCAAATATACGTTCCGTCCTTTTTGAAATATCCCAACAAGGTTTTCCTTTATAAACGTTCGTGTCGCTCACGAACACGTAGGAAATAGAGAGACTATAGATCCTTTTCGAAAACCTCTTGGTAACTTTTTAATGCATGCAAAATACTCAGGTACTGTCCTCAGATCAGTCCTGTTCGGCCACTATATAATATGTTGCCCATCAAGGAAACAAAGTGCTCAAAAGAAAAATCAGCCTCAAAAGGCGTATCCAACAATCACATGCGCCTGGTGCGCATAGAAATCAAATCCAAATACAGGTGCCACAATATGCACAAAATCCAAAACTAAGTGCAACAGGTGTGCATGAAAACATCTGTCCAATGCAACGGGTGTGCACAATAACAATATCAAGTGCATCTAGAGTGCATCCGGTGCAACTATCATGCACGAATGAAAATCCCAATTGAGTGCATCCGGTGTGCACAAAACCACATCTCATATCATGCGCCCAACATGAGCAAAAATCCAAATCAAGTGCATCCATCATGCATGAAAGAAATCTAAATCAAGTGCATCCAACATGCACGAGTAAAATCTCACTCAAGTGCATCCGATGCGCACAAAATCCAAAATCAAGCGCCTAATATGCGCAAAAATCCAACCAAAGCACGTCGGGTCCGTAAAGCATATAGTGCAGTAGCATGCACGAAAACGAACGGCAAGTGCCAACGCGCACGAAAACACAAATCTGGCATGCTTAAAGACATAAATCGGGTGCAACCAAGGTACGGAGTATAAATCCAGTGCGACAAATGCACAAATACCCGTCCGGTGAAACAAATGCAGGAAATGCAAATCTGGTGCGTCCAGTGCACGAAATACAAATACAGTGCATCCAGTGCACGAAATACGAATACAGTGCATCCAGTGCACGAAATACAAATACAGTGGATCCAGTGCACAAAATACAAATCCATAACTCAAATGCATATAAAAGCAACACCGAGTGTATCAGGGTGTATAAAATCATAAACGCGTGCGACTGCGTGCACAAAACACGTATCAATACACTGTAAGCACATATAAGGTATACCGAGTGCAAAATCCAAATCGAGTGCATACCACATGCACAAAATCAAATCAACCGAATGAAATCCACGAAATCGTAAACATGTGCAGCCAAGGCACAAAATCCATATCAAGTGCAATAGACATGCACAAATCATAAACCAGCACAACGGTGTAAAAAAACGTATATCAAGTGCAATAACTATGCACAAAAGGTGAATACCCAGTAGGTGCAGCCATGGTGCACGAAAACCAATATCATAGTACCCAATCATCAAAACTCAAATCCAAGTGATATAAGAGTGATACTCGGATCACAAACGCAAATCGCAATAAATGACATCAAGGTACACCTCCTACAATATCGCAAAAATAAATTGGTGCACCTAAAACCAGCAGAACAAGAACATTCGCTTGCCTCCTGCTCACGGTCTGGCATCCTCGGTCTCTGGGTCCTCATTTTTCTCTTCGGATTACCAATCTCACAATCCATCATCTCATCGGCCCGGTCAGGTATCCTAACGGAAACGATTCATCTCTAGCACTTCTCTGGTCATCTCTCAGCCAATCATCGCGACCACTCGTAAGGCAGCACGTTACTGGCGTCATCTTCTGGCTCTTTGAATACACGTGACACAACTGATCCTGGGTGCAAACCTCATTGCAGCAGTGTCCTGGAAGGAATCCTGCTCAAGGTCTCTTCCGATCTCGCCTATGCCGAACTGTACGGAGGCCGGTACTCTTACATAATCTTTTCTCGTTTTCTGGATATTTGCATGTTCCGCACACATTTCCTCGGGAACTGGCCGTATCCCAACGCTTCTTTATGAATATCAGATCTCTAATCTCGACGGGGAGTAGCAACAACTCGTCAGCATCTCTCATGAACCTCTTATTCCACCCGTCTTTATCATCGTCCACTTCAATGTCACATCATACTATCTGCGCACTGCAACTGTTCTTGGCCACGGTCAATCTGAAGTCTCTCACAAGGACTCAAAATCATGAACTCGGTATCCTTATCACTCTGAAGAAGATCTCTAGCCGAACACGTTCTCGGGAACTTGTCCCAACCGTCGGAGGAATACTCAATACCCGTCCGTCCTCGATCAACTCATAACGCATCTGGATGAGGTCCTATATCCGAAGATGGTCAGCTTACTGGTCTCTTATCACATGATATCTGGACGACGTCAAACTTTTCGATCGAGTCATCAAAGTCCCAAAATTTCCCGAAAGCTCAACACCTGAGCACGGTCTAAAATATCTAGTACATACTACGGTATCTCTAGACCAGCCGTAGAAAGGCAAACACAAGCCTCACTGATGGCACCGCTAAACTGCCATAAACCATAAGATTCAAAAGCGGTTCCATGGTCATCATGTCGAGTTAGGGTTTCATTCTTCTAGAGGGTCCACAGAATTACCTGCATGTTCTTCCGAATACTTAAACTGGGAAAAATGGGTTCCTGACTTTCGTTCGAACTTTTTAACTTTGCCTAGGCAACATGCGAATAACCTCCGTCCGCACGCTAAACAATGCCTCAATCCTCCAGGAAATACGATACATCAATGGTCATCTCTGGATCGGTCTGCTCTAGATCTGAGTAAGACTCTCCACACTGAAAATCTTCAACTCAACTGGGCCTGCGTCGGCGCATCAATCTGATGAATCACCTTTGTCTTTCGACTTGGGATAGACTAGCTATCATCTGTCACATCTCTGCCTAGAATCTCCAGCGATCTCAGCTTGTAAGCCCTTGAAGCGACATCCCATCATCTCAGCAACAGCTGGGTCATCTGTCTGCAAGGTAGGCGACATCAAAATCTCAGAGGTATGCTGTACATCAACAGTCCTCTCGCAACTGGAAGCTCTAACCATGGCCCGATCATCCGGTGAAAAACCAAACACTCGCCTCAACAGGAGGTCACAACACAACACTATATCAAGACATTCCCATGTCACCAGAAAACACAATGGTCAGCCCTCGTACCAGACGAGCTCGCCCTGACCGCAACACTAGCAGCAGCTCAATCTACGCTCAAACCATGGTGATAAGAACCTCAATCGAGTATCGACGAAAACAGATCAAGGGCATGACAGGAAACAACAGATCCAGAATGGATACATGATCATAAGAAGGAACATCATCAATGAGAGTATGATCATGGAAACTAATAGAATCGAGGATCTCAAATGGATGTATAATCATGGGTATGAAAAGAATCATAAGTCTCAAAATTTGTACACCCTAAGGTTTCTTAAGTGGAGTATCGTATCGTAAATATGCCGCGGAACATACGTACGGTATGTCACTTTACTCAAGCTACCTACTCCATCAATCAGGGTCAACCTATGAAACGAATGTTCGGGTCTAATACCCCCTCCCCCCGTTTAAGTCTAAGTTCCGTAAGCTCAAGCGTAGGTTCCGAAATACATACCCGCCTTAGACTCCGCATAGTCAAATATAGACTCGAACCAAGGTTAAACCTAGTGCTCTGATACCAACTTTGTTACGATCCGAAATATTAGCTCGTGACCAGCACTTAAATCATGCAACGTCTAAAGGCGTACGTAATTCAGGTAAGATGAAACCCGGAAATCTAAACATTTTTACGAAAATAAAAGAGGTGAAGTTTTGAAATAAAAGTATAATGAAATCCAGTTTTCTTAATGCATAGAAAAGGAACATGAAAATGCAAGTGAAATTTTCTAGTTTGAAAACGTGTTTCGTCTTTTAGAAATTTGGGCAGCACCTCCTTTGTATATTTTGATCCAAAACCACAAATATATAACAAGAATAATGGCATCCCCAAGCGGGAGCTAGCTCATCGCCAAACGGTGGATCACAACCACGCAAGACAGTATAAGTAAGTATACGATGCCCAACGGCGAAGTTCACCACAAAAAGATAAAGTAATAAGCAAGACATCAAAATCATAAGTAGCGAAAAACCCCTCGCTCTAAGTCTCGCAAACACAATCTCACTAAGTCTCATTTCTTATACAATTTACGAATTTTGATTGATGGAGTTGACTAGATACAATTTGAAATATAAATACAAGAGTGGGTACAATACAAATGCCCCTCCTACCAATGCAAAACACCCAAATGAAGCTATGTTCCAGCGATGCCGCTACGGATCCATGCGGTCAACCTGCAAGAACTGTGGCACAACGGGGGTGAGTTGCCAACTCGTGAGTAGAAAAACATCTACAAGTAGAAATCGAATAATCAACGACTCCTAGGTCAACTATATCATAAAGGTAATACTATGATATCAAGGGTGACCGGGTCATCATATGTGCCAACAATGTAGTCAATACCTATATGTATGCGGATATAATCCAACAATATAATCAATGTCTGTATGCATGTGGATCTCGTCCAACTATATAATCAATGTCTGAATGCACGTAAATATCATAAAGGAGTGTGCATGAAAGTATGAGGATATAAATCAACGGTGTCCCTCGCGACACATCAAAATCATGGAACCTGGGTGTCCAACATCGACACCCGAAAACATCATGAAACCCGTGTCCAGCATCGACACATAAACCCTCATATCTCGGGCTCCGTCAGTCCGGATCGGCCCATGGGCTCTGTCAGTCAGGATCGGCCCATATCATCTCTCGACTCCGGTCGGTATCCTCCGGATATCCGTCGAGCCCAAATACTATCACCGGTAGGTAGTAGTCCCTCTGCCAAGCTCATCGTCATCCACACGAAATCTCTCTCTCGCCCCGGGGTACCATACTGGGTCCACCATGTACCCGCAAACGGAATCATCCGCCTCCTCGAATCGGGTTTCACATGTCACTCTCAGAACCGAGAAAACACATGGTGGACGCACTGAAATATCATATCAAGAGAAACCGGGTTTTTAAAACAGTACATACTTTCTTTTGAAATAGCCACGGTTCTCAAATCCAGAAATCTCATGAAAACAGCATATCTCAATGGTAAAATCATAAAGCATGATGTATGCGACATATGATAGAAATGTAAGCATATCCTTATATCATGCAACATGGAACGAAAATATGACATATTAAGGGAAAACCGCTCTTTTAAAATTATTCCAGTTTGTAAATATATCCTGCGGTTCCTAATTTCTCCAAAGTCAAAAGGAACATCGTCTATGTATGCGCAATAAGTATGTATGTAGGCATGGATGCACAAAGATATATGTACGCAAGTATGAGTGTACAATATATATGTCATGATGCAGCAACCCTACTGTATAGTGACATAGCAATTATCGATGATGAAGTGTGTGAACCGGCAAATATGTGTACGTGTAACATACACATCATCGATAATGGTGCAGGTGTACTAGCACATGTATAAGCAATGCAATGAGAATAATATGAATGCAGCATAAGGTAAATCATATGCAAATGCTGACGGGTGTACGTATCTAACATGACCGAGTCGGTGAATCTATCAATCGGCATCTAACCACACAATGTCACGTACGGTATAATCCATCGTACGACATCGTCTAATCAAGGGTATGGATCAAACCTCAAGTCAAACTCATCACGTACGGAAAATCATCGTACGACGGCATTAAGCTATCAGGGATCCTATCATCCTATAAGACGAGGAGGGTACGGACCTAACGTCCCGTACGGCTATCACTCACGATTCACAACATATATAAATATCTCTATATACCTATGTCCCAGGTCACATCCGCAATAATCTCATATCAGGGGACCGGCAGGGTATAAATCATCTCAATTGACTCGCATCAGTATACCGACATATCACCAAGTCATCATATCATATCGTACATTCTTTTCATCACATTTATCTCTCACATCGAATCAATTCTACATAACCATTCTATCTTACTATATGTATAAGTATCTAATCTAACATACACATCCGAACCATACAAACAGTTTTTGAAAGATGCGAATCGTAGTTTTGAAAGTAGGAACTACGGTGTTTTTAAAGAAAAGATATCATTTGAAAATCCGTAACGTTCCTCAAGGTATCTGTTTAAAAGATGCATACGATTCTTCAGTTTGGAAATAGGTATGGTTCGGATTGACACATCTACGTCGACTATCTAGTCCTATAGTACCCTAAACGGCAATATCGTCAAATATCATCCACAAGTTCCGTCATCATATACTAGTCGTATCATATCACTTCTAACTATCATTTAGTTTCTAATATGGTTTCTCTAACTATCATTTATGTATATCTATAGTTTTCTGTTAAAGGTTTACTTAACCATTTACTATGAATCGGTTTCCATCAAAACTTGCGGGGGTGCTATACGCCATTCACCCGACCTCCCCCGTGGATATAGATCCACTCACCTTGCTTCTTGCTTGCCGAAGTCGATGATGCCCCGCTCCGTCGCCTCGGAATCCACGTGAAGGTACCTACAATATTACACAGTAGTAATCGTTTATTAAAATCGAATCCGGAAACCAAAATGGCACACGGATCGCCTGAAGGTTAGAACTTATAGCCCACGCATGCAAAACCAACAAATTACCCCTAGTCGTTGATGTAAAAATATCCAACAACCAAACACAAATCCAAATACCAAAACCAAGAAATCCAAAATCCGAAAAACATATCCCAAAACACCCCAATATGCTCCCAGATTTTACTCTAGGCCAAACTAGCCAATTTTTCATAAGTAAAGGATCTAATCTATATCAAAAGGAGCCATGGACTAAACACGACACCATACCCCCTGCTCTGGCCGCAAATTGCGGCCAGAAGATTAAATCTGCGGCCTGGGATTGGAGGTTGGGGCTAGAGTTTCATTGGTAGCTTCCTATGGGCCAGCACACTCTTCCATGTTTGCAAAATAATTTTCAGGTCGCCCGGGTTACTCCAGATTCCAAAATACCCTTAAAATTCACACAATTATACGATGTCGGGGTTTCTAAGTTCGTGTTTGGGTTCTATTTTCTGTTCTAGGTCAGTAAAACACCACCCAAGTCTAGTTAACAGCCACTACTCATCACCAATTCCAAACAACACTCAAACCCTTCTCTTGAATTCTTAAGTTCACAAACCCATTCGCAAACAACATCTAAACTAAACTAGAATGCTAGGAACACTTGAAACTAAACTAAGGGAAATGGATTATACCTCATGGATATAACTCAAGAAAAACCCTAGTTTTCCAATGTTGCCAAAATCTCACTTTTCTTGGTCTAATGTGTAGAGGAGAAGGAGGAGATCAATTTTAAAGAAAGGGGTTTAAGGTTTTGATGAAGCTTTTTAGATGATTTCATTGGTTGAAGTGGAGGGGGATGAAGATGAAGAAGGAGAAGAAGAAATGAAATGGGGAGGAACATGGGGCTGCTTCCCTCTCTCTCTCTCTCTCTCTTTTATCCGAACCCTCTCACTCTATTATTACCCTTTTGCCCTTTTTCACCCTTTTCTCTTTTCTTTTAAAAACCAAACCATGAAATACCCAAAACAACACAAGAAAACAATATGTAACCAAAATGCAACATGACTTGATGCACTAGCCATGAAAACTGTAGAAACATGGATCTGGCTTAATTGCGACTAGCAGTGCACTAATCGGGTAAAATTTTAAACTGCATTTAATAAATCTTAAAAATACCAAATCCTTTAAATATATTTTTAAATGAATAAATTATTTTAATTTCCATTTATTTCATAATTATTGGTATATATATTTATACCCTTTTTCGAAAACCCCAATTTCGCAAATCGGGCAATTTTCGGGAAAAATATTATAGTAATATTAAATTCCAAAAATAATATTTTATATTCTCTGAAATGTTACATGTTGATTCGATAAGTTGATATATATGATATTAGTCGGTTGTATGAGATACAGCCGGGTTATTAAATCAAGTGTTGATTTAATAATTTAGTATATGATTATATATTTGATATATTATTATCCATCAACTAATATTAGCTCAATTAAGAATTGCTTTTTCTCACTTGTACATTTATTATATATGTGATATATATTATTATATTTATTTCCTTGTGTTATGCTTGATGATACATTGTACATGAGTGTATGAGACTCATACCAAAGTAAAGATAATTTGGGTTTTTATATATTAAAGGGAAAATCAAAATTAAGTGGAAAAATGTCATGACTAAGAGGCTTGGAGAAGCTTGTGGAAGTATTGACTTAGTCCTCTAATTTTGTTTTACAATAGATATTTATTAACCCAACCATTATCTTTAGCCATGGTTAAGTCTCTACAATGATAATATAAGATATTATCTCACCCATGGTTACCATTCTATTCTAGACTTAATCTTCTTCTTCATCTCCATTGAGCTCTCTAGGTTTTCTTGAGGTGAAGAAAAAGAGTGAGAAAAATAATTCTAAACTGAGCAAAATTCCTACTTCATCAATCTACACTAGACTAGCCATTTAGTATAGGTTGTTTGCTTCACTAATTCTCAATTAGTGAAGAGATAGCTTGAGTTGGAGATTTCTCGACGTAGATCATCTTCGGCCTCGAAGTTCTTTAAGCAAGCTTGTTCCTTTCGCCTAGTGGAGCCTAACGAGAGTCCGGGAGACCACTACTTGGAGCGAAGGGACTACTATATGGAGCTTTTGAAGTGAAGGACCGGTCTACAAAGGTTGTATTCCTTGTTCGCTTAGTGTAAAGTTGTTTACTTGCTTAGTTAAACCCTTATTCTCTAGTTAGATCTTTGGTATGGGTTGCTTTTGTTAGTGATATATGCCCTAGAGGCCATTATTGTATCATACTGGATTGTATATTATTTAATGGGAGCTTGGGATATACACGGATATAGTAACAGTCTTGCTCACAATGGTAGTATGCTACCTGGTTTGTTTCTACCTCAATATGTGCATGTGTTTGTTGGCTATAGTGCCCTCAAGGCAATTATCATAGTCACGGACTTGTGATTATGATGATTGAGGCAGGACCTATACCGATGAAACAGTCTTACTCAAGATGATAGTATGCTATCTGGTTTGTCTTTATCATCATATACATGTTGATAGAGCCAATAGGATTCATGCTTGACTGCCAGCATTACGATGGCGATCATATATGTGGGAGCTGGGGTCTATAAGCACATCCTTAAATGTCCCTAGTCGTAGGAGTATCGAGACCGTGTTAGGTCCACGTTACCTCTCCCAGTACCAACGGGGTTGCGGAAATGGTAAAACAAAAATTTTCTAGACTTAGTAACATGGACCGTAAAAGCCGGATCTTTGCTAAACAACACTCTAGCATCCTAACTAGAGATTTATCTACTCGGTTAGGGGTTATACCTCAACTTGAGCTCCTTCTCTTCTTGTTGTTCTTCTCCTTGCTTGGTTCGAGGGTTGATCCGGACTTTGGTCACCTCCGCGGCCTCCTTGAGTCGAAGACGATCCACCCGAGAGATGTACACCGAGCTCCACCTCTAGCCGAGGTAACTAGGGCAAAGAGATTGCTAATCTGAAAGCCTTAGGTTGTGTAGAAGTGGTAGAGGGATGGTTTTGTCTTTGTGGGATCCTTATCTCTCAACACATGAGATCAAAAGATGAATCAAGAGGAGGAAGAAGGAGGAGCTAAGAACCATGGTGCATTTCTTTTCTTCTCATCAAAAAATAAGAGAGAGAGTGAGAAAAGAATTATGAGCATAAGAAAAATGAACCATGGTTCAATAATGCAAAAACAATATCATTACTAATCCCATCAAGATAAAGTTTGATGGCTACATTGAAATGACCATTATCATAATCAAAATAGAAAAAGAAAAAGAAAAGAAGAGTGTATATCCCTCTTGAAAGTCAATGGTCAACACGGTCAACCAGTCAACAAAGTCAAGAGAGGTCATGGTGGTCAAATGGTCAATGCAATTAGCCATCATAAAATTATCACTAAAAGGATTAGTAAATGATGTCCGCGGCTCATAATGGTTTTGACCAAACGAACTGCCAAAACCCTAATGAGTCCAAATCAACTGTCAAAAACCCTAATGAGCCTGCCACATAACGGTTTTGGCCGAACCAACTGCCAAAATCTTGATGAGGCACCTCCTCCTTCATCGCTCCGGAAAACTGTGCATACACACCTGCATCCGCATTCCGTAGAATGCGGATGCGCAGAAAACAAAACAAATCCATCCGTGCAATACTAGGATCCGGCTTAAACCAAAGTCCACTAGTACTGCCTGCCCGAACACCACACGCACACAAGTGTACGTAAGTGATCGCCGCCTTGCCGTAAAACCATACGGTCTCTACACGTTTCGCTCAGTGCAGGGAAACTCTCTGTGTGGGACTCTAAAGACTCGACACTACGCTGGCAGTGGGTTTAACCACAGACCGCAAGCGGCACTAGCTGTACGTAACGGTCCCCAGGTAGATGTCGATAAGAAGGCCGATGAGGTAAACCCATCCGAACTCCTACTGAGCCTGTATGTGACAATCTCCGTACAGTCCGGTCTGTTCGTCTGATACATCGCATGGCGGGCCTAGGGGGGCGGTAAACATCAGTCCCCTAATAGCGGTACAAGTCGTGTCGGAGTTAAGCCCATTACACCCTGAGATAACACTGGAAACCTACCAGTATATCTCTCCTGCCCTGGCCTGGGACTACTCGTGTAATGGCTCTCCTAGACACAGCGCGATGTTAACCCCCAATACCGGGAGAGACGAATCCTGTCTAACCGTCACTGCCTCCAAGTGCTTCGGGACTGCACCCAACTACTACCTGTTTGCACGACTCAGTAGAGCCGTGGTAGGGTAGTAATCAAAGAACAGTGGGAACACACTCGAGGCGAAGTGACAGTATCAAGTCAGCGGACTAAGCTGTACTCATGTTGTAAGGTTCCTAGGCACACTAATGAGGTCTCACAAGGCATCAACCATGCCAATTTCAAATTTTACAAGTGCCGAGAAACCCTAATACGAATCGTTAACTAGAATTTTAGGCGAAACAAGCAACTAGTTAACAACTTAACTAAGTGAACGGAAATACAACCTTTGTAAATCCGGTCCTCCACCTCCATAGCTCCGCGATGAAGTCCCCTCGCTGCGATGATCGGATACCGGGCTCTAGCGTCGGCTTCATCGGAGAAATGGGCGGGCTAGGTCATCGACTACGATGCCGAAGATGATCTACTTCGAGGCATCACAAGATCAAGCTCCCACTTCACCAAGTCATGAAACTTGTGAAGAAAACACCCTATAATACTTGCCAAGAGGTAGAGGATGAAGAAATTGGAGGTGGGTTCACTTTAGAATTGGATTTCTCACTCTTTTCATCAAATCACCATTGATGGAATCAAGTTTTTCTTCTTGAAGAAGAAGAAGAAGATGATAATTATGATAAGTTAATTAATCCAAAAGAAAAATCAAAAAATTATCATAATATGAACCATGGTTAGGTGTAGAGAATTGACTAAGGTTAGATGAATGGTTAGGGTTAAGCATGAAGACAAAATGGTCACTTTGGTCAAAGCTTCATGAAGCTTCAACAAGCTTCAAGAAAGAAAGCAACCATTTTCTTTTCTTTTGCCATTTCTTTTTCAATCCAAATTAAAAAGATAAAAGAATGAATAAATAAAAACCCTAACCATTTACTTAACCAAGGTACAATTCTTTACACAAACCCTAGCATTCATGTATCATCAAACATGATACAAACTTGTGCACAAAAGTATATCACATATACAACTTGTGCACTTCAAGTGAGAAAATCCATTTAAAGTGAACAAATACTAGTTAATGTAAAGTAATATATCAAATATATAATTATACATTAAATTATTAAATCAACACTTGATTTAACGATCCGGTCATATCGCATATGACCGACTAATATCCAATGTATCGGCTTATCGAATCAATCCTCGATTCGATAACTAGCTTATATCGCATACAACCATTCGATACATTCATCGCGAGAATAGAATGCGGTATCACATACACGCATTATTCTCGGTCCCGCACATATCTCATATGCGCTCCTATTTCGTTTCGCTTGAGCCAGGAAACCTCTGTGTAGGACTCTAAAGACTCGTCAATACGCCGGCAGCAGGTGATGATCATATCAAACACCCACAAGCCGCAAGCGGTCTGCTAAACGTAACGGCCACCCGGGTATTGAGCGATCTGAAGATCGACGAGCAAGCCCGCTCACACTCCAGTGAATCCGACCAGTAACACTACCGTACAGTCCGGTCTGATCGTCTGATATGTCGCATATCTCGTCTAGGGGTGGTAAACGTCAGACCCCAATAGCTCGATAAGTCATGCCGACATGAGGTCCATAACATGTGTGAAACTACTGATAACACTTACGAGTAGATCACTGCAACCCTGGCCAGGGATTTCCTGTTATGGCCAGTCGAGCATAGCGCAACATCAACCCCCAATACCGGGAGAGACGAATCCCCTCCTATCGCTCATTGCCTCCATGCGATTCGGGACTGTACCCAAAAACCACCGTTTTGCACGCCCTCTTGGACGTGGTAAGGTGGAAATCAAAGCACAGTGGGAATCACACAAGACTCTATGACGATCTTGGGTCTACAGACTAACCTGTACCAGTGTCACCAGAGAACTGCCATCTGACGTAATGTATAATACCATCTGGGAGTTCTCGGCGAGTCCGTCCAGTGTACCCAGTCTCCACTGAGCACCCGTATATCATCTCTGATGTCAAACACCAATGGATATGGGATCATCCATCGCCCATCTGTATGGGTCGAGAAGGTATACGCTAGTCTACTCTGGTATATCGATGCCCCATCTCAATACACCCACGACTAGGGACCTTGAAGGATGTACTTATGGACTACCATGTCCCCACTAGTATGATCTTCATCATAGTCCAGGTAGTTAAGTACACATCCTAAGGGCTTTACCAACATGTAACAGAGAGACAATCAGTATACACGTTAAGGTAAAGAGTAACCAGATAGCATACTATCATGTCGAGCAAGAAAGTCCTCCCTATATATGTCCCAGCACCACTACAATATACATCCTATGTACAGTAATCGCCTCTAGGGCATACATATAACTAACAATCTTCCACTTGCACTAGGGCCATCTGATAGCAGTGGTTGTAGTATCTCATACTCAACCATCCCATAAAAGTCTCTCTCTGGGAAAAGGCCTTTGTGAGTTGATCCACCGTGTTGTCCTCTGAGTCTACTCTCCTAACCTCGATCCCTTAGAGATCAACCATCTCCATGATCAGGTGACACTGCCTTATAATATGTCTGGATCACTGATGGGACCGGCATTCCTTGGCATAAGCCACAACTCCATTGTCATACAATGGGAGGAACTAAGTTCATCTCATGAACCATTATACACCCAGACTGCCTCTTGGGTAGCATCTTAAGTAGCGATGTATCTTGCCTTTAATCGTCTAGTATGCCACGGTATTTAGCTTGGAACTCTTCCAACATACCGTCCCTTTACTGAGGGTAAAGACAATGCCTGTGACTGACTTTCAGTCATCCTTATCACCCTGGAACACTTCCAGTAATTCTCCCCAGGACCAATTGATACCATCTCACTACAACTAGTGAGTCTCCTAACATCCAATTAGATCTATCTCATAGATCTAAAATCCAGGATTTAGGAGGTATCACTTTGATCCTATATGGAGAATTATTGTGATAAGCGGAGATTGATCGAGCGTAGCATAGGAAACTCCTTCCCTATCAAGAGTATGTCATCCACGTACTCTACGAGGATCATCACCATACTCCCTACTACCTTTTTGTTTATACAATGTTCATCTATCATTTTAATGATGTCAAACTCTTTGACTAACTCATCAAAATAGATGTTCCAACTCCGCGATTCCTGTTTTATCACATAAACCATCTTGCACACGTTTCCGCTGCTCCCACTGTCTACGAGGCCCTCTGGCTGTGTACTTATAGACGCTCTCTTCTAAAACATCATTTTAGAAAAGCAGTCATGACACCCAACCGCCAGATATCGTAGTCATGGTATGTAGCCGTGGCAAGTAGGATCTGGATGGACTTAAGCATAGCTCCTTAGAAAAGGTTTCATCATTATCCATGCCTGGTCGATGATGAAAACCTTTAACAAGTCTAGCTTTGAAAGTCTCAACTTTTCCATCTACACCAAGTAATCTTCTCAAGATATACTTGCTCCTGATGGGGATTTAACCCTTCAGATATAGCAACCAAAGTCCATACTTTGTTGGTGTATAAGGATTCCATCTCAGATCACTAAGCATCCAGCCATTTTTATAGAGTCCCACTCCTGATGGCCAGCTCGAAAATAGTTGGGTTATCATCTCATGATGCAATCCTCGCTCCCACTGTCATAGAGGAACCGAAGTATCTCTCAGGTGGGTAAGGAACCCTACTAGATCGGCGGAGAGGCTGAGGTTCGTTGGAGTCTACTGAATCTTTTGGTTCTATCAAATCATCTGCTGTAATTTGTATAGCTGGAACCTTTCCAGTTGTACATAACAGACCTTGCCTCGAGCTTGTCCGAATTATACTTTTAGACATAGCCCGGACAACCCCAAATCTTAACTAACTTAAGATATGGGCTCTTCCCTTTCCATATCACATATGAAGCGGTAGGCATAGATTTGATTCGAATCCAATTCAATAGATATGCATCTTCTCAAGTGCATAACTCCCAAAAAGGAAATAGAAAACTCAGTAGTACTCATCATAGAGCACACCATATCACATAGGGTGCTATTGCTCCGCCCCGATATTCCATCATGCTATGGTGTATGCGGAGGAGTAATGCTGAGAGAGAATCTCATTCTCCTTTAGAATAGTCCAGGATTTCCGTGCTCAAGTATTCTCCTCTTTGATCACATCAAAGGACATAATGCTTATACCCGTATTTTGGTTCTCTACTTCTCTCTTATATTCTGTGAATATCTCAAAAGGTTCAGACTTGTGTTTCAACAGGAACATATGTCTGAGTCTCGAGAGATCATCAAAGAATGTAATGAAGTACAAAGAACCGGTCTTGGCATGTATAGACAGAGGATCTACATACATCATCATGTATCAATCCTAAGAGTTTACTAACTCTTTCTCTGTTTCCAATAAACAGAGCTGAGGTCATTTTATCTTTGTGACATGACTCGCAAGTTTCATAAGATGTAAATTCAAACTAATTTAAATATGCATCTACTATGTAACTTAAGCCAGTCGGGTCGGATTGATATGACCTAGTCTACAATGCCTCAAGAAGGATTCGCTCATTTCTGAACTCTTCCTCTTGTGTGTGTTCTATATACTAAGAACTGTAGTTTGATTTAGAACGTCAATGCTTTTAGATAACGTGCCTGAACCGATCAACTTTTGATATAGGAAATGTTCAAAACATTATCCATCAATACAAAATTTTATCATTTCTTTACTAATAAAGATACTGATATGATTTTGTATATCAGGTTCGGTATCTAATAGCATTTGTTCAGAATCAATGTATTGTTAATACAGGGTGACAGTGACCAACAGACTTGGCTGCAACACTTGCCCCATTTTCTGCCTCATGAAACTTATCACCCGTTCTCAGTTTTTCTACCCTTTTGTAGCCCTATGTAACAGATTACATATTTGGGATCCTGATCCGGTATCATATACCAAGGATGCGGAGGATACTGAGAAACAGTTCTATGTAATGAACACACCCGAAGATGATGCATCAACATGCACTGTCTTCGTTTGGGCGGCTCGGGAATTATGGTATTCCCCTATTTCCTGCTCTGTCTTATAACAATTATAAGTTGGAGCGGGACCAACGTTCCCCAGCTCAGTATAACAAGCGGGTTCGGTCAATAATCCGTATTATTATCTTGATTAAGGCGTGATATGGTCGCTACCTGGAGAGAGAGAGAAGAAAACACTCAGCATGTGCTCTTGCAAGATCAGATTGGTTATTATTTTATCTAATCAGGATGGCTCCCACTGTTTTTATCAAATCTTCCTTCAAACCCTAAAAGGAAAGACTAGCCGGGATTAATTACACACTACAAGTTCGCCAATCTTTCAGCCAGGCCAGTGTCGGTACTTTGAGGGAGGTCCCCCGTGCTTTCGCACGAACCTAATTAATGTAAACCTCGTTTTCCCAGAGGCGTAACCCCGTTGACACCTTTCTAGACACCTAATTGATCGGCTAATTGTAATGTGTAAAACTCTCCCAGGAGTAACTCTTACTCGCAGCGGGTATCGGGATTCAACTATCTCATAGAAGGTATGCAATCTCATTGCAAATTTCAACACTTGAAATTCCCGATAATATTTTGCCCCGAACGATCTATGACCTTGACAAGGTCAACAAACCATAGACCGCAAGTCAAGTTCAACCCGTCATTTCTTGATTGAATCAAACCCACCCGCACGACCCTTGACAAGGTCAACAAGGCCGCATGACTACCCTAACCCAATCTGCATCATATGCATAAGCAGATAAATACTGGTTAGCTACCGCACACTGCGCCTTGACAAGGTCAACAAACGCAGCACGAATACTAAACAGGACTTATCTGAAATGACGGAGGGCTACGACAGGTTTTTCTGAAAACCTATTGCGTAATGAACTTGATATCGTTGTAGAATCAAATGATTTTAAAATGGAGTGCTTTTGAGGCTTTTCTAGTTTTGCTAAAGGAGTCACTCCCGGTGAAGGGATCGTCGGTCCTTTCCTCGTCGAATGAGGTGCGGGATATATCATATATACCACTGTGCAAAGCAGAAACTGTAGAAGCAATCAAAAGACAAACCGAGAGTGTAGTATCTGCCAGTTATTGCTAAAGGAGTCACTCCCGGTGAAGGGATCTCGGTCCTTTCCTCATCGAATAAGGTGCAGGGTATATCATATATACCGCTATGCAAAGCAAGAACTGTAGCTACCTATTTTATTTTGAAATTCAATTCTACAACATCTTTAGGTTTCTTTTACTTTCATTAATCACATTAATGAAGTCACATCATTTAAGTACCTAAACATCACAGATAAATACGACGTACACTTATGCCATCCGCATTCGCCTCGATGTCCCCTCGTGCACCGTTAGGTTAGGTAACTAACGGCAGAGCGGGGCAGGGCTAGCGCGGGTGTAAAACATAAGTAACGCCTATATAATATATCATATATACTATATATGTATCTATCACAGAACATCATATGATCACATCACAGATATCGCAGCAGAAAATATCATATGAAATATTGGATATACTAGGACGTCCGTGTTTTTAATACGAGCCAGTATAAAACACGGATTCCACGGTCGCGATGAATAGCCAAACCCACACCCCTAGACCCCTACGAGAGCGGCAAGCAACCCTACCAATTCTAGAGTTAGGAGACCCGGACTCGACTCCTCGAGTTGGTCTCCCACTGGACTCCAGAACCCGGTTACTTGTGCTCTCCTCCTTGGGTCTATCCTAGTGCGGAAAAGTAAATAATATACAAAAGGTGACATCTTCCGCAACCTGGAAGTGCCCGAATAAAAGAATATTATATACAAGTTTTTACATGAATGAAAATGAAAAACACTCATCTCACATAAAAACCCCCGGCTATTCAAACACGATGATCCAATATAACATATCCAGCAACACATAACATCACATGTCATCAACGTAAGTAAATATGCGCATCCCAATTGTCGTTGACATATAGCAACGAAACCGGCGATATCACATATTACACTTACGGTCACAGAAAAGAAAGTGTAAAACTACAACAGTTGGAATCCGCAACCTACATAGACATCGCATGCCTAATCAAATGAATTCCTTAGACATCGCATGCCTAACAATTATAAACCCCGCATTTTAGTCTCATTATCGAAAACACTTTTCAATATCATGTCGGACAATTCAACAAGATTCCCGACATCCTGATCGAATGCTCGTCGCAAACTTTAGTAGGCGGCCGCACCCCCGACGCCGTCGACGAAGTGCACCAAGGTGGAACACCGCTGCCGCGAGCACCCGAACGGATGCTTTCGGCGACGGGGTTCTCCTACAGTCACTTGGTCGGGGCTATGGAGCGAGGCTGTCTATTAAGTTTATCCGGCGAGTATCCGCGTACGCTACGTGATTGCGACGGACTTTTGATCACATCAAAATTCCGTGGCAACCGATCAAGTGAGACTAAACTGCTATGTTTATAACATTCATTCAGTTATCTCATAACTGTTTGTGAATTCCAATTATTGTATCCTATTCCGGATAAATAGAAAATGTTAAACTTTCCGATAGAACATTCGAAACCCAAGTTTTCCCGAAACCGTTCAACACATGAAATAGGTTCAAAAACATTCACTTCATGCCTCAGTACCAACGGTCCAGCCGTAGAAGGGTCAAGCCAACGCCTCACATGTGGCACGTCGTACTGCCCCAAACCCTAAGGTTCAAAGGGCAGTTCAAGACGGTCACATAATCGAGTTAAGGTTTGTTGTCTTCTAGAGGGACCATCGCGTTACTTGCACTACTTAGAACGTTTTTAAACCTCAGAAAAATCCAACACTTGGAAATTTTCCGGCAGGGGAAAAAGTGGGTATTTATATCCGGTCGAACTTTTTAACATATTCTAAAATTTACCCGGAAAACACATAGACAAAATTAGACAATCCGATCGAATAATCGAATCCCCAAATCAACCCAGCATATTCAACTCTTCAATAAATATTAAAAATTCCCAGAAAATCCAGCACCATAAAAGAGGAATTACTGTGCAAAAATGGTTGGCTGATGTCATCAATTGGCCGTGGAACCGCCGCAGAAACCAGGCTTCTGCCGCGGTTCCGCCGCGGTTTGGAGGTATCATTTGCCCAATTTTGCATCGTAATTCTTAGAACTTCCTGCTGAATTTTTTAAGAATTTTTAATCTGGAAAAAACCCAGTTTTTGAAAAAAGTCCAGAGAGCATATTCGGGTTAGGGTTTTGATTCGATCGGACTTCAAACTCCGTCTACGCTTCGCCTAAGGCTCTAGCTAGGCTCTGATACCACTGTAGGGTTCCTAGGCACACTAATGAGGTCTCACAAGGCATCAACCATGCCAATTTCAAATTTTACAAGTGCCGAGAAACCCTAATATGGATCGTTAACTAGAATTTTAGGCGAAACAAGCAACTAGTTAACAACTTAACTAAGTGAACGGAAATACAACCTTTGTAGATCCGGTCCTCCACCTCCATAGCTCCACGATGAAGTCCCCTCGCTGCGATGATTGGATCCCGGGCTCTAGCGTCGGCTTCATCGGAGAAATGGGCGGGCTAGGTCATCGACTACGATGCCGAAGATGATCTACGTCGAGGCATCACAAGATCAAGCTCCCACTTCACCAAGTGATGAAACTTGTGAAGAAAACACCCTATACTACTTGGCAAGAGGTAGAGGATGAAGAAATAGGAGGTGGGTTCACTTTAGAATTGGATTTCTCACTCTTTTCATCAAATCACCATTGATGGAATCAAGTTTTTCTTCTTGAAGAAGAAGAAGATGATGATAATTATGATAAGTTAATTAATCCAAAAGAAAAATCAAAACCTTATCATAATATGAACCATGGTTAGGTGTAGAGAATTGACTAAGGTTAGATGAATGGTTAGGGTTAAGCATGAAGACAAAATGGTCACTTTGGTCAAAGCTTCATGAAGCTTCAACAAGCTTCAAGAAAGAAAGCAACCATTTTCTTTTCTTTTGCCATTTCTTTTTCAATCCAAATTAAAAAGATAAAAGAATGAATAAATAAAAACCCGAACCATTTACTTAACCAAAGTATAATTCTTTACACAAACCCTAGCATTCATGTATCATCAAACATGATACAAACTTGTGCACAAAAGTATATCACATATACAACTTGTGCACTTCAAATGAGAAAATCCATTTAAGGTGAACAAATACTAGTTAATGTAAAGTAATATATCAAATATATAATTATACATTAAATCATTAAATCAACACTTGATTTAACGATCCGGTCATATCGCATATGACCGACTAATATCCAATGTATCGGCTTATCGAATCAATCCTCGATTCGATAACTAGGTTATATCGCATACAACCATTCGATACATTCATCGCGAGAATAGAATGCGGTATCACATACACGCATTATTCTCAGTCCCGCACATATCTCATATGCGCTCCTATTTCGTTTCGCTTGAGCCAGGAAACCTCTGTGTAGGACTCTAAAGACTCGTCAATACGCCGGCAACAAGTGATGATCATATCAAACACCCACAAGCTGCAAGCGGTCTGCTAAACGTAACGGCCACCCGGGTATTGAGCGATCAGAAGATCGACGAGCAAGCCCGCTCACACTCCTGTGAATCCAACCAGTAACACTTACCGTACAGTCCGGTCTGATCGTCTGATATGTCGTATATCTCGCCTAGGGGTGGTAAACGTCAGACCCCAATAGCTCGATAAGTCATGCCGACGTGAGGTCCATAACATGTGTGAAACTACTGACAACACTTACCAGTAGATCACTGCAACCCTGGCCAGGGATTTCCTGTTATGGCCAGTCGAGCATAGCGCAACATCAACCCCCAATACCGGGAGAGACGAATCCCCTCCTATCGCTCATTGCCTCCATGCGATTCTGGACTATACCCAAAAACCACAGTTTTGCACGCCCTCTTGGACGTGGTAAGGTGGAAATCAAAGCACAGTGGGAATCACACAAGACTCTATGACGATCTCGGGTCTACAGACTAACCTGTACCAGTGTCACCAGAGAACTGCCATCTGACGTAAGGTATAATACCATCTGGGAGTTCTCGGCGAGTCCGTCCAGTGTACCCAGTCTCTAGTGAGCACCCGTATATCATCTTTGATGTCAAACACCAATGGATATGGGATCATCCATCGCCCATCTGTATGGGTCGAGAAGGTATACGCTAGTCTACTCTGGTATATCGATGCCCCATCTCGATACACCCACGACTAGGGACCTTGAAGGATGTACTTATGGACTACCATGTCCCCACTAGTATGATCTTCATCATAGTCCACGTAGTCAAGTCCACATCCTAAGGGCTTTACCAACATGTAACAGGGAGACAATCAGTATACACGTTAAGGTAAAGAGTAACCAGATAGCATACTATCATGTCGAGCAAGAAAGTCCTCCCTATATATGTCCCAGCATCCACTACAATATACATCCTATGTATAGTAATGGCCTCTAGGGCATACAGACCGTCTCCCGTTCTGGGATGAGAAGCGCATACGCTAATCTACTCCGGAGTATCGATGCCCTGTCTCGATAATCCCACGACTAAGGACGTGTATAAGGATGTGCTTGTGGATTACCCAGCCCCCACGAGTGTGATCGCCATCACAACGCCGGTAATCAAGCAAAGATCCTAAGGGCTCTACTAATGCGTATAGGTGATATAATAAAGAAACACACATGTACACATTAAAGCAGAGACAAACCAAGTAGCATACTACTATATCGAGCAAGATTGTCTATACAACTGTGAATATCCCAAGCTTCCATCAAGTAATATACATACTAGTGTGATACAGTAATGGCCTCTGGGGCATATACACTAACAGTCTCCCACTTGCACTAAGGCCATGTACTGGCGTATCGAAGACCTATCATCTCGATCAGCCGCTCGAACTGAGTCTGGGGTAAGGCCTTCGTGAATGGATCCGCCGTGTTGTCTTTTGTGTCCACTCTTCGCACCTCGATCTCCTGGCGATCAATGATCTCCCTGATCAGGTGATACCGCCTTAAGATGTGCCTGGATTTCTGATGGGACCTTGGTTCCTTCGCTAAGGCTATAGCCCCATTGTTATCGCAATACAAAGGTATTGGGTCAACAATGGACGGAACCACCTGAAGTTCACTAATGAACTTCTTCATCCAGACCGCCTCTTTTGCGGCATCGCTTGCAGCAATGTATTCAGCCTCCATCGTCGAGTCTGCGACGGTATCCTGTTTGGAACTCCTCCAACATACTGCCCCTCCGTTGAGGGTAAACACAAAACCCGAGACAGACTTGCTGTCATCTTTGTCACTCTGGAAGCTTGAATCGGTAAAGGACTCGACCCTGAGGTCTCCATTACCGTAAACCAGGAACATCTCCTTAGTCCTTCTCAGGTACTTGAGAATGTTCTTCACTGCCGTCTAGTGGTCCTCACCTGGGTCTGACTGATACCGGCTTACCGTGCTCAGCGCGTAAGCTACATCTGGTCTTGTACATAGCATCGCATACATTATAGATCCTACCGCCGAAGCGTAGGGTATAGTGCTCATGCGAACCCTCTCCTCGTCAGTCTTAGGAGACATCTTCTTAGAGAGGGTAATTCCGTGCAATGCGGGTATGTTACCGCGCTTGGAATCCTCCATACTAAATCTCTTTAGTACGGTCTCTATGTATCTGGACTGCGAAATTCCCAGTAGTCTCTTGGATCTATCTCTATAGATCTTGATCCCCAGAATGTACGAGGCATCACCCAGGTCCTTCATGGAGAACCGTTGTGACAAAAATAGCTTGACCGATTGTAGCATAGGAATGTCATTTTCTATCAAAAGAATGTCGTCCACGTACAAGACTAGGAACACGACAGTTCGTCCTACAATCTTCTTATAGACACAAGGTTCATCTTCGTTCTTGATGAAATCAAATTCCTTGATTGCCTCATCAAAACAGATGTTCCTGCTCCGCGATGCCTGCTTTAACCCATAAATGGATTTAAGCAACTTGCACACCTTCCCGCTGCTCCCACTGTTTACGAAACCTTCTGGCTGATCCATATAAACGCACTCTTCCAAACAACCGTTTAGAAAAGCAGTTTTAACGTCCATCTGCCAGATTTCATAGTCATGGAAGGCAGAAATGGCAAGTAGGATCCGAATGGATTTGAGCATAGCCACCGGAGAAAAAGTTTCGTCATAGTCCAAACCAGGTCTTTGACGAAAACCTTTTGCAACGAGTCTAGCCTTATAGGTTTCCACCTGCCCATCTACACCAAGTTTCCTTTTGTAGATCCATTTGCATCCAACGGGTTTTACCCTAGGTGGAGCAATATCCAAGGTCCACACTTTATTGGCGTACATGGACTCCATTTCGGATTGCATTGCTTCCTGCCACTTATCAGAGTCCCTACTGATAATGGCCTGCCTGAAACTGGTAGGGTCATCTTCTTCCAAGATGCAATCCTCTCGATCCCCGTCTATGAGAAAACCGTAGTATCTCTCGGGCGGATGAGAAATCCTACCAGATCTGCGGAGTGGCTGAGGTTCGTTTGGGGTTATTGAATTCAGTGGTTCCTCCAAATTTTCAGTTACATTTTGTGGTCGCTGAATTTCTTCCAGTTCTACCGAACTCCCACTAGTTTCTTTTGCAAGAAACTCCCTTTCTAAAAAGGTAGCGTGGCGAGATACAAACACCTTCTGTTCCTCAGTGTGGTAGAACAGATATCCTAGTGAATCTTTAGGATATCCCACAAATTTACACAGAACAGACCGTGTCTCTAGCTTGTCCGGTTTTTGTGTTTTCACATAGGCCGGACAACCCCATATCTTAAATCGCTTAAGATACGGATTTCATCCACTCCATATTTCATATGGAGTCTTAGGCACTGATTTGGATGGAATGTAATTCAATAGGTACGCCGCTGTCTGAAGCGCTTGTCCCCAAAATGAAAGAGGCAACTCAGCACTACTCATCATGGAGCGAACCATATCCAATAGGGTACGATTCCTCCGCTCCGAAACACCGTTGTGCTGTGGTGTATAAGGAGGAGTAAGCTGAGAGAGAATACCATTCTCTTTTAAGTAATCTAGGAATTCCGTGCCTAAGTACTCCCCTCCTCTATCAGACCGGAGGATCTTGATACTTTTGCCAGTCTGGTTCTCTACTTCGTTTCTAAATTCCTTGAATTTCTCAAAAGCTTCAGATTTGTGTTTCATAAGATATACATATCCGAACATAGAGAGATCGTCAGTGAATGTGATGAAGTACGAGAACCCATCCCTTGCATGTATAGACATCGGACCACATACATCATTGTGTATGAGTCCCAAGAGCTCTGCTGCTCTTTCTCCATGTCCGGTGAACGGAGATTTGGTCATCTTCCCTTTGAGACAAGACTGACAAGTTTCATAGGATGAAAACTCGAACGTATTTAAGAGTCCATCTTTATGCAACTTACTCAGTCTTTTCTCTCCGATATGACCAAGTCTACAATGCCACAAGTAGGATTCATTCTTATCTGAATTCTTCCTCTTGCGTGTGTTTTGTACATTGAGAACTGTATTCTGATTTAGAACGTAGATACCATTACACAGTGTACCTTCTGCAACCAGTACCTTATGAAGGTAAATGTTCATGATATTTCTATCAAGAACAAAGTTATATCCATCTTTATCGAGTAAAGAAACTGATATGATGTTGCAAACCATGGAAGGTACATAGTAGCAATCGTTCAAAATCATAGTCTTGCCATTTGGCAATAGTAGGTGATATTCACCGACGGCTGCCGCATTAACTTGTGCTCTGTTCGCTACTCTGAGCGACATATCACCCGGTGCAACTTTCCTACTTTTTCTCAGTCCCTGTAATAAATTACAGATATGAGATCCTGATCCGGTATCAAGTACCCAGGAGGTAGGGCTGACCGTAAAACAGTTCTCAATTACAAGAACACCTGAAGTAGATGCAAAACCATGCTTCTTCTTCAACTGGGTATCCTGGGAATCCATACAATCCCTTTTCCCTTGTTCATACTCATGACTGTTGTCACAAGTTAGAGCTGAACCAACGTTCCCCAGCCCCGAATAAGAATTCGGATCGGTCAAGCGATACATTTTATTATCTTGATTAGGGCGTGAAATGGTTGCTACCTGGAGAGAGAGAGAAAAGAAACACTCAGCGTGCGCTCTTGCAAGTTTAGATTGGTTTTTAATTTATCTAAACAGGATGGCTCCCACTGTCTCTCGAATCCCTCCTCAAACCATAAAGGAAGAATTAGTCGGGATCAATCTCACCGTACAATACTTACTTAACCGTTCAGCCAGGCCAGTGTCGTTACTTCGAGGGAGGTTTTCCAACGCTTTCGCGAAGTTCTTTAATTAAGTAACCTCTTTTCCCTGTGGGCGTAGCCCCGCTAACACCTTTCTAGACACCTACTTGGTTTATAGCATTGATCGTTAAGCGAGAAAGTTCCCGAGGAGTAGCATATACTCACAGTAGGATCGAGATCCAAATATCATCGCGTGACAAAACTGAAGGAATCCTACCAGAATCATCATACTCCAAATAGTATGCAACACTAGCAAGTTTCAGTACTTTTGAAACTCCCGATGTGGTTTTTGCCCCTAGGACCTAAGTGACCTTGACGGAGTCAACAAATCAAAGAGTCCTAGTCAAGTTCAACCCGTCATTATCTGGATTGCATCATACCCACCCACATAACCCTTGACGGAGTCAACAAGGTTATACGACTGTCCTAACCAATCCCATATACCGATACAAACAAGCAGCACTCAGCTACCGTACACTATGCCTTGACGGAGTCAACAAACGCAGCACGAATACTAAGTGTTGCTTGTAAGAAATGACGGAGGGCTACGGCTGGGTTTTTGGCGATAAACCCGTTAACGTAATGAACTTGATATCGTTGAAGGAACCTGGTAATCTTTTGAAAAATATAGTGGCGAAAACTTTTGCTAAAGAGGTCACTCCCTGTGAAGGGATCTCGGCTCTTTCCTCGTCGAATGAGGTGCAGGATATTCCAAACTGAATACCTCGATGCAAAGCAAGAATAATCGACTATAGTGAAGTTATTACCCTGACGCAAACTTTTGTCCAAGGGGTCACTCCCGATGAAGGGATCTCGGCCCTTGCCTCGTCGACTGAGGTGCTGGGCATTCATAACCGAATACCTCGATGCAAAACAAAAATGAACGTCCTTGCAATAACAGCTTTTTGAAAAAATTGTTCTAACAACGTCTTTTAGGTTTATTTTCTTGCATTAGTTCTTTTAATGCGTCCCATCATTTAAATCCTACCATTGCAGAAAACAACCAAAATATGACCTACGCTTATGCCATTCGCATTCGCCACGGGGCCCCGTCATCACACGTTAGGTTACTTAACTAACGGCAGAGCGGGGGCAGGGCTAGCGCGGCTAAAAAACATAAGCAACGCCTAAATAGTTATTATATATAGATATATATAGCAATGATAGCCAATCCAGATCACAGATGAACACTTTGGATATACTAGGAACTCGCGATTCGTTCGAGCCTGCTACGAGAAGCGGATTACACGGTCGCGATGAATAGCCAATACCCCACCCAAGACCCCTACGGGTGCGGCAAACTACCCGCCAAGTACCCGAAGCGAAGCAACCTCCCTCAACGCCGTGAGTAGGCCACTCGGCATTTCGAGATACCCGGTAGATTGTGCACCCCTTCCATGGGTCTATCCTTGGAGCAAAAACAGTAAAAAGAATTATACAATGATGGCTACAACCCCGACCCGGTTGTGCGGCCATACAAATAATATTACATCAATTTACAAATTTACTACATGAATGAAAGAAAAAGAAACTCTCATCTCACATCGACCCCGGCTATTCATCCGCGACAATCCAACGAGTTCATATACACAAACCATCAACAACACAGATCATAGATATGTATAACCCCCACTAATCGACATATAGCGATTAGTAGACGTTCAATACACATATAACATTACAGATATAACCATTAGCCAAAGTCTACAGAACATCGACCAAAAATACGGATTTTTATGCCCCAAAAACAAATTTTGCTTTCTGGAAAATCTGGGCAAAAAAGTCATATTGTAAAAATCCCAAAATACCCATATAAGAAAACTGCAGGAAAAAGATTCCCCAACTGAGCTAACTCGGCCGCGGTTCTGCGGCATAAGCAAGCTTATGCCGCGGAACCGCGGCGCTTTAGACGACTTGGGGGATCAAATTTCTCCAGTTTTCTAACAAAAGCCTGAGCCGATTTTTAGTGTATGATTTATTAATTTTGGAACAGTTCTAAAAATCAGCAGAAAATTCAAATTTCCGGGGTGTTTTGCGGTTTTTCGTCCGGTCGAAATTCTAAATACTTTGCTAACATGCTAGGGTGTGTTTAGTTAGGCTCTGATACCACTGTTAGGTCCACGTTACCTCTCCCGGTACCAACGGGGTTGCGGAAACGGTACAACAAAAATTTTCTAGACTTGGTAACATGGACCGTAAAAGCCGGATCTTTGCTAAACAACACTCTAGCATCCTAACTGGAGATTTATCTACTCGGTTAGGGGTTATACCTCAACTTGAGCTCCTTCTCTTCTTGTTGTTCTTCTCCTTGCTTGCTTCAAGGGTTGATCCGGACTTTGGTCACCTCCGCGGCCTCCTTGAGTCGAAGACGATCCACCCGAGAGATGTACACCGAGCTCTACCTCGAGCCGAGGTAACTAGGGCAAAGAGATTGCTAATCTGAAAGCCTTAGGTTGTGTAGAAGTGGTAGAGGGATGGTTTTGTCTTTGTTGGATCTTTATCTCTCAACACATGAGATCAAAAGATGAATCAAGAGGAGGAAGAAGGAGGAGCTAGCAACTATGGTGCATTTCTTTTCTTCTCATCAAAAAACAAGAGAGAGAGTGAGAAAAGAATTATGAGCATAAGAAAAATGAACCATGGTTCAATAATGCAAAAACAATATCATTACTAATCCTATCAAGATAAAGTTTGATGGCTACATTGAAATGACCATTATTATAATCAAAATAGAAAAAGAAAAAGAAAAGAAGAGTGTAGATCCCTCTTGAAAGTCAATGGTTAACACGGTCAACCAGTCAACAAAGTCAAGAGAGGTCATGGTGGTCAAATGGTCAATGCAATTAGCCATCATAAAATTATCACTAAAAGAATTAGTAAATGATGTCCGCGGCTCATAATGGTTTTGACCAAACGAACTGCCAAAACCCTAATGAGTCTGAATCAACTGTCAAAAACCCTAATGAGCCGGATAACGGTTTTGGCCGAACCAACTGCCAAAACCCTGATGAGGCACCTCCTCCTTCATCGCTCCGGAAAACTGTGCATACACACCTGCATCCGCATTCCGTAGAATGCGGATGCGCAGAAGACAAAACAAATCCATCCGTGCAATACTAGGATCCGGCTTAAACCAAAGCCCACTAGTACTGCCTGCCCGAACACCACACGCACACAAGTGTACGTAAGTGATAGCAGCCCTGCCGTAAAACCATACGGTCTCTACACATTTCGTTCAGTGCAGGGAAACTCTCTGTGTGGGACTCTAAAGACTCGACACTACGCTGGCAGTGGGTTTAACCACAGACCGCAAGCGGCACTAGCTGTACGTAACGGTCCCCAGGTAGATGTCGATAAGAAGGCCGATGAGGTAAACCCATCCGAACTCCTACTGAGCTTGTATGTGACAATCTCCGTACAGTCCGGTCTGTTCGTCTGATACATCGCATGGCGGGCCTAGGGGCGGTAAATGTCAGTCCCCTAATAACGGTACAAGTCGTGTCGGAGTGAAGCCCATTACTCCCTGAGATAACATTGGAAACCTATCAGTATATCTCGTTTGCCCTGGCCAGGGACTACTCATGTAATGGCTCTCCTAGACACAGCGCGATATCAACCCCCAATACCGGGAGAGACGAATCCTGTCTAACCGTCACTACCTCCAAGTGCTTCGGGACTGCACCTAACTACTACCTGTTTGCATGACTCAGTAGAGCCGTGGTAGGGTAGTAATCAAAGAACAGTGGGAACACACTCGAGGCGAAGTGACAGTGTCAAGTCAGCGGACTAAGCTGTACTCATGTCACTTAGGAACTGATAACTGACGATAGGTATAATACTAACCATCAGTTCCCGACGAGTCCTGTCCAGTGTACTCGTAACCTAACGAGCACCCGCATACTATCTCAAGTACGACGTACTGACGGTTGTGGGACAGACCGTCTCCCGTGCTGGGATGAGAAGCGCATACGCTAATCTACTCCGGAGTATCGATGCCCTGTTTCGATAATCCCACGACTAGGGACGTGTATAAAGATGTGCTTGTGGATTACCCAGCCCCCACGAGTGTGATCGCCATCACAACGCCGGTAATCAAGCAAAGATCCTAAGGGCTCTACTAATGCGTATATGTGATATAATAAAGAAATACACATGTACACATTAAAGCAGAGACAAACCAAGTAGCATACTACTATATCGAGCAAGATTGTCTATACAACTGTGAATATCCCAAGCTTCCATCAAGTAATATACATACTAGTATGATACAGTAATGGCCTCTAGGGCATATACACTAACAGACCGGGCATCGCAACTCCAGTGTAGACTAGTGTATACTGATCGAGACCCCGACGAGGGGCGGTGGCCAGGTCTCACAAGCCATTCGTGTCAGTTTGTTCACCTAAGATAGTATACAGGTGCTCATTGGGTTATGAGTACACTGGACGGACTCGCCGGGAACCTGCTAGTTGATATTATACCTATTGTCAGATAGCAGTTCCCAGGTGACATGTGTACAGGTTAGTCTGTCGACCTGAGATCGTCATTTGTCTTGTGTGAGTTCCCACTGTACTTTGATTACTACCCTACTACGGCTCAAAGGAGTCGTGCAAACAGGTTTTAGTTGGGTACAGTCCCGAGCCACATGGAGGCAGTGATCGGATCGTCGGGGATTCGTCTCTCCCGGTATTGGGGGTTGATGTCGCGTTGTGTACGGATGGCCATCACCATAAATCCGTGGCCACGGTGGACGAGAATTATCGATCCAGGATCGATAGTTTCTCAGGTGGTGATGGGTTTCATACCGACACTAAATATCGCGTTGTTGGGGGTCTGACTTTATCCACCCCCCTAGACTCGATATGCGATACTCTTAGACGAACAGACCGGACTGTACGGATATTGTCACTGTCAGGCTCAGTAGGGGTTCAGGATGAGTTTGCTCGTCGGCCTCCTTTTCGCTCAATACCTGGGTAGCCGTTACGTACAGCTAGTGTCGCTGACGTGCTTGTGGTTAAACCCACTGCCAGCGTATTGAAGAGTCTTTAGAGTCCCACACAGAGGGTTTTCTCGGTTCAGGCGATATGGTGTACATGAGGTATGTTGATACATACAGCTGTCCGATTAAATATGTGCAAGTACTGTGCTGACTTTAATCGGACGGTTGATAATACTAGCGGCTTAGGATTAAGCCAGTTTATTAAATCAGGTTTTGATTTAATAATTTATATATGTATTTGTATATACGTATTCTAGTATTATTGTTCTCTATACGTTTTCTCTCTCGGCTATTCGTATTTTTGTACGAATACGCGTATATGTATTTCGATACATGTACCGGATGTATTCCGTATTTTGTACGGAATAGCTTTTAGAAGATGCCACCTCATTTATATAATTTTCCATTTATGGAAATTCATTTGTTTTATAAATAAGGTGGAATATGTGAGGTGGCATGAACATAGTTCATGGTATAGGCTTGAGTCAAAGCATGGTTCAAGTATGGTTTGGATTTGTTTATTGCATTGGATAATATTTTTTTTTAGTGGGAATGAGAGGAAAAGGGGGGCCGGCCACTTCAATTGGCGAGAGCTCATTTTCATTTGCTTAATTTTTACATTACACATTTGGCTCTCCCACACTCTCATTCTCAAAAAGAATACTTAGCCAATTTTTGTGCATGCCAAGTTTTCTTCACCACCTTCATTCTTCTTCTATGGTTGCTCTCATGAGCAAATGAGTAGAGAGAAAATTGTAGTGACATATTCATACACCCCCACACTCCATCACTAGCGACGTTGGAGCGTCGGTTACCTCGTTCGACGAGGTTGGAGCTTGCACCGTTTCCCTCGGGTGGATCATCGGAGATGGAGGAAGACCAGCAACCAAACATCATCAAAGGACCGCTAGGAGCTTGGAATGAAGACCGAAGGACTCAGATCAACTCGGTATAACGATTCTAACTCTTAGTTAGCTCTCTAGTATAGGGTTTAAGGTCGATCCGGGTTTCGGGTAGCGGTAGAACCGGTTTAGAAAATTTGCGTTCCGCATTTTGGCCGCGTTTCGACGGCCGGGGCGCTGCCGGGACCCTTCATGATATCAGAGCCACCCTTTTAACCCCTTACTAGCTTGTTTAGACGTGCTTAAAAGATCGATCGACGGATTTTACTGAAAACACGATTCGAATTTTCTGTTTGCTGTCGATTTTCAAATGTGGTAATAAAATTATTTCACACATCTTAAAAATCCGTGCAGGCAAATACAAGGCTACAGAAAAAATTTGAGCTCGTGATACCAATAAAAAGCTGCGGATCCGCGGCCATTTATTGGCGATTGGCCTTCAAAATTTTACTGTAGCACAGAGACTTGGAATTGTGAATTTTTTCATATTCTGTTTTGGCCCAGGTTTCAGTGAAGTATTGTTTTGCTATTGGGGCCAATTTAGAACTTAGTCGATCGATATTTTAAGTGGGCGTTTAACAGTACATACATTATATTCTGCGACCGTGAATGTCTTTTGATCGGTAAACTCGTCTAATTGCTATATGTCTTTTAGACATGTTTGCGAACATGACATTCACGTTGATGTTCTGTGATGTGCTGTGATGTTGGTTGGATCGTCGTGGTGGATAGCATTGGTGCAATGATAGTACAGTTTTATTTCATTTGTACATTTGATATTGCGGGGCGAGCGTCCGATATGTGGACTGCCGTCACTGCCAGTTTGTATATTATTCTTTTGGGGCACGACCGGGCTGAGGTCGATGTCACCCTTGTATATTATTTTATTTTCTGTACTAGGATTACCCCACGGTGGGGTGCACGAATAGCCGGATTCTAGAGGGCAACTGGTCCGCATCTCATGGCATTGGGACGGAGGGGACTTCACTCTAGAATTGGCGGTCAATTCGCCGCACCCGTAGGGGGTATAGGTGACCCAGGAGGGGTGCCCAAGTTACCGGATTCTGTGAAGTGCTGGGTGGTCCATTCACGTTGCTGAAGGGGGCTGCCTCACTTCTGGTTTTGGCGGGTAACTTGCCGCGCTCGTAGGGGTCTAGGTATCATTGCACAGGCTATCCACACGACAGGGAATGCCGGGTCTCACTTGCGGCTCAAGTGAAACACGGGGCTCCAGATTATCCACCATTCTGTGATGTTTCTGTGATGTTGCTTTATATCATGCCTGGGACGAATGTCATATATATATATATTTATATATACTAGTAGATGTTGTATATGTTTTGCACCCGCGCTAGCCCAGTCCCCGCTCTGTCGTTAGTTAAGTAACCTAACGGGTGATGACGGGACCCAGTGGCGAATGCGGATGGCATATACGTACATTTTATTTTCGTTCTTTTCTGGTGTGATTAATTGATGGGACTGCATAGATTCTTATCGATGCAAGGATAAAACAAACCTATATTTGATGTTGTTGGAACCAAGTTTTTTTAAAACTGACATTTCAGACGTACACTTTTTCTTTGCATCTTGGAATTCATTTGGAATATCCTGCACCTCATTCGACGAGGCAAGGGCCGAGATCCCTTCATCGGGAGTGATCCCTTGAGTAAAAGTTTACGTCAACGTAATAACTTCAATATAGTCGTTTCCTTTTGCTTTGCATCGTGGTATTTGTAGGGTTCCTAGGCACTCTCAAGAGGTCTCACAAGGCATCAACCATGCCAATTTCAAACTTTAAGGGTGCCGAGAAACCCTAATACGGATCGTTGACTAGAGGTTTAGGCGAAGTACGAATCTAGTTAACAATTTAACTAAAGATAAGAAAGTACAACCTTTATAGATCCGGATATCCACTTCCTTTGCTCCACGTAGGCGTCCTCTTGCTGTCCATCTCGAATCCCGAACTCAATCATCGGCTTCGTCGGAGAAACGGGCGAGCTAGGTCATCGGCTTCGTGCCGAAGACGATCTACATCGAGGCATCACAAGTTCAAGCTCCGACTTCACAAAGTTGTGAAACTTGTGAAGAAAACACCCAAAACAACTTGGCAAGAGGTAGAGGATGAAGAAATAGAAGGTGGGTTCACTTTAGAATTGGATTTCACTCACTTTTGCTCAAGTTGCCATTGATGGCATCTAGTTTTCTTTCTTGAAGAAGAAGGAGAAGATGAAGCTAGAATATGATAAGTGTTTTCATAATAGAAAAATAAATCAATACTTATCATATCTTAACCAAGGTTAAGTGTAGAGAAAAGACTATGGTAAATGAGAAGGGTTAGGGTTAAGCTAGAAGACAAAATGGTTTCTTTAGTCAAAGCTTCATGAAGCTTCAACAAGCTTCATGATAAAAAGAAACCATTATGTTTTCATTTATCCATTTATATAAATAAAGAATGGATAAATAAATGAGAGAATAAATCAAAACCCTAAATATCTACTTAACCATGGTTTAATTCTTTACACTTAACCATGTGAGCAAGTATCATCAAACATGATACAAACATGTGCACAAAAGTATATTATATATACAACTTGCACATCAAGTGAGAAAATCCATTTAAAATGAACCAATACTAGTTAATGCAAAGTAATGTATCAAATATATAATTATACATTAAATCATTAAATCAACACTCGATTTAACGATCCGGTCATATCGCATATAACCGACTAGTTTCCTATGTATCGGCTTATCGAATCAATCGTTGATTCGATATCTAGGTTATATCGAATATAACCAATCGATACATCCATCGCGAGAATAGAATACGGTATCACATACACGCATTATTCTCGGTCATGCACATATCTCATATGCGCTCCTATTTCGTTTCGCTTGAGCCAGGAAACCTCTGTGTAGGACTCTAAAGACTCGTCAATACGCCGGTAGCAGATGATGATCATATCAAGCACCCGCAAGCCGCAAGCGGTCTGCTAAACGTAACGGCCATCCGGGTATTGAGCGATCAAAAGATCGACGAGATAGCCCACTCACACTCCTGTGAATCCGACCAGTAACACTTACCGTACAGTCCGGTCTGTTCGTCTGATATGTCGCATATCAAGTCTAGGGGTGGTATACGTCAGACCCCAATAACTGATAAGTCGTGCCGATGTGAGGCTCATAACGGGTCGAGAAACTACTGGTAACACTTACCAGCAAATCTCTGATCAGCCCTGGCCAGGGACTTCCCTGTTACGGCCAATCGAGCACAGCGCAACATCAACCCCCAATACCGGGAGAGACGAAACCCCTCCTATCGCTCATTGCCTCCATGTGACTCAGGACTATAACCAAAGACCACCGTTTTGCACGCCCTCATGGACGTGGTAAGGTGGAGATCAAAGCACAGTGGGAATCACACAAGACTCTATGACGATCTCGGGTCTACAGACTAACCTGTACAAGTGTCACCTGAGAACTGCCATCTGACGTGAGGTATAATACCATCTGGGAGTTCTCGGCGAGTCCGTCCAGTGTACCCAGTCTCCACTGAGCACCCGTATACCATCTCTGATGTCAAACACCAATGGATATGGGATCATCCATCGCCCATCTCATGGGTCGAGAAGCGTATACGCTAGTCTACTCTGGTATATCGATGCCCTGTCTCGATACACCCACGACTAGAGACCTTGAAGGATGTACTTATAGACTACCATGTCCCCACTAGTATGATCTGCATCATAGTCCAGGTAGTCAAGTACACATCCTAAGGGCTTTATCAACATGTAACTATAAGACAGTTTAAAGAGACAAGTGTACATGTTAAGATAAAGAGTAACCAGATAGCATACTATCATATCGAGCAAGAAAGTCATCTCTATATATGTCCAAGCATCCAATATAATATATATCATCTGTACAATACTGGCTTCTAGGGCATACATACAACTAACAATCTCCCACTTGCACTAGGGCCAGCTGCTGTAGTATCGCATACCGAGCATCCCGAAGAGTCTCTCAAACTGTATCTGGGGAATGGCCTTCGTGAGTGGATCCGCCGTGTTGTTCTTCGTGTCAACCCTCCTGACCTCGATCTCCCGGCGATCAACTATCTCCCGGATCAGGTGATACCGCCTCAGAATATGCCTGGATCGCTGATGGGACCTGGGTTCCTTGGCCAAAGCCACCGCTCCATTGTTATCGCAATACAAAGGTATTAGATGCTCAATGGATGGAACCACTCCAAGTTCAGTAATGAACTTCTTGATCCAGACAGCTTCTTTAGTAGCATCGTTGGCAGCGATGTATTCAGCCTCCATCGTCGAGTCTGCCACGGTTTCCTGCTTGGAACTCTTCCAGCTAACCGCCCCTCCGTAAAGGGTAAAGACAAATCCTGACTGCGACTTAGAGTCGTCCTTATCACTCTGGAAGCTCGAATCGGTAAAGGACTCCACTTGGAGTTCTCCATTACCATACACCAAGAGCATCTCTTTAGTCCTTCGTAAGTACTTGAGAATGCTCTTCACAGCTGTCCAGTGACTCTCTCCAGGATCAGCTTGATACCTGCTCACTACACTTAGTGAGTATGCTACATCGGGTCTGGTACATAGCATCGCATACATGATAGAGCCTACAGCCGAAGCATAGGTATCCCTTGCATGCGAGCTCTCTCCAAATCAGTCTTGGGAGACATCTCTTTGGAAAGAGTGACTCCAGAGATCGTGGGCAAGTTCCCACGCTTGGATTCTTCCATACTAAACCTCTTTAGTATGGTGTCAATGTACCTGGATTGGGACAATCCCAATATCCGTTTGGATCTATCTCTATAGATCCTAATTCCCAATATGCAGGAGGCATCACCAAGATCTTTCATTGAGAATCTTTGTGATAAGAAGAGCTTAACCGATTGCAGCATAGGAATATCATTTCCTATCAAGAGTATGTCGTCCACGTACAATACGAGGAAGACAACCTTACTCTCTGCCACCTTCTTGTAAATACAAGGTTCATCTGGGTTTTTGACGAAATCAAACTCTTTGATAACGACGTCAAAGCAGATGTTCCAACTCCGCGATGCTTGCTTTAATCCATAAATGGATTTAAGCAGCTTGCACACCTTCCCGCTGCTCCCACTGTCTACGAAGCCCTCTGGCTGAGTCATGTACACGCACTCTTCTAAATCACCATTTAGAAAGGCGGTCTTAACATCCATTTGCCAGATTTCGTAGTCATGATATGCAGCGATGGCAAGCATGATTCGGATGGATTTAAGCATAGCCACTGAAGAAAAGGTTTCGTCATAGTCCACACCTGGTCTTTGACGAAAACCTTTTGCTACAAGTCTAGCTTTGAAAGTCTCCACTTTCCCATCTACACCAAGTTTTTTCTTGAAGATCCACTTGCTCCCAATGGGTTTTACCCCTTCAGGAGCAACTTCCAAAGTCCATACTTTGTTGGTGTACATGGATTCCATCTCGGACCGCATAGCATCCAGCCATTTTACTGAGTCCCCACTCGTGATGGCCTGCTCGAAGCTAGTTGGGTCATCATCCTCCATGATGCAATCCTCACTGCCACCATCAATGAGAAAACCATAGTATCTCTCACGTGGTCGAGAAACCCTACTAGATCGGCGGAGAGGCTGGGATACGTCGGGCACCACTGAATCCTCTGGTTCTACTAAATCATTAGTTGCAATTTGTGGTGTTGGAACCTCTTCCAGCTCTACCTCTTTGCCATTAATTTCTTTTGCAAGAAATTCCCTTTCCAAAAAGGTGGCATGTTGAGCAACAAACACTCTTTGTTCCTCAGCTTGGTAGAAAAAATATCCTTGAGAATTCTTAGGATATCCCACAAACTTGCAAAGGACTGATCGTGCCTCGAGTTTGTCCGGATTTTGCTTTTTGACATAGGCCGGACAACCCCATATCTTAATTCGTTTAAAATATGGTCTCTTCCCACTCCATATCTCATATGGTGTGGTAGGTACAGATTTAGACGGAACCAGATTCAATAGGTATATAGCTGTCTCAAGCGCATATCCCCAAAAGGAAATAGGTAACTCAGCATTGCTCATCATTGAACGCACCATATCTAATAGGGTGTGATTCCTTCGTTCCGATACACCGTTGTGCTGTGGTGTATAAGGAGGAATAAGCTGAGAGAGAATCCCATTCTCTTTTAGATAATCCAGGAATTCACTGCTTAAGTATTCACCTCCTCGATCAGATCAAAGAATCTTAATACTTTTGCCCGTTTGGTTCTCTACCTCGTGCTTATATTCTTTGAATTTCTCAAAAGCTTCAGACTTGTGTTTCAACAGGAACACATGCCCGTATCTAGAGAGATCTTCAGTGAATGTAATGAAGTAGGAAGAACCATTTCTGGCATGTGTAGACATAGGACCGCATACATCACTATGCACCAGTCCCAAGAGTTCTGTAACTCTTTCTCCGTGTCCCGTAAACGGAGTTTTGGTCATTTTTCCTTTGAGACATGAATGGCAAGTGTCATAAGATGATAATTCGAATGAATTCAAATATCCATTCTTATGTAACTTAGCTATTCGTGTCTCATTGATATGGCCAAGTCTACAGTGCCACAAGAAGGATTCGTTCATTTCTGAGCTTTTCCTCTTGTGTGTATTTTGTATATTGAAGACTGTATTTTGATTGAGAATGAATATGCCATTATGTAGCGAGCCTGATGCAATCAACTTTTGATCTAGGAATATGTTCATAACATTATCCTTTACTACAAAATTATATCCTTCTTTACTTAATAAAGAAACTGATATAATGTTGCACATCATGTTCGGTATATAATAGCACTCATTCAGGACTAGTGTATCACCATTTGGTAATACCAGGTGATATATGCCAACTGCTTTGGCTGCAACATTTGCCCCATTCCCTACTTGAACGGAATGATCACCTTTTCCCAGTTCTCTACCTTTTCATAGCCCATGTAACTGCTTACATATATGGGATCCTGATCCGGTATCTAATACCCAGGACGTAGGGTGAACTGAGAAACAGTTCTCAATAACAAACACACCCGAAGAAGGTACATCATCATGCACGTTCTCCGTTTGGGCGGCGTGAGAATCTAGATATTCTCCTGTTTCCTGTTCAGTCTTATAACATTTATAAGATAGAACGGGTCCAACGTTCCCCTGCACAATATAACATGCGGGTTCGGTCAATACATCCATATTATTATCTTGATTAAGGCATGAAATGGTCGCTACCTGGAGAGAGAGAGAAGAAAACACTTTAGCGTATGCTCTTGCAAGATCAAATTGGTTATTATCTTATCTAATCAGGATGGCTCCCACTGGTTTTTATCAAATCTTCCTTCAAACCCAAAAAGGAAAGACTAGCCGGGATTAATTACACCCTACAACTTCGTCGATCTTTCAGCCAGGCCAGTGTCGGTACTTTGAGGGAGGTCCCCCGTACTTTCGCACGAACCTAATTAATGTAAACCTCATTTTCCCAGAGGCGTAACCCCGTTGACACCTTTCTAGATACCTACTTGATCGGCTAATTGTAGTGTGCAAAACTCTCCCAGGAGTAACTCTTACTCGCAGTGGGTATCGGGATCCAACTATCTCATAGAAGGTATGCAATCTCATTGCAAATTTCAACACTTGAAATTCCCGATTATGCTTTTGCCCCTAGCGATCTATGACCTTGACTAAGTCAACAAACCATAAATCGCAAGTCAAGTTCAACCCGTACATTTCCCGATTGAATTAAACCTACCCGTACGACCCTTGACTGAGTCAACAAGGCCGTGCGAATGCTCTAATCCAATCACATCTCATGTTGTTACAGATAAACATAATTTAGCTACCATACACTATGCCTTGACTAAGTCAACAAACATAGCACGAATACTAAATAATATCTATCTGAAATGACGGAGGGCTACGCAGGTTTTTCATAAAAACCATGAGCGTAATGAACTTGATATCGTTGTAGAATCAAATGAAGTTTTGAAATGGAGTGATTTTGAGGCTTTTCTAGTTTTGCTAAAGGGGTCACTCCCGGTGAAGGGATCGTCGGCCCTTTCCTCGTCGAATGAGGTGCAGGGTATATCATATATACCGCTTTGCAAAGCAAAAACCCAAAAGCAATCAAAAGCAAACCGAGTGTGTAGCATCTGCCAGTTATTGCTAAAGGAGTCACTCCCGGTGAAGGGATCTCGGTCCTTTCCTCATCGAATAAGGTGCAGGGTATATCATATATACCGCTTTGCAAAGCAAGAACTGTAGCTACCTGTTTTGTTTAAAATTTGATTCTACAACATCTTAGGTTTCTTTTCTTTCATTAATCACATTAATGAAGTCCCATCATTTAAGTACCTAAACATCACAGATAAAAACGACGTACACTTATGCCATCCGCATTCGCCTCGATGTCCCCTCGTGCACCGTTAGGTTAGGTAACTAACGGCAGAGCGGGGCAGGGCTAGCGCGGGTGCAAAACATAAGTAACGTCTATATAATATATCATATATACTATATACTATATCTATCACAGAACATCACATGATCACATCACAGATATCGCAGCAGAAAATATCATATGAAATATTGGATATACTAGGACGTCCGTGTTTTTAATACGAGCCAGTATAAAACACGGATTCCACGGTCGTGATGAATAGCCAATCCCACACCCCTAGACCCCTACGAGAGCGGCAAGCAACCCTGCCAATTCTAGGGTTAGGAGACCCGGACTCGACTCCTCGAGGTGTCTCCCACTGGACCCTAGAACCCGGTTACTTGTGCTCCCCACCTTGGGTCTATCCTAATGCGGAAAAGTAAATAATATACAACAGGTGACAACTTCCGCAACCTGGAAGCGCCCCAAATAAAAGAATATTACATACAAGTTTTTACATGAATGAAAATGAAAAACACTCATCTCACATAAAAAAAACCCGGCTATTCATACACGACAATCCAATATAACATATCTAGCAACACATAACATCACATGTCATCAACGTAAGTAAATATGCGCATCCCAATTGTCGTTGACATATAGCAACGAAACCGGCGATATCACATATTACACTTACGGTCACAGAAAAGAAAGTGTAAAACTACAACAATTGGAATCCGCAACCTCTTTAGACATCGCATGCCTAATCAAAATGAAATACTTAGACATCACATGCCTAACAGTTATAAACCCCGCATTTTAGTCTCATTATCGAAAACTCTTTTCAATATCAAGTGAAACTAAACCGCTAGATTTATAACATTCATTCAGTTATCTCATAACTGTTTGTGAATTCCAATTATTGTATCTCATTCCGGATAAATAGAATATATTAAACTTTCCGATCGAACATTCGAACACCCAAGTTTTCCCGAAACCGTTTAACACATGAAATAGGTTCAAAGACATTCACTTCATGCCTCAGTACCAACGGTCCAGCCGTAGAAGGGTCAAGCCAACGCCTCACATGTGGCACGCCGTACTGCCCCAAACCCAAAGGTTCAAAGGGCAGTTCAAGACGGTCACATAATCGAGTTAAGGTTTGTTGTCTTCTAGAGGGACCATCGCGTTACTTGCACTACTCAGAACGTCCTTAAACCAAAGAAAAATCCAACACTTGGAAATTTTCCGGCAAGGGAAAAGTTGGGTATTTATATCCGGTCGAACTTTTTAACATATTCTAAAGTTATCCGAAAAGCCACAGACAAAATCTGATAATCCGATCGAATCAGTTAACCCCCAAAACAACCCCAGAAAATACAACTCTGGAAAAATATTAAAAAATCCCATAAGACTCAGCACTGTGAACTAAGAATTACTGTGCAAAGTAACAGGGCTGACGTCATCAAGGGGCCGCGGAACCGCCGCATAAGCCACGCTTCTGCCGCGGTTCCGCCGCACTTTTTACTGTTCATGGAATAATTTTTGCATCGTAATTCTTAGATTTCCCTGATGAATTTTTTAAGCATTTTTAATATGGAAAAATCCCAGATTTTAGAAAAAGTCCAGAGAGCATTTTCCGGGTTAGGGTTTCGGGTCGATCGGGTTTCAAACTTCGTTTAGACATCGCCTAAGGCTCTAGCTAGGCTCTGATACCACTGTAGGGTTCCTAGGCACTCTCAAGAGATCTCACAAGGCATCAACCATGCCAATTTCAAACTTTACGGGTGCCGAGAAACCCTAATACAGATCGTTGACTAGAGGTTTAGGCGAAGTACGAATCTAGTTAACAATTTAACTAAAGATAAGAAAGTACAACCTTTGTAGATCCGGATATCCACTTCCTTTGCTCCACGTAGGCGTCCTCTTGCTGTCCATCTCGAATCCCGAACTCAATCATCGGCTTCGTCGGAGAAACGGGCGAGCTAGGTCGTCGGCTTCGTGCCGAAGACGATCTACGTCGAGGCATCACAAGTTCAAGCTCCGACTTCACAAAGTTGTGAAACTTGTGAAGAAAACACCCAAAACAACTTGGCAAGAGGTAGAGGATGAAGAAATAGGAGGTGGGTTCACTTTAGAATTGGATTTCACTCACTTTTGCTCAAGTTGCCATTGATGGCATCTAGTTTTCTTTCTTGAAGAAGAAGGAGAAGATGAAGCTAGAATATGATAAGTGTTTTCATAATAGAAAAATAAATCAATACTTATCATATCTTAACCAAGGTTAAGTGTAGAGAAAAGACCATGGTAAATGAGAATGGTTAGGGTTAAGCTAGAAGACAAAATGGTTTCTTTAGTCAAAGTTTCATGAAGCTTCAACAAGCTTCATGATAAAAAGAAACCATTATGTTTTCATTTATCCATTTATATAAATAAAGAATGGATAAATAAATGAGAGAATAAATCAAAACCCTAAATATCTACTTAACCATTGTTTAATTCTTTACACTTAACCATGTGAGCAAGTATCATCAAACATGATACAAACATGTGCACAAAAGTATATCATATATACAACTTGCACATCAAGTGAGAAAATCCATTTAAAATGAACCAATACTAGTTAATGCAAAGTAATATATCAAATATATAATTATACATTAAATCATTAAATCAACACTTGATTTAACGATCCGGTCATATCGCATATAACCGACTAGTATCCTATGTATCGGCTTATCGAATCAATCGTTGATTCGATATCTAGGTTATATCGAATATAACCAATCGATACATCCATCGTGAGAATGGAATACGGTATCACATACACGCATTATTCTCGGTCCTGCACATATCTCATATGTGCTCCTATTTCGTTTCGGTTGAGCCAGGAAACCTCTGTGTAGGACTCTAAAGACTCGTCAATACGCCGGTAGCAGATGATGATCATATCAAGCACCCACAAGCCGCAAGCGGTCTGCTAAACGTAACGGCCATCCGGGTATTGAGCGATCAGAAGATCGGCGAGATAGCCCGCTCACACTCCTGTGAATCCGACCAGTAACACTTACCGTACAGTCCGGTCTGTTCGTCTGATATGTCGCATATCAAGTCTAGGGGTGGTATACGTCAGACCCCAATAACCGATAAGTCGTGCCGATGTGAGGCTCATAACGGGTCGAGAAACTACTGGTAACACTTACCAGCAAATCTCTGATCAGCCCTAGCCAAGGACTTCCCTGTTACGGCCAATCGAGCACAGCGCAACATCAACCCCCAATACCGGGAGAGACGAAACCCCTCCTATCGCTCATTGCCTCCATGTGACTCGGGACTGTACCCAAAGACCACCGTTTTGCACGCCCTCATGGACGTGGTAAGGTGGAGATCAAAGCACAGTGGGAATCACACAAGACTCTATGACGATCTCGGGTCTACAGACTAACCTGTACAAGTGTCACCTGAGAACTGCCATCTGACGTGAGGTATAATACCATCTGGGAGTTCTCGGCGAGTCCGTCCAGTGTACCTATTCTCCACTGAGCACCCGTATACCATCTCTGATGTCAAACACCAATGGATATGGGATCATCCATCGCCCATCTCATGGGTCGAGAAGCGTATACGCTAGTCTACTCTGGTATATCGATGCCCTGTCTTGATACACCCATGACTAGGGACCTTGAAGGATGTACTTATAGACTACCATGTCCCCACTAGTATGATCTGCATCATAGTCCAGGTAGTCAAGTACACATCCTAAGGGCTTTATCAACATGTAACTATAAGACAGTTTAAAGAGACAAGTGTACATGTTAAGATAAAGAGTAACCAGATAGCATACTATCATATCGAGCAAGAAAGTCATCTCTATATATGTCCAAGCATCCAATATAATATACATCATCTGTACAATACTGGCCTCTAGGGCATACATACAACTAACAGTATTCAGTTTGGGATATCCTGCACCCCATTCGATGGGGAAAGAGCCGAGATCCCTTCACCGGGAGTGATCTCTTTAGCAAAAGTTTTCGCTACTATATATTTATAAAACCACTTGGATTTCTTCAACGATATCAATTTCATTACGTTAAAGGTTTTTCGCCAAAAACCAGTCGTAGCCCTCCGTCACTTCATATTTGTATTGCTTAGTATTCGTGCTACGTATGTCGTGCTTAGCCGAGGCGTACTGTTCGGTAGCTATGTAGTGCTTTTCTGTTGCATGGATATGCGATTGGTTAGGACAGTCGTACGGTCATTTTGGCTCAGTCAAGGACTCGTGCGGGTGGGTCTAATGCAATCAAGATAGTGACGGGTTGAACTTGACTAGGATCCTTTGATATGTTGGCTCAGTCAAGGTCACTTGGGTCCTACGGGTAAAAACACACATCGGGAGTTTCAAACATACAGGAAACTTTCCAGGCTTGCGCATACCTTCTGGAGTGTGGTGCCTTGAGTGGCTTCCATCAAGTTATCATGCGATGATAGTTGGATCCCGATTCCCACTGATGAGTAGGATTACTCCTCGGGTGATTCCGACTAATTCTCCTTTTGGGTTTGGAGGAGAATTCGAGGAAACAGTGGGAGCCATCCAAATTAGATAAAATGATTAACCATTCTGATCTAGGTTAGAGTGCACGCTAAGTGTTTCTTCTCTCTCTCTCTCTCTGGCTGCGACTATGACCCGACCTTTGTCTAAAACTCATGAACCAATTTGACCGAACCTTCTTAAAACACTTTGGCTTTTTAGAATGTCACGGTGTCGCATATATCATTGCCACTTCTATATCACCTTTACATTTCTCCAGAACACCCCGTATTATTACGAACATCCACTTCCATTGGATAAATTAATCGTATGGTTATTTACGAACTCGAAGGAATTTTTTCGAGGATGGATTCTGGTTCTGGAGAGAATGAATAGGATTATTCGGTTGTCTTTTCCCTTTACCTTCTCTCAGATTGTGAGGGCTCCTAGGATTAGGAGAAGGTATACCTATTAAGCTTATTAGATAGTCTTCCTTCAAACCTTAGGCTGGTGCCAAACAGTAGGGAAGGAAGAAAACCAACAAGCTTAACTGTGGTGTACAGAAGGTAATAAGTAAAGACATATAAAGGAATTAGAATAATGGCAAAGGAAATTGCGATCACCATCATTCACGACAAAGACCAGGTATACCCCTGCCACTGCTACATCCACTTTGCTTTTCTCTAGGACACTCCGTATCACAACGGATATCCACTTCCATTGGATAAATCCATTGCATGGTTATATACGAACTCGAAGGAACTTTTTCGAGGATGGATTCTGGTTCAGGAGAAAAAGAATAGGATTATTCAGATGTCTTTTCCCATTACCTTCTCTCAGGTTGCGAGGGCTTCTAGAATTAGGAGAGTACACCTATTACGCTTATTGGATATTCTTCTTCCAAACCTTAGGCTGGTGTCGAAGGGTAGGGAAAGAAGAAAACCAATTAGCCTAAAGAAGGTGTACAGAAGGTAATAAGTAAAGACATAATAAAGGGATTGCAGTGAGGGCAGGTAAGTATATGGTTACTGTCATGATTCAGGATAATGGAAGAGGCGTTACTAAGAATACCAGTTAACCCTTTTGAAACATTTTCATGTTTCAGTTTTACTATGCGATGTTAAACTGATAACTGTTTTCCCAATAAGAAGCTAACTCCAGGGTATGTATTTACCAGATCAGTTTCTCACATCTGTATGTTATTACAGATAGTGAGTGGAAGTAAGATATTGAGAATTGGGTGATTACATCCTCATTATATCGGAACTCGTTGTAATTGGTGATATTTAAGAAAATCATCTGGATTTTGCCGGATGGCAAATATTTGGTTTTGAATATCCGTTGTTATGCACCAATTTCAAACTGATATATCTGTACATTTATTTTATAAAGTGAGATATAACTTTTTCATATTGTGTCTATGATATTTACCTATATCAGTTGGTGATTAGGTAAGGTACATTCAACAACGGTGTAATTCTTCTTAAACATAGTACAGTTTTTCAACCTACAACGCACAGGCTTTAAGTTATTGAACTCAGGGGACTTATACAAAGTATTGTATGTTGTCCAGTGTGCATTAGGACAAAGGGGTTGGTACTCGTACTATATTCTATTTACTTATGACTTCTCCGGTTTTGGACATGTATTTCGTTGAAATGCAAGATCTAGATATTCAGAAGTTATAGGTATAAGAATAAAGTAGAGAACCATCTGTTGTAAGTATCAGGATTCTTCGAGGAAGTCGATGATGTAGATACTTGTGTTAGGTATTCAGTTAATAGTAATGGTTTTGAGAACTTGCTTCTCTTTCGGGTTACTCATATATGGATGCACTCCTAGATGAGTAATGTTGATTGTCCTCTTTCCATTTGGTTGATATGCACTGAAGACAGATGCATGTTTTTGAATCTGGTTCAAATTAGATTAGTGCTTTTGTTTCTATATTAGATTAATATAGAATCAATTTATATCTCAACGATGTTAAGGTATAGGGAGTTGTCCGGCTGATGCTTAAAACCAGAATCCGGATAAACTCAAGGCACGTTTCAGTAATGGCTGTTTGTGGGTTATCCCGGGCTTTGACGAGGGTTAATTTTCTACCATCAGGAAGATCAATATTGATATTGTTCTTGACTCGCCACAGTTTTAATAAAATGGATTTTTCAGAGAACAGAAGTGGGAGTATGATAGAACTGGAAGATATTCCAGAACCACAAACGATTACTGGAAATTTAATAGAACCTAAGGATTCAATTGGATTTGATGTTCTATTAGCCACTCCGCAGATATGGTGGGTAACCTCAGGCACCCGAGAGGTACTTCGGTCTTCTCAGTAACGGTGACAGGGAGGTTTTTGTTTACCCAGACTTGCCATTGCTGTTGTTCTAGACTATAAGACCCGGCAGGAGGATGAGTATAGCGTCATTCTAAACTAGCTTTAGAGGTGTACGTGTATATGACTCTACCAGAGGGTTGTTGTAGTTAGTGGGAGCAGCGGAAGCATAGTAAGCAAGTAGCTTATGTCTATTTACAGACTAAAGCAGGTATAGCGGAAATAAATTTTCTAATTTTGATGTGACAGTCATAGGCTTTGACCTCATCAGAATAGGAGATGGATCTGGTAAGAAGGTAGTAGAGAGTGATGTCCAGGTATTGGGATGACATGCACTTGATAGGAAGGGACATTCCTATACTACGATCGGTTATATTGTGGTTGTCACAAAGTTGTTTCTCCACAGAGGATATGGATATAATATCAGGTTTTCTGGTTACTAGATCTATGGCTTTAGATCTAGATTTGGGAAGTATCCTAATCTGGGTACTTTGACATTAAATGGACGACTCCTGGCATGGTAGTGTACCTGCAGGTGATGGAGTCACCCTCTCTAAAGGTGTCTTACAGACTAAAGGGGAGGGGGATCTGCATGATTAGCATATCACTTGCTTAGGCAATTGAGTTAATCATGAAATGTCGAGTACCACACCAGATATTGCTTTTGCACTAGATGCAATAAGCAGACATATTAATCCAATCCTGGAGAAACATTGGGGAGCAGTTTATGAACATAAATGGATGTTCTAGGGATATGGTAACGGCAGCCTCCTTCAAGAGACGGTTATCATTTCAGCCTTCCAAGGTGACCTGGATGACAGAGTGACTGTCAGAGTTATAGTTTTCCCTCTTTTGAGGGAAAGTATGTTGGACGGGTGGTCCAAGCGAATACTGAGGAAAGGCATGGCGCAGGATACTGATTAAATTCAGTGGATGATACAGTCTAAGTAGTTTGCTGGATTTGGAGTTCATTTGAGAACTGGGTCCCATCAGATATCCAGACAAATTCTAAGACAGGTATTGCTCATTTCGGGAGATAGTTTTCTCCTCGGAGTTGAGATTAAGAGAGATACAGAAAGAAACATTGGAACGGATCCACTCACTGAGGCTATTCCTCGAACGCAATCATTTTCGCAAATGGGCTTTGCGAAACTGATTAGTAGAGAAGTTGGGTGTTCGGTATCACACGGGTGTGAGTATGCGACATCACAATAATTGGCCTTAACTGGAAGTGGGAGATTGTTGGCTATAGTTTCTTCAAGGCAATTATCATAGTCGCGCACTAGTGATTATGATGATTGAGGCGGGACCTATACCGATGAAACAGTCTTACTCAAGATGATAGTATTTTATCTGGTTTGTCTTTATCATCATATACATGTTGATAGAGCCCATAGGATTCATGCTTGACTGCCAGCATTATGATGGCGATCATATATGTGGGAGCTGGGGTCTATAAGCACATCCTTAAATGTCCCTAGTCGTAGGAGTATCGAGACCGGGCATCGAAACTCCAGTGTAGACTAGTGTATACTGATCGAGACCCTGACGAGGGGTGGTGGCCAGGTCTTACAAGCCATTGGTGTTAGTTTGTTCAACTAGGATAGTATACAGGTGCTCATTGGGTTATGAGTACACTGGACGGACTCGCCGGGAACCTGCTAGTTGGTATTATACCTATTGTCAGATAGCAGTTCCCAGGTGACATGTGTACAGGTTAGTCTGTCGACCTGAGATCGTAATTTGTCTCGTGTGAGTTCCCACTGTGCTTTGATTACTACCCTACCACGGCTCAAAGGAGTCGTCCAAACAGGTTTTAGTTGGGTACAGTCCCGAGCCACATGGAGGCAGTGATCGGATCGTCGGGGATTCATCTCTCCCGGTATTGGGGGTTGATGTCGCGTTGTGTACGGATGGCCATCACCATAAATCCATGGCCACGGTGGATGAGAATTATCGATGCAGGATCGATAGTTTCTCAGGTGGTGATGGGTTTCATACCGACACTAAATATCGCGTTGTTGGGGGTCTGACTTTATCCACCCCCTAGACTCGATATGCGATACTCTTTGACGAACAGACCGGACTGTACGGATATTGTCAATGTCTGGCTCAGTAGGGGTTCAGGATGAGTTTGCTCGTTGGCCTCCCTTTCGCTCAATACCTAGGTAGCCGTTACGTACAGCTAGTGCCGCTGATGTGCTTGTGGTTAAATCCACTGCCAGCGTATTGACGAGTCTTTAGAGTTCCACACAGAGGGTTTTCTCGGTTCAGGCGATATGGTGTACATGAAGTATGTTGATACATACAGGTGTTCGATTAAATATGTGCAAGTACTGTGCAGACTTTCATCGAACGGTTGATAATACTAGCGGCTTAGGATTAAGCCAGATTATTAAATCAGGTTTTGATTTAATAATTTATATATGTATTTGTATATACGTATTATAGTATTATTGTTCGCTATACGTTTTCTCTCTCAGCTATTCGTATTTTTGTACGAATACGTGTATATGTATTTCGATACATGTACCGGAAGTATTCCGTATTTTATACGGAATAGCTCCTAGAAGATGCCACCTCATTTATATGATTTTCCATTTATGGAAATTCATTTGTTTCATAAATAAGGTGGAATATGTGAGGTGGCATGAACATAGTTCATGGTATGGGCTTGAGTCAAAGCATGGTTCAAGTATGGTTTGGATTTGTTTATTGCATTGGATAAGATTTTTTTTGAGTGGGAATGAGAGGAAAAGGGGGGGCTGGCCACTTCAATTGGCGAGAGCTCATTTTCATTTGGTTAATTTTTACATTACACATTTGGCTCTCCCACACTCTCATTCTCAAAAAGAATACTTAGCCAATTTTTGTTCATGCCAAGTTTTCTTCACCACCTTCATTCTTCTTCTATGGTTGCTCTCATGAGCAAACGAGTAGAGAGAAAATTGTAGTGACATATTCATACACCCCCACACTCCATCACTAGCGACGTTGGAGCGTCGGTTACCTCATTCGACGAGATTGGAGCTTCCGCTGTTTCCCTCGGGTGGATCATCGGAGATGGAGGAAGACCAGCAACCAAACATCAGCAAAGGACCGCTAGGAGCTTGGAATGAAGACCGAAGGACTCGGATCAACTCGGTATAACGATTCTAACTCTTAGTTAGCTCGCTAGTATAGGGTTTAAGGTCGATCCGGGTTTCGGGTAGCGGTAGCGCCGGTTTAGAAAATTTTCGTTCCGCATTTTGGCCGCGTTTCGACGGCCGGGGCGCTGCCGGGACCCTTCATGGTATCAGAGCCACCCTTTAAACCCCTTACCAGCTTGTTTAGACGTGCTTAAAAGATCGATCGACGGATTTTACCGAAAACACGATTCGAATTTTCTGTTTGCTGTCGATTTTCAAATATGGTAAAAAAATTATTTCACACATCTTAAAAATCCGTGCAGGCAAATACAAGGCTACAGAAAAAATTTGAGCTCATGATGCCACTAAATTGCCGCGGATCCGCCGCACTAACCCTCTTTTGGCGGCAGATCCGCGGCCATTTCTTGGAGACGGGCCTTCAAAATTTTACTGTAGCACAGAGACTTGGAATTGTGAATTTTTTTCATATTCTGTTTTGGCCCAGGTTTCAGTGAAGTATTATTTTGCTATTGGGGCCAATTTAGAACTTAGTCAATCGATATTTTAAGTGGGCGTTTAACAGTACATACATTATATTCTGCGACCGTGAATGTCATTTGATCGGTGAACTCGTCTAATTGCTATATGTCTTTTAAACGGGTTTGCGAACATGACATTCACGTTGATGTTCTGTGATGTGCTGTGATGTTGGTTGGATCGTCAAGGTGGATAGCAATGGTTCAATGATAGTACAGTTTTATTTCATTTGTACATTTGATATTGCGGGGCGAGCGTCCAACATGTGGACTGCCGTCACTGCCAGTTTGTATATTATTCTTTTGGGACACGACCGGGCTGAGGTCGATGCCACCCTTGTATATTATTTTATTTTCTGTACTAGGATTACCCCTCGATGGGGTGCACGAATAGCCATATTCTAGAGGGCAACTGGTCCGCATCTCATGGCGTTGGGACGGAGGGGACTTTACTCTAGAATTGGCGGTCTATTAGCCGCACCCGTAGGGGGTATAGGTGACCCAGGAGGGGTGCCCAAGTTACCGGATTCCGAGAAGTGCTGGGTGGTCCATTCACGTTGCTGAAAGGGGCTGTCTCACTTCTGGTTTTGGAGGATAACTTGCCGTGCTCGTAGGGGTCTAGGTTTCATTGCACAGGCTATCCACACGACAGGGAACGCCGGGTCTCACTTGCGGCTCAAGTGAAACACGAGGCTCTAGATTATCCACCATTCTGTGATGTTTCTGTGATGTTGCTTTATATCATGCCTGGGACGAATGTCATATATATATTTATATATACTAGTAGATGTTGTATATGTTTTGCACCCGTGCTAGCCCAGTCCCCGCTCTGTCGTTAGTTAAGTAACCTAACGAGTGATGACGGGACCCAGTGGCGAATGCGGATAGCATATACGTACATTTTATTTTCGTTCTTTTCTGGTGTGATTAATTAATGGGACTGCATAGATTCTTATCGATGCAAGGATAAAACAAACCTATATTTGATGATGTTGGAATCAAGTGTTTTAAAAACTGACATTACAGACGTACACTTTTGCTTTGCATCGTGGTATTCATTTGGAATATCCTGTACCTCATTCGACGAGGCAAGGGCCGAGATCCCTTCATCGGGAGTGACCCCTTTAGTAAAAGTTTACGTCAACGTAATAACTTCAATATAGTCGTTTCCTTTTGCTTTGCATCGTGGTATTCAGTTTGGGATATCCTGCACCCCATTCGACGGGGAAAGAGCCGAGATCCCTTCACCGGGAGTGACCTCTTTAGCAAAAATTTTCGCTACTATATATTTATAAAACCACTTGGATTCCTTCAACGATATCAAATTCATTACGTTAAAGGTTTTTCGCCAAAAACCAGCCGTATCCCTCCGTCACTTCAGATTTGTATTCCTTAGTATTCGTGCTACGTATGTCGTGCTTAGCCGAGGCGTACTGTTCGGTAGCTATGTAGTGCTTTTCTGTTGCATGGATATGCGATTGGTTAGGACAGTCGTACGGTCATTTTGGTTCATTCAAGGACTCGTGCGGGTGGGTCTAATGCAATCAAGATAGTGACGGGTTGAACTTGACTAGGATCCTTTGATATGTTGGCTCAGTCAAGGTCACTTGGGTACTAGCGGTAAAAACACACATCGGTAGTTTCAAACATACAGGAAACTTGTCAGGCTTGCGCATACCTTCTGGAGTGTGGTGACTTGAGTGGCTTCCATCAAGTTATCATGCGATGATAGTTGGATCCCGATTCCCACTGATGAGTAGGATTACTCCTCGGGTGATTCCGACTAATTCTCCTTTTGGGTTTAGAAGAGAATTCGAGAAAACAGTGGGAGCCATCCAATTTAGATAAAATGATTAACCATTCTTATCTAGGTTAGAGTGCACGCTGAGTGTTTCTTCTCTCTCTCTCTGGCTGCGACTATGACCCGACCTTTGACTAAAACTCATGAACCAATTTGACCGAACCTTCTTAAAACACTTTGGCTTTTTAGAATGTCACGGTGTCGCATATATCATCGCCACTTCTATATCACCTTTACATTTCTCCAGAACACCCCGTATTATTACGAACATCCACTTCCATTGGATAAATCCATCGTATGGTTATATACGAACTCGAAGGAATTTTTTCGAGGATGGATTCTGGTTCTGGAGAGAATGAATAGGATTATTCGGTTGTCTTTTCCCTTTACCTTCTCTCAGATTGTGAGGGCTCCTAAGATTAGGAGAGGGTACACCTATTAAGCTTATTAGATAGTCTTCCTCCAAACCTTAGTCTGGTGCCAAACGGTAGGGAAGGAAGAAAACCAACAAGCTTAACTGTGGTGTACAGAAGGTAATAAGTAAAGACATATAAAGGAATTAGAATAATGGCAAAGGAAATTGCGATCACAATCATTCACAACAAAGACCGGGTATACCCCTGCCACTCCTACATCCACTTTTCTTTTCTCTAGGACACTCCGTATCACTACGGATATCCACTTCCATTGGATAAATCCATCGTATGGTTATATACGAACTCGAAGAAACTTTTTCGAGGATGGATTCTGGTTCAGGAGAAAAAGAATAGGATTATTCAGATGTCTTTTCCCATTACCTTCTCTCAGGTTGTTAGGGCTCCTAGAATTAGGAGAGTACACCTATTACGCTTATTGGATAGTCTTCTTCCAAACCTTAGGCTGGTGCCGAAGGGTAGGGAAAGAAGAAAACCAATTAGCCTAAAGAAGGTGTACAGAAGGTAATAAGTAAAGACATAATAAAGGTATTGCAGTGAAGGCAGGTAAGTATATGGTTACTGTCATGATTCAGGATAATGGAAGAGGCGTTACTAGGAATACCAGTTAACCCTTTTGAAACATTTTCATGTTTCAGTTTTACTATGCGATATTAATTGATAACTGTTTTCCCAATAAGAAGCTAACTCCAGGGTATGTATTTACCAGATCAGTTTCTCACATCTGTATGTTATTACAGATGGTGAGTGGGAGTAAGATATTGCGAATTGGGTGATTACATTCTCATTATATCGGAATTCGTTATAATTGGTGATATTTAAGGAAATCATCTGGATTTTTGCCGGATGGCAAATATTTGGTTTTGAATATCCGTTGTTATGCACCAATTTCAAACTGATATATCTGTACATTTATTTTATAAAGTGAGATATAACTTTTTGATATTGTGTCTATGACATTTACCTATATCAGTTGGTGATTAGGTAAGGTGCATTCAACAGCGGTGTAATTCTTCTTAAGCATAGTACAGTTTTTCAACCTACAACGCACAGGCTTTGAGTTATTGAACTCAGCGGACTTATACAATGTATTGTATGTTGTCCAGTGTCCATTAGGACAAAGGGGTTGGTACTCTTACTATATTCTATTTACTTATGACTTCTCCGGTTCTGGACATGTATTTCGTTGAAATGCAAGGTCTAGATATTCAGAAGTTATAGGTATAAGAATAAAGTAGAGAACCATCTGTTGTAAGTATCAGGATTCTTCGAGAAAGTCGATGATGTAGATACTTGAGTTAGGTATTCAGTTAATAGTAATAGTTTTGAGAACTTGCTTCTCTTTCGGGTTACTCATATATGGATGCACTCCTAGATGAGTAATGATGATTGTCCTCTTTCCATTTGGTTGATATGCACTGGAGACAGATGCATGTTTTTGAATCTGGTTCAAATTAGATTAGTGCTTTTTTTTCTATAGTAGATTAATATAGAATCAATTTATATCTCAACGATATTAAGATATAGGGAGTTGTCCGGCTGATGCTTAAAACCAGAATCCAGATAAACTCAAGGCACGTTTCAGTAATGGCTGTTTGTGGGTTATCCCGGGCTTTGACGAGGGTTAATTTTCTACCATCAGGAAGATCAATATTGATATTGTTCTTGACTCGCCACAGTTTTAATAAAATGGATTTTTCAGAGAACAGAAGTGGGAGTATGATAAAACTGGAAGTTATTCCAGAACCACAAACGATTACTGGAAATTTAATAGAACCTAAGTATTTAATTGGATTTGATGTTCCATTAGCCACTCCGCAGATTTGGTGGGTAACCTCAGGCACCCGAGAGGTACTTCGGTCTTCTCAGTAACGGTGACAGGGAGGTTCTTGTTTACCCAGACTTGCCATTGCTGCTGTTCTAGACTATAAGACCCGACAGGAGGATGAGTGCAGCGTCATTCTAAACTAGTTTTAGAGGTGTACGTGTATATGACACTACCAGAGGGTTGTTGTAGTCAGTGTGATCAGCGGAAGCATAGTAGGCAAGTAGCTTATGTCTATTTACAGATTAAAGCAGGTATAGCAGAAATAGATTATCTAATTTTGATGTGACAGTCATAGGCTTTGACCTCATCAGAATAGGAGATGGATCTGGTAAGAAGGTAGTAGAGAGTGATGTCCAGGTATTGGGATGACATGCACTTGATAGGAAGGGACATTCCTATACTACGATCGGTTATATTGTGGTTGTCACAAAGTTGTTTCTCCACAGAGGATATGGATATAATATCGGGTTTTCTGGTTACTAGATCTATGGTTTTAGATCTAGATTTGCGAAGTATCCTAATCTGGGTACTTTGACATTAAATGGACGACTCCTGGCGTGGTGGTGTACCTGCAGGTGATGGAGTCACCCTCTCTAAAGGTGTCTTACAGACTAAAGGGGAGAGGGATCTGCATGATTAGCATATCACTTGCTTAGGCAATTGAGTTAATCATGAAATGTCGAGTACCACACCCGATATTGCTTTTGCACTAGATGCAATAAGCAGACGTATTAATCCAATCCTGCAGAAACATTGGGGAGCAGTTTATGAACATAAATGGATGTTCTAGGGATATGGTAACGGCAGCCTCCTTCAGAAGACGGTTATCATTTCAGCCTTCCAAGGTGAACTGGATGACAAAGTGACTGTCAGAGTTATAGTTTTCCCTCTTTTGAGGGACAGTATGTTGTACGGGTGGTCCAAGCGAATACTGAGGAAAGGCATGGCGCAAGATACTGATTAAATTCAGTGGACGATACAGTCTAGGTAGTTTGCTGGATTTGGAGTTCATTTGAGAACTGGGTCCCATCAGATATCTAGACAAATTCTAAGACAGGTATTGCTCATTTCGGGAGATAGTTTTCTCCCGAAGTTGAGATTAAGAGAGATACAGAAAGAAACATTGGAGCGGATCCACTCACTGAGGCTATTCCTCGAACGCAATCATTTTCGCAAATGGGATTTGCGAAACTGATTAGTAAAGAAGTTGGGTGTTCGGTATCACACGGGATGTGAGTATGCGTCATCGCAATAATTGGCCTTAAGTGCAAGTGGGGGATTGTTGGCTATAGTACCCTCAAGGCAATTATCATAGTCGCGGACTTGTGATTATAATGATTGAGGCAGGACCTATACCGATGAAACAGTCTTACTCAAGATGATAGTATGTTATCTGGTTTGTCTTTATTATCATATACATGTTGATAGAGCCCATAGGATGCTTGCTTGACTGCCAGCATTATGATGGCGATCATATATGTGGGAGCTGGGGTCTATAAGCATATCCTTAAATGTCCCTAGTCGTAGGAGTATCGAGACCGGGCATCGAAACTCCAGTGTAGACTAGTGTATACTGATCGAGACCCCGACGAGGGGCGGTGGCCAGGTCTTACAAGCCATTGGTGTTAGTTTGTTCACCTAAGATAGTATACAGGTGCTCATTGGGTTATGAGTACACTGGACGGACTCGCCGGGAACCTGCTAGTTGGTATTATACCTATTGTCAGATAGCAGTTCCCAGGTGACATGTGTACAGATTAGTCTGTCGACCTGAGATCGTCATTTGTCTCGTGTGAGTTCCCACTGTGCTTTGATTACTACCCTACCACGGCTTAAAGGAGTCGTGCAAACAGGTTTTTGTTGGGTACAGTCCCGAGCCACATGAAGGCAGTGATCGGATCGTCGGGGATTCGTCTCTCCCAGTATTGGGGGTTGATGTCGCGTTGTGTACGGATGGCCATCACCATAAATCCGTGGCCACGGTGGACGAGAATTATCGATCTTGGATCGATAGTTTCTCAGGTGGTGATGGGTTTCATACCGACACTAAATATCGCGTTGTTGGGGGTCTGACTTTATCCACCCCCTAGACTCGATATGCGATACTCTTAGACGAACAGACCGGACTGTACCGATATTGTCACTGTCAGGCTCAGTAGGGGTTCAGGATGAGTTTGCTCGTCGGCCTCCCTTTCGCTCAATACCTGGGTAGCCGTTACGTACAGCTAGTGCCGCTGACATGCTTGTGGTTAAACCCACTGCCAGCGTATTGACGAGTCTTTAGAGTCCCACACAGAGGGTTTTCTCGGTTCAGGCGATATGGTGTACATGAGGTATGTTGATACATACAGGTGTTCGATTAAATATGTGCAAGTACTGTGCAGACTTTAATCAGACGGTTGATAATACTAGCGGCTTAGGATTAAGCCAGTTTATTAAATCAGGTTTTGATTTAATAATTTATATATATATTTGTATATACGTATTCTAGTATTATTGTTCGCTATACGTTTTCTCTCTCGGCTATTCGTATTTTTGTACGAATACGCGTATATGTATTTCGATACATGTACCGGAAGTATTCCGTATTTTGTACGGAATAGCTTATAGAAGATGCCACCTCATTTATATGATTTTCCATTTATGGAAATTCATTTGTTTTATAAATAAGGTGGAATATGTGAGGTGGCATGAACATAGTTCATGGTATGGGCTTGAGTCAAAGCATGGTTCAAGTATGGTTTGGATTTGTTTATTGCATTGGATAAGATTTTTTTTGAGTGGGAATGAATGGAAAAGGGGGGGCCGGCCACTTCAATTGCCGAGAGCTCATTTTCATTTGGTTAATTTTTACATTACACATTTGGCTCTCCCACACTCTCATTCTCAAAAAGAATACTTAGCCAATTTTTGTTCATGCCAAGTTTTCTTCACCACCTTCATTTTTCTTCTATGGTTGCTCTCATGAGCAAATGAGTAGAGAGAAAATTATAGTGACATATTCATACACCCCCACACTCCATCACTAGCGACGTTGGAGCGTCGATTACCTCGTTCGACAAGGTTGGAGCTTGTGCCGTTTCCCTTGGGTGGATCATCGGAGATGGAGGAAGACCGGCAACCAAACATCATCAAAGGACCGCTAGGAGCTTGGAATGAAGACCGAAGGACTCGGATCAACTCGGTATAACGATTCTAACTCTTAGTTAGCTCGCTAGTATAGGGTTTAAGGTCGATCCGGGTTTTGGGTAGCGGTAGCGCCGGTTTAGAAAATTTTCGTTCCGCATTTTGGCCGCGTTTCGACGGCCGGGGCGCTGCCGGGACCCTTCAGTGTTTTCTTAGCATATCGCTTATATATATTGGTAGACCCCTTAGGATTTATGCTTGATTAACAGCGTTGTGATGGAAGTCACACTCGTAGGGGCTGGGTAGGCTATAAGCGCATCCTATACAGGTCTCTAGTCGTAGGATTATCGAGATGGGGCATCGATACTCCACAGTAGACTAGTGTATACGCTTCTCATCCCAGCAGGGGAGATGGTATGTCCCACAGCCATTAGTACGTCGTACTGGAGATAGTATGCAGGTACTCATTAAGTTATGAGTACATTGGAAAGGACTCGTCGGGAACTGTTAGTGGGTATTATACCTATTGTCGGGTAGCAGTTCCCAGGTGACATGAGTACGGCTTAGTCCGTCGACTTAACACTGCTACTTCGCCTCATGTGTGTTCCCACTGTACTTTGATTACTACCCTACCACGGCTCAAACGAGTCATGCAAACAGGTAGTAATTGGGTGCAGTCCCGAAGCACTTGGAGGCAGTGGCTGTTAGATAGGATTCGTCTCTCCCGGTATTGGGGTTTGATATCGCGCTGTGTTTGGAAGGCCATTACACAAAGTTTTTGGCCAAAGCAAGCGAGATTTACTGGTAGGGACTCTAGTGGTTTCTCAGGGTGTTTTGGGATATACTCCGACACAACTTATTGCGCTATTAGGGGTCTGGCGATTACCGCCCCCTAGGCCCGATATGCGATATTCTAAGACGAATAGACTGGACTGTATAGAGATTGTCACATTCAGGCTCAGTAGGAGTTCGGATGAGTTAGCTCATCGGCCTTCTTATCGACATCTACTTGGGAGTCGTTACGTGCAGCTAGTACCGCTTGCGGCTTGTTGTTAAACCTACTGCCAGCGTAGTGTCGAGTCTTTAGAGTCCCATATAGAGAGTTTCCCAGCAACGGGAAAAAGGTGTAGAGGCCGTATGGTTTTACGGCAGGGCTTCGATCACTTACGTGTACTTGTGCACGTATGATGATCGGGCAGATAATACTAGTGGGCTTTGATTTAAGCCAGATCCTAGTATTATATTGATGGATTATTTTCGTCTCTTTGTATTCGTTTTCTTCGGAATACAGATGCGAATATGTATATACGGATGATGGGCATTCTCGTAATTCCTCGGGATTGGCTTCTAAAAAGGGGACACCCATTAGGGTTTTATTCTTTTTGGATTAAACAAAATGGGTGGAGGAAATGAGGTGGATTTGAGCATTGAACCTAGCATGGCTACTTGGTGACTTATGGTCATGAGTCACTGTTGGGAATTCACCCGCGCGCAAATGCGTATGTTTTGGAAATGGAACGTTTTATGGAAATGGATGCTCATGCGAGATCGTTCTTGTTTTACTATTTATAAACCGCAAGTGCACGGCGCGTTGTAGCAAGCCGGCAAGCACGGGTCGCTCCACAGGGAATTGTGTATTAAGTATTATGATTTAGGATTCAACAAATTAACGAATGGGTTGTTTTTTCAAAAAAAATATAAAAAGAATACGGAAACAAAGAAATAAGGAAAACAAGTTAAGAAAGAATTGTTTGCGGCTTTGCCTCGGAAGATTGAATTGCAATGATTCCCTCAACGCTCCTTTGATCATGAGTTGTCCGTTCTCACGTTGATCCCGGCTTGAAGCACGACTTGTCGAAGCGGTTGCAGGGCACAAGTCGTCAAATTCCGATATTCTCCGCAATCACGAAACTAGTCCATTTGTTCACTTACCGTTGTATGTCCATGCTTGGGGTATCAACACTAAATACAAGGTTAGCAAGCATACCACAACATTAAAAACACAATTAGTGAGTGAGAGCAAATGATTTTAGTGTTGAGTTTGCTAGGTGTTTGTGATGGTATATCGTATATGAAATAAAGAGATTGTCAAACACTCGATCACAAAATACGATATCCAAACCTAGAAACCTTAACACTAAATTGATTTTAACTTAAACATTGAAATGGGGAAAGGGAGTGAATATGGTATATGAGGAGGTTACAAAGTAACCATGTTTCAAAATACCATATCACATCAATACATAAATAATTTTTAAGTTAGAATCATATAGTTAAGCACATTTAAACATAAACAAGAGGTGGAGGAGGCAAAAGCCTTTCATCTCACTTCCTCACCATTACCACAACTAAAGAGAAGATTAGTTAAGCATGATAATAAAAGCAAATAAGAAAAAGAAACAAGTATAAAAGAAACAACAATTTATTAACACTTGAGAAAAGAGATACAAGATTTTGGTTACTTGTTCAACCTCCTTAATGAAACTTTCCAAAGAAAGCTTCAAGAGGGAAGAAGGAGAAGAAACAAATAGAAGCCCACTCAACTCTCAAGCTAAACCAAAAAGAAAAGAAACTAAGAAAAACTATGGTAGAATATGAGAATGAGAGAGAGCCATTCCTTACTCACCGGTTTTGCTTTTATAGGAACCAAAGAAAAATAAACAACCAATAAAAATAAGGTGACTAGGCAGCAAGGGAGGGCCCACAGAAATTTGGTGCATATTGAGGAAAGGGGGCCGGCCTGCTCGGTTTTGGGAGTGTTGTGGCCAGCCACATTAAGAGAATAGGGGCTCGAGTTTGCATAGTAGGTTTGTGTGTTCCTCCATATCACTTTGGTGCTGTTTGTTTGGTCTAAAATAACCTGGTTTGTATGCAGAGATTTGGAGGGAACAAGATACTTCAAATCACATCAACACTTTTAGCAATCAATGCACACACACCCACTTGCTCATGGCTTGTCCCCTACTTGCTCATGGCAGCCCCCTCCTAGGTCCAAGCTATGTGCACACTTGTATGTGTTGGACCATTCTTGGCAAAAAGTGTGTACACATGCATTATTTCCAAAAGAGCTCTTGGGACATTGATCAGTTTTCTGTTCTGTTTGCGGTGTCGGCTCCCAGAAGTTATATCCGTGATTTTGAGTATGTTTTCCAGTATTTGTCACGGGTACCTATAAACTGTAATTACTGAGCAGACACTGGTTAAAAGTACCGATATTTAGCAAAATTGATAATGAATAAGAGGTATTAAAATGAAGTTTTCTGTGGTGAACAAATACCCCTAAACTTATCTTTTACTCCTCCCGAGCAAAACAAAAAATCCTAACCTCACTTTCGCAGGGAACGCGATTACACTGAGCACGTGCAACAAGCCGTTAAACCTCTAGGTGTCCCTAGTTAGAGGAGTGTTGTCTCCTGAGGGTTTTCAGCGGATTACACCCACAAAATCCAGTCAAGTTAGCGTTGAGGATAAACTGTTGATTCTAATCTTACGGTTAGAGATCAAAGTTAGAAGTTTTATTACCCAAGTGAGAAACGTTAAACCCTATTTTTCACTCCTCACAATCTTGTTTAACATAAGCTCATACGCATCTTTTCGTGACTGTGCGGATAGTGTCCATAAGGTTTTAAGAACATTGATTAGGGTCATCATGTCATAATTATAGACTAGGATAAACTTCTGAAGGATCACATGAGTTTGAAAGGAGTTAAGGTTTTCTCAAGTTTTATTCTCCAGTTAGGTTTCAAATCAGAATATATATCAATTTTAACAGAGAACCTAAATCTTATTTCTCACTCATACATTTCACCTATTTTTGTTCATACACACCTTTCATTATCGTGCAAAACATCTTAATAAATACAAACCTTCATATCTCAGCGAAAAAAACTGTTTTAATAGAAAATTCATCTCCGCCAAGATTATTCTCCCACAAAGAACCGTTAGGACTTTTAACTAGGAGAGAACACTTGCTTAGCTTGTTTTATCTGGCGATTGGAAACTTAGCGAGCTTTGGGTCAATGACTCCCAAAGCAGATTGTTTTAAGGTATTAGGTGTGGAGACACCCCAAGGACTTAATTACCCAAGTTTCCAAGGCCACAAAACAAAAGACTCATTTTATTTTAAATAATTATGCACTCAGTGAAAACGGAGATATAGCCAACTTTTTCTTTTAAATCCGAAGACGTTACATGTGGATAAGGTGTGTAATTACTCCAACAAGATTTCAGATGGGTTATTTTTCAGACTTATAGCTTCTGTTAAAACCTCTATAAAATTTTTCATATCTACTTTACTGTATGAACTATTCTTGATATTTTGCTTAACTCAGAACAAAACTGTTTGATCCTAACGATGTTTATCAATTTTAAAAGTTTTTCAGACATATCAGACATTTATCAAATTCTCAAAACACATATGACACGGGTAAAGTGTTATAAAAGACATATATCAGCTATGGTTAAACACATAGGAGGGTTTATTTTTTGGGTTGTCAGTTTCATAAAAAGGATTTAGTTATTTCAACTTATCAACCGAACCATCAGACTTTGAATCTAAGTTTTCCCGCTAGCCAACATGACAAAGTTTTTATATTTTTCAAGAAAATTTTCAATTTTTCAATACAATGCAGTACAAAAGCAGATATGAAATGCAACTACATGTAAAAGAAAAGAAAAATACAATATGTAAGTGCTGAATGCAGGAAATATGCAAATGCAAACTATATGCAGATACAAAATACCACCTAAAAGCTCCACCCCTGTTCAGTCGAAAATATTGCATTCTCAACACGACAATTTCCTTAATCTTTCTAATCATCTAAAGGTGTTTGGTATAAATATAACACATATTTGCAGTTTGTATGGAAAAGATTATTTAACATGTGTTATACTTTATAACCGTCATTATGGAGGGAAATTATGTGTTTATTACTTCACGCATAATATTTTATATCTCTCACATTCTTTACTGAGATCTTGTGCCAGATTATTCAGGTCAAAATAACTGGAATCAGAAAACTGCCGATATAATACAGGAAACCAAAGAATCAAATACCGGCAGCAACCAAGCAAACATTAGAAGATTCCAGACATCAAAAGAATACCTCAATTCCAACTCCAGAACACCCCAGAAAAACCATACAGTGATCTCAGAGTTGCCGCGGATCCGCAGCCGAGTCAAGGGCTTGGTGGGCTGGGAAATCTCCAGAAGTTTCTTCTCAACTTCTTAGCTTGCTGAGGACGCCTCCTTATAACAGTCTTATTCTAGAAGGCTCCTTGTAACAAGCTTATTCTAGAAGGCTCCTTATAACAACCTTATTCTAGAAAGCTCCTTGTAACAACCTAGCTTATGAGAGAAGCTTGATTTGAGATCTATAAAAAGGGATCTAGGGCTAAGGTAAAAGGTTGTTGATGGTGGTAAAATTCTAGCACAAAAACTAAATTCAAATCCAATTTCAAATCAAGATCAAGAATAATTGAGAGTTCATCAAGCAACGACATTAGAAGATCCTTTATCGCAACGCCGATCGTTATTAAGAGCAAGAGATCCGCGAACGATGCACGTCTTACGGCAATCGAGCCACGCAAAGATCAACGGCAAATTCACCACTTCAAAGGAGTGATCGATAGCTTAGTCTTGTACCTCGAATTGAGGAATTATGTAAATTTGAAGAAGATTTAATAAAGGTGATCATTACTCTTAGTCTTGCTTTCTTTAGATTCTTGCATTATGAAATTTCTAATTCTTGATTCTATTATTTTCATAATGTGTGAGTAAATCTCCGCTTGTTTAGGATTCGAAGGAAATCGGTAGTTCAAATGATGATGAAATCCTAAACTAAATCTTAAGTCCCATGAGAATTATGAATTTTAGCAAAAAGAATCGTCAATGACCAAATTTGTAGCGAGATCACAATTCTTGATAATTTCGTTACAATTTGGGAATTAAATTATTGATGATTCTCTTTGCTAAAAGCTAGATTTGAATGATGATCAATGAAAAGACAAGGGATAGTGAAGGAGAAACCCTAGTTTCTTCAATAGATCCCTAATCTTCATTCATCGCCATCGTTCTAGCTATAATTAATCAATAGATAAGATTGGTAATTTTTAGTATTCATCATTGCTACGAATACCTATCGATTCCTACAAGCTTCTCTATATTTTCTTGATAACTAAACTTGAATTTGGACAATTTCTTGATTATGAAATCTTAAACTCTTTCTTGATTTTCTTGAAATGACATCTCAATTAAATCTTGAAATCTCATTTTCTTGAATTTTCTTTTCCTTACTATTTCCTTTCGACTCACCTAAAGCAAGATCGAATAAATACTTGCATCTCAGTGGACGATCTGTTCACATTAACGAAACTATATCGACACCGTTATTGATTGCGGTTATAAATTCTTTGGTTGTGATAACACTTATCTTTTCATTCGAATCAATCACAAGAAATAAGATCAATCAAATGGCGCCGTTGCCGGGGATGCGTGCGTAATTTGTTCGTTCTTGCAATTTGAGTTGAAAATTTATTATTCCATTAAATTTTAATTCAAGAATCGCATCATGTGCTTAACGATTAGTGTTTGAATTTTTGCGAGGGAATCTGGCATCACTGTAGAAGGGAGATCAAGATTCAGAGACTTTCTGAAGAATCCAGAGGAGCTAAAAAAGCTACAAGAAAATTTTCAGCTCCTATTTCCCACTGTACACCGCGGATCCACAGCTAATTGTAGGTTTTTGCGGCGGTTCCGCCGCCGTTTAGGTGAATCAGAGCCTAAAACTTCTGTGGTATATTATATGTTCTCTCCTCTTCTCTCTGATCTTGTCCAATAACAAATTTTCTGCAGGATTCTTTGCAAAAATTTGCAGTGCCGCAAAAATTAAATTCTTGTTGCGTTTCTTGAAATTGGTTGTTTGAGCATATTTTAATACAGAAATTAAGGGGCAAAGATCAAATTCAGATTAGGTGGGGATTTCATTACCCTTCCTAAGCCCCGCAAATCACAAAACTAGCATCCGCATCACCTTTCATTAACTAAAAAATATCTAGACAAGACTCTAAGGACCGTCGTGCTCAATTAGGACAGAAGAAGGTCGTGGGTAATCTATTGCTTATCCGCATTTCTTTTGTGGTGTCTAAGGCAAGTGTGTCTAAGGCAAGTGGTTACTTAATTAGGCCCGCTACTTATGTAGTGGAGAACCTCCCACTTACCTGGCACTTACCTGGCCAAAGTGGCAGTAGAGAATTTATCCTGCGATTTGTCTTCTGGAAGTCTAGGAGCGGTCTAGCGACTTGACCTAGGTGACCATTAGATCTAGGGTTGCTTGTGCATTTTTTGTGATTTGATTTTTCAAAAATCCGTCTTATTTCAAAAACAAACACCAAACTAACATTTTTCTCTAATTATCACAAACGCTGCCACTTGTGCTAAACCGTTTAGCATATGTTAGGCTGGACACAGGATTCTATTGCCCGTCTTGTCCGTGTTTCTTTCATCGACCACAGAGTCGGTAATTCTTCGTCTTCTTTCCTACCACCCACCATGACCGAGATGGACGGATATCCATCGAATTTCAATAACACCACTCTGCCACCGCCCGCAGGCATGCAGAATCCTCTACGCATTTCTCTCCAAGAGAGATGTTACCCTACACCTGGTCCCCTTCCTACTTGTCTTTCTATTCCACCAGCCAATGGGGATAATTTTGAAATTAAACCCCAATTTATCAAACTGTTACCCAAATTTCACGGTCTCGAGTCTGAAGACACATACGTTTTTATCACCAAATTCGAAAACGTATGTGCTATGATTGGTACGTCACAACTATCTGAGGATGCTGTGCGTTTACGTATTCTCCCATTCACTTTGTGCGATTTAGCCGAGAAGTGGCTTTATAATACAACCACCCACTCTATTACCAAATGGGATGAATTTGTTGTAGCATTCCTTAAGAAATTTTATCCCAATCATAAGACCGCCCGTGTTCGGGGTGAAATCTACCAGTTTACCCAACTTCCCAATAAACCATTTTGGAAATGCTTTGAACGGTTCAAGGATCTTCTTATCCAATGTCCTCATCACGAAATCCCTAGATGGGATCTGTGTCGCATTATCTATGAGGGTATTGATCTCACAATAAAACAGATGCTTGAAACCATGTGTCAATGTCAATCCATGTCTAAAGATGATGGTGAAGCTTGGAAATACCTGGAAGATCTTGCCCAAAACACTTTACAATGGGAAAGTGTTAGTCATTCATCGTCTAGGGAAGGTATCAATCAGCTCGATGTTTCCATCATAATGAAAGCCGAAATGGCCGCAATACAAAGGAAACTCGACGTTATAGAAAACCGAATCTCTTCAGCCTTCCTAAATCAGTACACACTCTCCAAAACCGTGTGTGGATGCTGTTCTGATCCATCACATTTGACGGAAGAATGTCCTTTTAATTCTTTGTTTCAAGGTCACACTAATGCTGCATTTCAGCAACAACCTAGAAACGATCCTTCTTCTTCCACGTATAATCAAGGTTGGAGGAATCATCCTGATTTTTCTTGGAACCAACACCAAACTCAAAACACGGTTCCAAACCAGAATAACTTTCAAAGGGTCCCTCCACCACAACAGAAACCACCACAGAGTCAGCACCCCTTCCAAATACAATCCTTTCAAAATCCGGCCAACACTTTTGCACTGTATAATAATTCTTTGCAATTGACCGGTACCGATAATTCCTCTGCACTCGAACGAACCTTAGAGTTGTTTATGACACACACCACTCAAATGTCGGCTGATATAAAGTCTTCTATCGATGATATAAAGAAGAACTCCGCCTCCCAAAATAAGAGTATTAAATCGATGGAAGCACAAATTGCACGAATAAATGCCGAAATGAGTGCTAGAGAGAAAGGGAAACTTCCATCTCAACCCTTACCTGATCTTGGACCCTCGCATTATAATGATGTGAGTGCTATTACCACGTTGAGATCCGGAAGAGTGCTAGACAATCATGTGGGTGAACAGATTAATAATAATGAGGAATCAATTGAAACCCCGGCTTCCACTTCCACTTCTACTTCTTACCCTATTTCATCTAGTTTACCTTCTTCTTCCGAGCCTATTCTCTGTTTTCCCTAAGGCTTGGATCCTCAGCCTACACCTTCTAGTCAACAAAAGATGATCCCCACTCCAATTCTGGGATCGATTCCACCCTCACAAATTTCTCCACAAATGTTGGACCCAACACTTATTGATAAAGCTCCATTTCCAGATAGGTTGAGGCCTAACAAACCTAATGCACAAATGGAGAAGATTGTGGACATGTTTAAGCAAGTCAACATAAATATCCCTCTCCTAGATGCTATACAACAAGTTCCGGCTTATGCGAAAATACTTAAGAACTTGTGCACTAGGAAAAAAAGACTCAAGTGCCGAAAAAAGTTTTCATGTCGAGTAATGTAAGCACAGCTTTTACACAGCAATTACCCAAGAAACGTAAGGACCCTGGCTGTCCTACAATCTCTATTTCTATTGGGGGTAAAAATATCAATCGTGTTTTACTCGATTTAGGCACTAGTCTTAACTTGCTTCCATATTCTGTGTATGAGCAATTGGGTATCGGAGAATTAAAACCATCGCAATGCACTTTACAGATGGCAGATCGATCTATCATCAAACCAAGGGGTATGTTAGAGGATGTGTTAATAAAATTCGGGTAGTTTATCTTTCCTATGGACTTTATTATTCTAGATACACAACCTGTAGCAAATCCATGGAACCAAATTCCGGTGATTCTAGGTCGACCATTTTTGGCTACTTCCAACGCTATAATCAACTGTCGAAACGGCTCTATGAACCTATCTTTCGGGAATAGGTTAATTGAGCTTAACATTTACAAGTTGGGAAGTCAACCCTCCGAAACTCATGCTCGTGTATGCTCTGTCGAATTAATGGATGTCGACAGCAGCGAATTTGAACAGCTTCACGATACTGATCCAGACTCCCTTAATACGTTGTTGTTTGACCCAGATATGTATTATACACATACGGATCCTTCTTTCGAGTTGTCCGGGTCAACATCTAACGCCGATTATGAACCTTTTATGGAGTCCAAAGATCACCCCGATCTTTCGAATGAGAATATTCTTTGGGATATCGATGAAAGCTTTGAGGAAATTTTTGCTGATGAACTCGCATTTTTAGAAAACACGGGAGTTGTGATTAATAAAACCCAAAACAATGAAATTGAACCACCTCCCCTTCTTCTTAACAATCACGAGAATGCGAGTAATCCATCATCACAATCATTGTGTCGTCTCTCCAGATTGAGACGCAAACCCTTTCCATACCACCACTTATCTTTTCCCCACTTTTTCCTGGCTCTATACAACATGTTCTTCCACCAACCGGTGCACTACACTGATAAAATCTTCGAATGGTTGGTGTTGACTTTCGGTCTTTGCAAATCTTTGCATTGACCAATAACTGTACCCCCCTCTTATGATTTTAAAAGATTAACATTGTTTAACTCAAGTTGGGGTGGGGGGTATATTGTTGGCTCTTGAAAATAAAAGTTGTCCTCAAAATTGTGAGCCAAAAATAAGTTTGGGGAGAATTTTCACGTCCCGTTAATAAATTTTTCCTCTCAAGCTTACAGGTTTCTGAGATTTAACAGATGGCAACAGTGAGGACACTGTTATAAACAAGTTTGGGGGAGCTTTGTGCTTATTTACGCATTACTTTGCATCATACTTTGCATAAGCACAAAATATATAATAAAAAAATGTGTACATAAATAAGATAATAAAAGACTAGAAAGTGAAAAATTACATTTAAAAGACTGGAAAAATTTAAGAAAACGAAGAAAATTAGAAGTTTTCTTAAACGAATCTAGTAATAAGTAGTTATGAGCCGTTGTCCCAAGGGTTAGTAAGATGAAAGAAATCACTAATCTGAGGATAAAAATAAGTCTGAAAAAAGTTCCTATTCTGGAAGCCAAACAATTGAACGTTGATACCCTACTATATGCACTTACACACGTCTTGAAACTCGGGATAGTAGAGGATACCTTGAAATGCTCTTGTCTAAATGCCAAAGTATGAAGAAAATAATAAATGAAGCATAAAAGTATAAAATGGTGAAGAAAAATGAACACTGGTTTTGTAATAACCAAAGCAGCATAAAAAATATAGCGAGTGTGCTTCATCACCTAGTGCCTTAGACCAACTGGTTTGGGAGTCACTGCTAAGCCTTAGGTGTTGCAAGACGAGAAAATTACTACTTACGCCTAACATGTGAGAACATGAGTAATCGGTCGGTTAGTACCTCAAGAAGTATTAACGGTCGCATGAGGAATGTGTGAGCAATTCCATCTAAATTATTCACCGACTAAAAAGTACTGAGGTAGATGGACAAGAGTATGATAGCTTGAATTGAATTCTCCGAGTGTAGGGATGTCTTTTACACACATGTAGGGGTATATGATCGGTGTTGGGAAGAAAGGTAGGGATGAAGAATAAAGGCGATGTTTTATTGAGTGATGATGTGATTTCTAACATTTTTTATGACTATTAAGATAGGGCTCATGACAACCGAAAAGCTAGTGTAGTTGGAAACTCTGATTTTCAAAGTCTCTCTTTTATAATTTCTATCTTTATATATAACTTTCCCAGTCTTCTTTTTATTATAGGATTTTGTGGGTGCAATCCGCTGAAAACCCTTAGGAGACAATACTCCTCCTATTAGGGACACCTAGAGGTTTAAAGGCTTGTTGCACGTGCTCAGTACAATCGTGTTGCCTACGAAAGTGTGCTAGTTAGTTTTTTCTTTTTCTTTCTCTTCTTTTTTTCTTCTTCACCTGAATAAAAGAAGTTTGCTCGAGATGATCAAAATCAAGTTTGGGGGAATTGGTTCAGTCGAAAATATTGTATTCTCAAAACGACAATTTCCTTAACCTTTCTAATCATCTAAAGGTGTTTGTATAAATATAACACATATTTGCAGTTTGTATGGAAAAGATCATTTAACATGTGTTATACTTTATAACCGGCATTATGGAGGGAAATTGTGTGTTTATTATTTCACGCATAATATTTTGTATCTCTCACATTCTTTACTGAGATCTTGTGCCAGATTATTCAGATCAAAATAACTGGAATCAGAAAACTGCCGATATAATACAGGAAACCAAAGAATCAAATACCTGCAGCAACCAAGCAAACATTAGAAGATTCCAGACATCAAAAGAATACCTCATGTCCAACTCCAGAACACCCCAGAAAAACCATACAGTGATCTCACTACATGGCCGTGATTCCGCGGCCGAGTCAAAGGCTTGGTGGGTCGGGAAATATCCAGAAGTTTCTTCTCAACTTCTTATCTTGCTGAGGACGCCTCTTTGTAACAACCTTATTCTAGAAGGCTCCTTGTAACAACCTAGCTTATGAGGGAAGCTTGATTTGAGATCTATAAAAAGGGATCTAGGGCTAAGGTAAAAGGTTGTTGATGGTGCTAAAATTCTAGCACAAAAACTAAATTCAAATCCAATTTCAAATCAAGATCAAGAATGATTGAAAGTTCATCAAGTAACGACATTAGAAGATCCTTTATCGCAACGCCGATCATCATCAAGAGCACGAAATCTACGACCGATCCACGTCTCACGGCGATCGAGCCACGTAAAGATCGACGACAAATTCACCTTTCCAAAGGAGTGATCGAGAGCTTAGTCTTGTATCTCGAAATGAGGAATTGTGTAAATTTGAAGAAGATTTAATAAAGGTGATCATTACTCTTAGTCTTGTTTTCTTTAGATTCTTGCATTATGAAATTTCTAATTCTTGATTCTATTATTTTCATAATGTGTGAGTAAATCCCTGCTTGTTTTGGATTCGAAAGAAATCGGTAGTTCAAATAATGATGAAATCCTATACTAAATCTTATGTCTTATGAGAATTATGAACTTTAGCAAAAAGAATCGTCAATGACCAAATTTGTAGCGAGATCACAATTCTTAATAATTTCGTTACAATTTGGGAATTAAATAATTGATGATTCTCTTTGCTAAAGGCTAGATTTGAATGATGATCAATGAAAAGACAAGGGATAGTGAAGGAGAAACTCTAGTTTCTTCAATAGATCCCTAATCTTCATTCATCGCCATTGTTCTAGCTATAATTCATCAATAGATAAGATTAGTAATTTTTAGTATTCATCATTGTTACGAATTCCTATCGATTCCTACAAACTTCTCTACATTTTCTTGATAACTAAACCTGAATTTGGACAATTTCTTGATTATGAAATTTTAAACTCTTTCTTGATTTTCTAGAAATGACAACTCAATTAAATCTTGAAATCTTATTTTCTTGAATTTTCTTTTCTTTACTATTTTCTTTCGACTCACCTAAAGCAAGATCGAATAAATACTTGCATCTTAGTAGACGATCCGTTCTCATTAACGAAACTACATCGACACCGTTATTGATTGCGGTTATAAATTCTTTGGTTGTGATAACACTTTTCTTTTTATTCGAAACAATCACAAGAAATAAGATCAATCGACCCCCAAACTGAATCTGACGATGTCATCATCGTCGCTTGGCTTTTCTCTTGCCTCGGCTACTTCCGCTCGCTTCGTCTTGGTTAGCTAAGATCTGGCTAAGCTGTTCATTGATTTCTTTATTTTACCGGATCAAAGTCTTGATGCCGCGGACTTCCATCCTATGTAATTCGTAGGGATCGATCGGAACGTCCTCTCCCAAGTAGATCTCCGAGGAAGTCTACGGGGCCGCGTGCTCGCTGGGGTCGGTGGGGGTCTAAATTTGCTGCTCACTCCTATGGTCTGTATACCTTGATGAGATCCTCTCTATCTCCACCGGGACTGTGTCGTACATCCTGAGGCAGGCCATGAAATCGTCATCCTCCATATAATATCGGCAAATATGGGTAATGAAGATGGGAAGCAAAGATTTACGCGCGGCAACACTTTCCTCGACTGTGGCGAATAACAAGCTCGCCATGCAAAACTGGTAATCTCTGGTCATCAAGCAATGGACCATGTGCCCTACAATCGCCGAAAAAGATGAGACGTATGCGATCCCCCTAACGTTGCGATACACCCAGCGGCATGCCGTATAGGCGTTCCTATAAATCTGCTGGGCATTCATCCCAGCATCTCGTAGCTGGCACCGATCACCCAAAACTGTCCTATACTGTGCCAGTTCTAATGGTTTTTGAAACCCAGATCGGATCGGGATATTGGTGACATTGGATATGGTATCAGCTGAAAATACCCCACGTCTACCCTGAAAATGAAATCTAATCCGATAATGGAGTATCTCTCCATCTCTAAGTGCATCATAAAACTCATTAACCAAGTGCTCGCAAGCGCATAAACCCTCTTCCCCATATAACAGAAATTCCTACCCCAATGTCGGATTGCTTCGTAGAAATAGCTCCCGAACACTTCATAGGGAAAAATAGCGACAAAATTGCGTTCGCAATTGCGTTCGCAACTGACATTGCGATACGCCCAGTGGCATGCCGTATAGGCGTTCCTATAAATCTGTTGGGCATTCAGCCCAGCATCTCGTAGCTGGCACCGATCACCCAAAACTGTCCTATACTGTGCCAGTTCTAATGGTTTTTGAAACCCAGATCGGATCGGGATATGGTATCGGCCGAAAATACCCTACGTCTACCATGAAAATGAAATCTAATCCGATCATGGAGTATCTCTCCATCTCTAAGTGCATCATAAAACTCATCAACCAAGTGCTCACAAGCGCATAAACCCCCTTCCCCATATAAAATTCCCACCCCAACTGTCGGATTGCTTCGTAGAAATAGCTCCCGAACACTTCATGGAAAAAATAGCGAAAAAATTGCGTTCGCAATTGCGTTCACAACTGACGTTGCGATACGCCTAGCGGCATGCCATATAGGCGTTCCTATAAATCTGCTGGGCATTCAGCCCAGCATCTCGTAGCTCACATCGATCACCCAAAATCGTCCTATACTGTGCAAGTTCTAATGGTTTTTGAAACCCAGATCGGATCGGGATATTGGTGACGTTGGATATGGTATCGGCTGAAAATACCCTGCGTCTACCCTGAAAATAAAATCTAATCCGATCATGGAGTATCTCTCCATCTCTAAGTGCATCATAAAAATCATCAACCAAGTGCTCGCAAGCGCATAAACCCTCTTTCCCATATAATAGAAATTCCCACCCCCAACTGTCGGATTCCCCGGCAACGGCGCCAAAAACTTGTTAGGAATTCACCCGCACGCACAAACGCGTATGTTTTGGAAATGGAACGTTTTATGGAAATGGATGCGCATGCGAGATCGTTCTTGTTTAACCATTTGTAAACCGCAAGTGCACGGCGCGTTGTAGCAAGCCGTCAAGCATGGGTCGATCCACAAGGAATTGTGTATTAAGTATTATGATTTAGGGTTCAGCAAATTAACGAATGGGTTGTTTTGTCACAAAAAAATATAAGAAGAATACAGAAACAAGGAAACAAGGAAAACAGGTTAAGAAAGAATTGGTTGCGGCTTTGGCTCGAAAGGTTTGAATCGCAACGATTCCCTCGACGCTGCTTTGATCATGAGTTGTCTATTCTCATGTTGATCCCGACTTGATGCAAGACTTGTCGAAGCGTTTGCAAGGCACAAGTCGTCAAGTTCCGATATTCTTCACAATCACGAAACAAGTCCGTTTGTTCACTTACCGTTGTATGTCCAAGCATGGGGTATCAACACTAAACACAAGGGTTAGCAAGCATACCACAAAATCAAAAACACAATTAGTGAGTGAGAGCAAATGATTTTAGTGTTGAGTTTGCTAGGTGATTGTGATGGTATATCGTATATGAAACCAAGAGATTGTCAAACACTTGATCACAAAATACGATTTCCAAACCTAGCAACCTTAACACTAAATTGATTTTAACTTAAACATTAAAATGGGGAAAGCGAGTGAATATAGTATATGAGGAGGTTACAAAGTAACCATGTTTCAAAATACCATATCACATCAATACATAAACAATCTTTAAGTTAGAATCATATAGTTAAGCACATTTAAACATAAACAAGAGGTGGAGGAGGCAAAAGCCTTTCATCTCACTTCCTCACCATTACCACAACCAAAGAGAAGATTAGTTAAGCATGATAATAAAAGCAAATAATAAAAAGAAACAAGTATAAAAAAAAATTATTAACACTTGAGAAAAGAGATTCAAGATTTTGGTTACTTGTTCAAGCTCCTTAATGAAACTTTCTAAAGAAAGCTTCAAGAGGGAAGAAGAAGAAGAAACCAATAGAAGCCCACTCAACTCTCAAGCTAAACCAAAAAGAAAAGAAACTAAGAAAAATTATGGTAGAATATGAGAATGAGAGAGAGCCATCCCTTGCTCACTGGTTCTGCTTTTATAGCACCAAAGAAAAATAAACAAACAATAAAAATAAGGTGACTAGGCAGCAAGGGAGGGCCCACAGAAATTTGGTGCATATTGAGGAAAGGGGGCCGGCCTGCTCGGTTTTGGGAGTGTTGTGGCCAGCCAAATTAAGGGAATAGGGGCTCGGGTTTGCATGGTAGGTTTTTGTGTTCCTCCATATCACTTTGGTGCTGTTTGTTTGGTCTAAAATAACCTGGTTTGTATGCAGAGATTTGGAGGGAACAAGATGCTTCAAATCACATCAACACTTTTAGCAATCAATGCACACACACCCACTTGCTCATGTCTTGTCCCCTACTTACTCATGGCTGCTCCCTCCTAGGTCCAAGCTATGTGCACATTTGTATGTGTTGGACCATTCTTGGCAAAAAGTGTGTACACATGAATTATTTCCAAAAGAGCTCTTGGGACATTGATCAGTTTTCTGTTCTGTTTGCAGTGTCGGCTCCCAGACGTTATATCCATGATTTTGAGTATGTTTTCCAGTATTTGTCACGGGTACCTGTAAACTGTAATTACTGAGCAGACACTGGTTAAAATTACCGATATTTAGCAAAATAAATAACGAATGAAAGATATTAAAATGCTGTTTTCTGTGGTGAACAGTCACCACAAGATATTTGTGAAGGTTTGAAGATATTTTTTTGTGATATTTATCTCATAAAATATCTAATATTCTTCATTCTATCTAAAGTGTACAGCCAAGCTTTTCTTGAGCTCATGCTTCACTAGCTTTTCCTTAAGTCTTCTTCTTCTTCCTCTAAACCCTAAAAGCTCTCATGTGTTGAGAATCCTAGGGTTCCAAGAGACAAATCTCTCCATCTTCTCACTCTACACAACCTTGGACATCTAGTTTAGCGAACTAGAAGCCGTAGTTACCTCGGATTTGAGGTAGGAGCTCGGACTATAGACTCTCGGGTGGATCGTCTTTGACTCGAGGAGGCCGTCGAGGTTGCGTCGATCCGTTCCGATCCTTAGAGCCTATGAAGACGAGAAGGAAAGTGATGAAGACCCAAAGTACATGTATCGTGAGGTATAACTTCGTATCCGAGTAGTTAAACCTCAAGTAGTTTGCTAGCTATGGTTTATGTTCGATCCTTTGTTCTAGTCGGTGTTGCGAAGCCCGTAAAAATCATTTTTTGCAATTTCTGTCTCCCCGTGAACACGTGGGGTGCATGACATCGACTTACAGTGGTATTAGAGCCTCTCATAAACCTTAGATAGCTTATAGCGATGTTAGAAATCCGCCGTTTTTGTCACGCAAAAACTGCCGAAAAAACAGTTTCCAAAATTGATGTTTTGAGTTGTTTGCACACCCCGCGGGCTCACGGTTTGAACCGAGAAGCCGCGGGGTGAAGCATGCACACCCCGGGGACACCCCGAGGGGGACCAACAGCCAGGACCACCACCAAGATCACCACAAGGTTGTTAGTTATATGTAAGCCCTAGAGGCCATTACTGTACATAGGATGTATATTGTAGTGGATGCCGGGACGTATATAGGAAGGACTTTCTTGCTCGACATGATAGTATGCTATCTGGTTACACTTTACCTTAACGTGTATACTGATTGACTCTCTGTTACATGTTGGTAAAGCCCTTAGGATCTGTACTTGACTACCTGGACTATGATGCGGATCATACTAGTGGGGACATGGTAGTCCATAAGTACATCCTTCAAAGTCCCTAGTCGTGGGTGTATCGAGACGGGGCATCGATATACCAGAGTAGACTAGCGTATACCTTCTCGACCCATACAGATGGGCGATGGATGATCCCATATCCATTGGTGTTTGACATCAGAGATGATATACGGGTGCTCAGTAGAGACTGGGTACACTGGACGGACTCACCGAGAACTCCCAGATGGTATTATACCTCACGTCAGATGGCAGTTCTCTGGTGACACTGGTACAGAGTAGTCTGTTGACCCGAGATCGTCATAGAGTCTTGTGTGGTTCCCACTGTGCTTTGATTTCCATCTTACCACGTCCAAGTGGGCGTGCAAAACGGTGGTTTTTGGGTACAGTCCCGAGTCACATGGAGGCAATGAGCGATAGGAGAGGATTCGTCTCTCCCGGTATAGGGGGTTGATGTTGGGCTGTGTTTGATTGGCTATAACAGGAAATCCCTGGCCAGGGTTGCTGAGATTTACTGGTAAGTGTTACCAGTAGTTTCTCGAACAGTTATAGACCTCATATCGACACGACTTATCGAGCTATTGGGGTCTGACGTTTACCACCCCTAGGTGAGATATGCGACATATCAGACGATCAGACCGGACTGTACGGTAGTGTTACTGGTCGGATTCACTGGAGTGTGAGCGGGCTTGCTCGTCGATCTTCAGATCGCTCAATACCCGGGTGGCCGTTACGTTTAGCAGACCGCTTGCGGCTTGTGGGTGTTTGATATGATCATCATCTGCTGCCGGCGTATTGACGAGTCTTTAGAGTCCTACACAGAGGTTTCCTGGCTCAAGCGAAACGAAATAGGAGCGCATATGAGATATGTGCGGGACCGAGAATAATACGAGTATGTGATACTGTATTCGATTCTCGCGATGTGACATTGATCGGTTATATGTGATATAGCCGGGTTATCGGATCAAGTGTTGATTCGATAAGTTGTTACTAATGATACCTGTCGGTTTTGTGCGACATGACCGGATCATTGAATCAAGTGTTGATTTAATGATTTAATGCATAATTATATATTTGATATATTACTTTGCATTAACTAGTATCGGTTCACTTTAAGATGGATTTTCTCACTCGGATGTGTGCATTACATATGCGATATGATTTTGTGCACTAGATTGTATCATGTTTGATGATAAATACATTTTGGTTAAGTGTAAAGAATTAAACCATGGTTAAGTGGATAATTAGGGTTTTGTTTTTCTTATTAATTTATATATACATTTATTCTTTTTGGAAAAGAAAAGGAGCATGAGAAAAATGGTGGCTTTCTTTAAATGCTTCATGAAGCTTCATGAAGTCTTTGACCTTGTAACCATTTTTGTCTCATGCTTAACCTAACCATTCCACTAAACCATGATTGATTCTCTACACCTAACTATGGTTCAATTATGATAAGAATGAATTTCTTTTCTCATTTTTATTATTCTTATCATATCATTTCTTCTTCTTCTTCCTTCAACTCAAGAAGAAAAACCTAGACTACATCAATGGTGGATTGATGATATGAGTGAGAAATCCAAATCTAAAGTCTACCCACTTCCTATTTCTTCATCCTCTACCTCTTGCTAAGTAGTAGAGTGTGTTTCCTTCACAAGTTTCTTGACTTGGTGAAGTGAGAGCTTGATCTTGCGATGCTTCGACGTAGATCATCTTCGGCATGGACATCGACGACCTAGCTCGCTTTTTCTCCGACGAAGCCGACTCTAGAGCCCGGATTCCTTTTGGACAGCGGAGACGACTTCGTTGCGGAGCTATGGAGGTGGAGCACCGGATCTACAAAGGTTGTATTTCCGATTCTCTTAGTTAAGTTGTTAACTAGATTGTTTTTCGCCTAGATTTCTAGCAAACGATCCGTAGTCGGGTCTCTCGGCACCTAGAATTTTTGAAATTGCCATGGTTGATGGCTTGTGAGACTACCTTAGAGTGCCTAGGAACCCTACAGTGGTATCAGAGCCTAGCTATAGCCTTAGGCGAAGTCCAGACGGAATTTGAAGTCCGAACGAACCCGAAACCCCAAACCAAACTTGCTCTCTGTCCTTTTCTCAAAAATGTGGATTTTTTGGAATTAAAAATATGCAGAGAAATGTGCAGGAAATTCTAAGAAAAACTGGAGAAAATGACAACCTAATTCAACAGTACTGCCGCGGAACCGCGGCGTTGACCCCCCTTTTGCGGCGGTTCCGCGGCCGTATATAATGATTAGACTGTGTTTTTTCTTCAGTTGTTTCTGTTGGTGTTTCTTGTGTGTTCTGGATGTTTTTAATATTTATTACAGAGTTGTATTTTCTGGGATTGATTTGGGGATTCGGTGTTTCGATCGGAGTATCAAATTTTGTCTGTGTGGCTTTCCGGATAAATATTAGAATATGTTAAAAAGTTCGACCGGATATAAATACCCAATTTTTCCCCTGTCGGGAAATTTCTAAGTGTTGGATTTTTCCGAAGTTTAACGACGTTCTAAGTAATGCAAGTAACGCGATGGACCCTCTAGAAGACAACAAACCTTAACTCGATTATGTGACCGTCTTGAACTGCCCTTTGAACCTTCGGGTTTGGGGCAGTACGGCGTGCCACATGTGAGGCGTTGGCTTGACCCTTCTACGGCTGGACCGTTGGTACTGAGGCACGAACTGAATGTTGTTAGACTTGTTTCATGTGATGAGCTGTTTCGGGAAAACTTGGGTGTTCGATTGTTCGATCGGAAAGTTTAACATTTTCTATTTATCCGGAATGTGATACAATAATTGGAATTCACAAATTGTTATGAGATAACGGAATGAATATTATAAACGTAGCAGTTTAGTCTCACTTGATCGGTTGCCATGGAATTTTGATGTGATCAAAAGTCCGTCGCAATCACGTAGCGTACGCGGATACTCGCCGGGCAAACTTAATAGACAGCCTCGTCCCATAGCCCCGACCAAGTGACTGTAGGAGAACCCCGTCGCCGAAAGCATCCGTTCGGGTGCTTGCGGTGGCGGTGTTCCGCCTTGGTACACTTCATCGACGGCGTCGGGGGTGCGGCCGCCTACTGAAGTTTGCGACGAGCATTCGATCAGGATGTCGGGAATCTTGTTGAATTGCCCGACTTGATATTGAAAAGAGTTTTCGATTTTGAGACTAAAATGCGGGGTTTATAATTGTTAGGCATGCGATGTCTAAGTAATTCATTTGGTCAGGCATGCGATGTCTGAGGTGGTCGCGGATTCCAACTGTTGTAGTTTTACACTTTCTTTTCTGTGACCGTAAGTGTAATATGTGATATCGCCGGTTTCGTTGCTATATGCCAACGACAATTGGGATGCGCATATTTACTTACGTTGATGACATGTGATGTTATGTGTTGCTGGATATGTTATATTGGATCGTCGTGTTTGAATAGCCGGGGGTTTTTATGTGAGATGAGTGTTTTTCATTTTCATTCATGTAAAAACTTGTATGTAATATTCTTTTATTGGGGCACTTCCAGGTTGCGGAAGTTGTCACCGTTTGTATATTATTTACTTTTCCGCACTAGGATAGCCCTAAGGAGGGGAGCACAAGTAACCGGGTTCTGGGGTCCAGTGGGAGACCAACTCGAGGAGTCGAGCCCGGGTCTCCTAACCCCAGAATTAGTAGGGTTGCTTGCCGCTCTCGTAGGGGTCTAGGGGTGTGGGTATGGCTATTCATCACGACCGTGGAATCCGTGTTTTATACTGGCTCGTATTGAAAACACGGACGTCCTAGTATATCCAATATTTCATATGTTTCTTCTGCTGCGATATCTGTGATGTGATCATGAGATGTTCTGTGATAGGTACAGTATATAGTATATATGATATATTATATAGGCGTTACTTATGTTTTACACCCGCGCTAGCCCTGCCCCGCTCTGTCGTTAGTTACCTAACCTAACGGTGCACGAGGGGACATCGAGGCGAATGCGGATGGCATAAGTGTACGTCGTATTTATCTGTGATGTTTAGGTACATAAATGATGGGACTTCATTAATGTGATTAATGAAATAAAAGAAACCTAAGATGTTGTAGAATCGAATTTCAAAATAAAACAGGTAGCTACAGTTCTTGCTTTGCACAGCGGTATATGTGATATATCCTGCACCTTATTCGATAAGGAAAGGACCGAGATCCCTTCACCGGGAGTGACTCCTTTAGCAATAACTGGCAGATGCTACACACTCGGTTTGTCTTTTGATTGCTTTTAAGTGTTTTTGCTTTGCACAGTGATATATATGATATATCCCGCACCTCATTCGACGAGGAAAGGACCGACGATCCCTTCACCGGGAGTGACTCCTTTAGCAAAACTAGAAAAGCCTCAAAAGCACTCCATTTCAAAATCATTTGATTCTACAACGATATCAAGTTCATTACGCAATAGGTTTTCAGAAAAACCTGTCGTAGCCCTCCGTCATTTCAGATACGTACTAGTTAGTATTCATGCTGTGGTTGTTTGGCCTCCGTCAAGGCGTAGTGTACGGTAGCTAACTAGTGCTTATCTGCTAGCATATGATGCGATTGGATTAGGGTATTCGTACGGCGTTGTTTGGCCTCCGTCAAGGGTCGTGCGGGTGGGTTTAATTCAATCAGGAAATGACGGGTTGAACTTGACTAGCGGACTATGGGTTGTTTGGCCTCCGTCAAGGTCATAGCGAGCTAGGGGCAAAATATTATCGGGAATTTCAAGTGTTGAAATTTGCAATGAGATTGCATACCTTCTATGAGATAGTTAGATCCCGATACCTGCTGCGAGTAAGAGTTACTCCTGGGAGAGTTTTATACATTACAATTAGCCGATCAAGTAGGTGTCTAGAAAGGTGTCAACGGGGTTACGCCTCTGGGAAAACGAGGTTTACATTAATTAGGTTCGTGCGAAAGCACGGGGGACCTCCCTCAAAGTACCGACACTGGCCTGGCTAAAAGATTGGCGAACTTGTAGTGTGTAATTAATCCCGGCTAGTCTTTCCTTTTAGGGTTTGAAGGAAGATTTGATAAAAAGCAGTGGGAGCCATCCTGATTAGATAAAATAATAACCAATCTATTCTTGCAAGAGCGCACGCTGAGTGTTTTCTTCTCTCTCTCTCCTGGTAGCGACCATATTACGCCTTAATCAAGATAATAATACGGAATATTGACCGAACCCGCTTGTTATACTGAGCTGGGGAACGTTGGTCCCGCTCCAACTTATAATTGTTATAAGACAGAGCAGGAAATTGGGGAATACCAGATTTCCCGTGCCGCCCAAACGAAGAGAGTGCATGCTGATGCATCATCTTCGGGTGTGTTCATTATACAGAACTGTTTCTCAGTATCCTTTACGTCCTGGGTATGTGATACCAGATCAGGATCCCAGATATGTAATCTGTTACATAGGGCTACAGAAAGGTAGAGAACTGAGAACGGGTGATAAGTTTCATGAGGCAGAAAACGGGGCAAGAGTTGCAGCCAAGTCTGTTGGTCACTGTCACCCTGTATTACAATACATTGATTCTGAACGAATGTTATTAGATACCGAACCTGATATACAAAATCATATCAGTCTCTTTATTAGTAAAGAAATGATAAAATTTTGTATTGTTGGATAATGTTTTGAATATTTCCTATATCAAAAGTTGATCGGTTCAGGCACGTTATCTAAAAGCGTTGATGTTCTAAATCAAACTACAGTTCTTAGTATACGGAACACACGCAAGAGGAAGAGTTCAGAAATGAACGAATCCTCCTTGAGGCATTGTAGACTAGGTCAGATCAATGTGACCCGACTAGCTAGAGTTACATAAAGATGCATATTTAAATCAGTTTGAATTTACATCTTGTGAAACTCGCCAGTCATGTCACAGAGATAAGATGACCATAGCTCTGTTTACTGGAAACAGAGAAAGAGTTAGTGAACTCTTGGGACTGTTACATGATGATGTATGTAAGGTCTCCTGTCTACACATGCCAGGACTGATTCTTTATACTTCATTATATTCTCTGATAATCTCTCAAGATTCAGACATATGTTCCTGTTGAAACACAAGTCCGAACCTTTTGAGATATTCACAGAATATAAGTTAGAAGTAGAGAACCGATACGGGTATAAGTATTATGTCCTTTGATGAGATCAAGGAGGAGAATACTTGAGCACGGAATTCCTGACCTATTCTAAAGGAGAATGAGATTCTCTCTCAGCATTACTCCTCCGTATACACCATAGCACGATGGTATATCGGGGCGGAGCAATAACACCCTATATGATAAGGTGTGCTCTATGATGAGTACTACTGAGTTACCTATTTCCTTTTGGAAGTTATGCACATGAGAAGCTGCATACCTATTGAATAGGGTTCAAATCAAATCAGTTGCCTACCGCTTCATATGTGATATGGAAAGGGAAGAGCCCATATCTTAAGTTAGTTGAGATTTGGGGTTGTCCAGCCTATGTCTGAAAAGCAAATTCCGGACAAGCTCGAGGCAAGGTCTGTAATGTAGAACTGGAAATGTTCCAGCTATACAAACTACAGCAGATGATTTGATAGAACCAAAGGATTCAGTAGATACCAACGAACCTCAGCCTCTCCGCCGATCTAGTAGGGTTCCTCACCCACCTGAGAGATACTTTGGTTTCTCTATGACAGTGGGAGCGAGGATTGCATCATGAGATGATGACCCAACTAGTTTCGAGCTGGCCATCAGGAGTAAGACTCTGTAAGAATGGCTGGATGCTTAGCGATCTGAGATGGAATCCATATACACCAACAAAGTATGGACTTTGGTTGCTATATCTGAAGGGTTAAATCCCCATCAGGAGCAAGTATATCTTGAGAAGATTACTTGGTATATATGGAAAGGTTGAGACTTTCAAAGCTAGACTTGTTAAAGGTTTTCGTCATCAACCAAGCGTGGATAATGATGAAACTTTTTTCAAGCAAGCTTAAGTCCATCCAGATCCTACTTGCCACGGCTACATACCATGACTGCGATATCTGGTGGTTGGGTGTCTTGACTGCTTTTCTAAATGATGATTTAGAAGAGAGCGTCTATAAGTACACAGCCAGAGGGCCTCGTAGACAGTGGGAGCAGCGGAAACGTGTGCAAGATGTTTTATATGATAAAGCAGGCATCGCGGAGTTGGAACATCTGTTTTTGATGAATTAGTCAAAGAGTTTGACATCATCAAAATGGTAGATGAACCTTGTATAAACAAAAAGGTAGTAGGGAGTATGGTGGTGATCCTCGTAGAGTACGTGGATGACATACTCTTGATAAGAAAGGAGTTTCTTATGCTACGCTCGATCAATCTCCGCTTATCACAATGATTCTCCATATAGGATCAAAATGATACCTACTAAATCCTAGGTTTTGGATCTATGAGATAGATCTGAATGGATGTTAGGATTCTCACTAGTTGTAGTGAGAAGGTATCAATCGACCCTAGGGAGAATCACTGGAATGGTTCCAGGGTGATAAAGACGACTGAGTGTCAGTCACAGGCATTGTCTTTACCCTCAGTGGAGGGACGGTATGTTGGAAGAGTTCCAAGCTAGATACCGTGGCATACTAGAAGATAAAGACGGGATACATCGCTACTTAAGATGCTACCAAAGAGGCTGTTTGGGTGTATATTGGTTCATGAGATGAACTATGTTCCTCCCATTGTGTGACAATGGAGTTGTGGCTTATGCCAAGGAACGCAGGTCCCATCGGTGATCCAGACATATTCTAAGGCAGTATCACTTGATCATGGAGATGGTTGATCTCCAAGGGATCGAGGTAAGGAGAGTAGACTCAGAGGACAAACACAGCGGATCCACTCACGAAAGGCCTTTTCCCAGAGAGAGACTTTTATGGGATGGTTGAGTATGAGATACTGCAACCACTGCTACAGATGGCCCTAGTGCAAGTGGGAGATTGTTAGTTATATGTATGCCCTAGAGGCCATTACTGTACATAGGATGTATATTGTAGTGGATGCTGGGACGTATATAGGAAGGACTTTCTTGCTCGACATGATAGTATGCTATCTGGTTACACTTTACCTTAACGTGTATACTGATTGTCTCTCTGTTACATGTTGGTAAAGCCCTTAGGATCTGTACTTGACTACCTGGACTATGATGCGGATCATACTAGTGGGGACATGGTAGTCCATAAGTACATCCTTCAAAGTCCCTAGTCGTGGGTGTATCGAGACGGGGCATCGATATACCAGAGTAGACTAGCGTATACCTTCTCGACCCATACAGATGGGCGATGGATGATCCCATATCCATTGGTGTTTGACATCAGAGATGATATACGGGTGCTCAGTAGAGACTGGGTACACTGGACGGACTCGCCGAGAACTCCCAGATGGTATTATACCTCACGTCAGATGGCAGTTCTCTGGTGACACTGGTACAGAGTAGTCTGTTGACCCGAGATCGTCATAGAGTCTTGTGTGGTTCCCACTGTGCTTTGATTTCCATCTTACCACGTCCAAGAGGGCGTGCAAAACGGTGGTTTTTGGGTACAGTTCCGAGTCACATGGAGGCAATGAGCGATAGGAGGGGATTCGTCTCTCCCGGTATAGGGGGTTGATGTTGCGCTGTGTTCGATTGGCTATAACAGGAAATCCCTGGCCAGGGTTGCTGAGATTTACTGGTAAGTGTTACCAGTAGTTTCTCGAACAGTTATAGACCTCATATCGACACGACTTATCGAGCTATTGGGGTCTGACGTTTACCACCCCTAGGTGAGATATGCGACATATCAGACGATCAGACCGGACTGTACGGTAGTGTTACTGGTCGGATTCACTGGAGTGTGAGCGGGCTTGCTCGTCGATCTTCAGATCGCTCAATACCCGGGTGGCCGTTACGTTTAGCAGACCGCTTGCGGCTTGTGGGTGTTTGATATGATCATCATTTGCTGCCGGCGTATTGACGAGTCTTTAGAGTCCTACACAGAGGTTTCCTGGCTCAAGCGAAACGAAATAGGAGCGCATATGAGATATGTGCGGGACCGAGAATAATACGAGTATGTGATACTGTATTCGATTCTCGCGATGTGACATTGATTGGTTATATGTGATATAGCCGGGTTATCGGATCAAGTGTTGATTCGATAAGTTGTTACTAATGATACCTGTCGGTTTTGTGCGACATGACCGGATCATTGAATCAAGTGTTGATTTAATCATTTAATGCATAATTATATATTTGATATATTACTTTGCATGAACTAGTATCGGTTCACTTTAAGATGGATTTTCTCACTCGGATGTGTGCATTACATATGCGATATGATTTTGTGCACTAGATTGTATCATGTTTGATGATACATACATTTTGGTTAAGTGTAAAGAATTAAACCATGGTTAAGTGGATAATTAGGGTTTTGTTTTCTTATTAATTTATATATACATTTATTCTTTTTGGAAAAGAAAAGGAGCATGAGAAAAATGGTGGCTTTCTTTAAATGCTTCATGAAGCTTCATGAAGTCTTTGACCTTGTAACCATTTTTGTCTCATGCTTAACCTAACCATTCCACTAAACCATGATTGATTCTCTACACCTAACTATGGTTCAATTATGATAAGAATGAATTTCTTTTCTCATTTTTATTATTCTTATCATATCATTTCTTCTTCTTCTTCCTTCAACTCAAGAAGAAAAACCTAGACTACATCAATGGTGGATTGATGATATGAGTGAGAAATCCAAATCTAAAGTCTACCCACTTCCTATTTCTTCATCCTCTACCTCTTGCTAAGTAGTAGAGTGTGTTTCCTTCACAAGTTTCTTGACTTGGTGAAGTGAGAGCTTGATCTTGCGATGCTTCGACGTAGATCATCTTCGGCATGGACATCGACGACCTAGCTCGCTTTTTCTCCGACGAAGCCGACTCTAGTGCCCGGATTCCTTTTGGACAGCGGAGACGACTTCGTTGCGGAGCTATGGAGGTAGAGCACCGGATCTACAAAGGTTGTATTTCCGATTCTCTTAGTTAAGTTGTTAACTAGATTGTTTTTCGCCTAGATTCTAGCAAACGATCCGTAGTCGGGTCTCTCGGCACCTAGAATTTTTGAAATTGCCATGGTTGATGGCTTGTGAGACTACCTTAGAGTGCCTAGGAACCCTACAAAGGTGGCCTTGGGGGCTGGTGACCCGAGAGCACCAAAGATTGGTGCCGAGGGTGGGTACCCCCTGAGGCCCCCTGTTTGACATTTATTTTTGTGTCTTTGCCTCCGTGAAGATTCGGGCGGGTTTCGAGTTCGTTTCGACTCCCGGATTGGCTTAAAACGATCGTTTTTGGAACTTTACCTCACTGGATTTTCAAGTTTTGGAAAATTGGTTAAGTTTTCTAATTGCGTGCGGAATTATAATATCGTTGTTACTTTACAAGCTTTATGATGTGTATATGTGTGTGGAAACGTCGACTAATTGCTATATGTCGATTAGTCGGGGTTGCACATATCTGTGATGTTGTTATGTTGGTTTGTGTATATGAACTTTTTGGATCGTCGTGGATGAATAGCCGGGGATGTGAGATGAGTGTTTTCTGTTAGGTCCACGTTACCTCTCCCGGTACTTTCGGGGTTGCGGAAACGGTAAAACAAAAAAATTTCTGGACTTGGTAACATGGACCGTAAAAGCCGGATCTTTACTAAACAACACACTAGCATCCTAACTAGAGATTTATCTACTCGGTTAGGGGTTATACCTCAACTTGAACTCCTTCTCTTCTTGTTGTTCTTCTCCTTGCTTTCTCCGAGGGTTGATCCGAACTTTGGTCACCTCCGCAGCCTCCTTGAGTCGAAGACGATCCACCCGAGAGATGTACACCGAGCTCCACCTCGAGCCGAAGTAACTAGGGCAAAGAGATTGCTAATCTAGAAGCCCTAGGTTGTGTAGAAGTGGTAAAGGGATGGTTTTGTCTTTATGGGATCTTTATCTCTCAACACATGAGATCAAAAGATGAATCAAGAGGAGGAGGAAGGAGGAGCTAGCAACCATGGAGCATTTCTTTTCTTCTCATGAGAAAGAGCAAGAGAGAGAATGTGAAAAGAATTATGAACTAAAGAAAATAACCATGGTTGCAATAATACACCAAAAACATCATTACAAATCCTATCAAGATAAAGTTGATGGCTACATTGAAATGACCATTATCATAATCAAAAAGAAAAAGAAAATGAAAAGAAGAGTGTAGACCTCTCTTGAAGGTCAATAGTCAACACGGTCAACCGGTCAACAAAGTCAAGAGAGGTCATGGTGGTCAAATGGTCAATGCAATTAGCCATCATAAAATTATCACTAAAAGGATTAGTAAATGATGTCCGCGCCTCATAATGGTTTCGACCAAACGAATTGCCAAAAACCCTAATGAGACACCTCCTCCTTCATCGCTCCGGAAAACTGTGCATACACACCTGCATCCACATTCCGTAGAATGCGGATGTGCAGAAGACAAAATAAATCCATCCGTGCAATACTAGGATCCGGATTAAACCAAAGCCCACTAGTATTGCCTGCCCGAACACTACACGCACACAAGTGTACGTAAGTGATCGCAGCCCCGCCGTAAAAACCATACGGCCTCTACATGTTTCGCCCAGTGTAGGGAAACTCTCTGTGTGGGACTCTAAAGACTCGACACTACGCTGGTAGTGGGTTTAACCACAGACCGCAAGCGGCACTAGCTGTACGTAACGGTCCCCAGGTAGATGTTGATAAGAAGGCCGATGAGGTAAACCCATCCGATCTCCTACTGAGCCTGTATGTGACAATCTCCGTACAGTCCGGTCTATTCGTCTGATACATCGCATGGCGGGCCTACGGGGGCGGTAAACGTCAGTCCCCTAATAGCGGTACAAGTCGTGTCGGAGTGAAGCCCAGAACACCCTGAGATAACACTGGAAACCTACCAGTATATCTCGCTTGCCCTGGCCAGGGACTACTCGTGTAATGGCTCTCCTAGACACAGCACGATGTCAACCCCCAATACCGGGAGAGACGAATCCTGTCTAACCATCACTGCCTCCAAGTGCTTCGGGACTGCACCCAACTACTACCTATTTGCACGACTCAATAGAGCCGTGGTAGGGTAGTAATCAAAGAACAGTGGGAACACACTCGAGGCGAAGTGACAGTGTCAAGTCAGCGGACTAAGCTGTACTCATGTCACCTGGGAACTGATAACTGACGATAGGTATAATACCAACCATCAGTTCCTGACAAGTCCTGTCAGTGTACTCGTAACCTAACGAGCACCCGCATACTATCTTAAGTACGGCGTACTGACAGCTGTGGAACAGACCGTCTCCCGTGCTGGGATGAGAAGCGCATACGCTAGTCTACTCCAGTGTATCGATGCCCTGTCTCGATAATCCCATGACTAGGGACGTGTATAAGGAAGTGCTTGTGGATTACCCAGCCCCCATGAATGTGATCGCCATCACAACGCCGGTAATCAAGCAAAGATCCCAAGGGCTCTACTAATGCGTATAGGTGATATAATAAAGAAACACACATGTACACATTAAAGCAGAGACAAACCAAGTAGCATACTACTATATCGAGCAAGATTGTCTATACAACTGTGAATATCCCAAGCTTCCATCAAGTAATATACATACTAGTATGATACAGTAATGGCCTCTAGGGCATATACACTAACAATCTCCCACTTGCACTAAGGCCATGTACTGACGTATCGAAGACCTATCATCTCGATCAGCCGCTCGAACTGAGTCTGGGGTAAGGCCTTCGTGAATGGGTCCGCTGTGTTATCCTTTGTGTCCACTCTCCGCACCTCAATCTCCTGGCGATCAATGATCTCCCTGATCAGGTGATACTGCCTTAAGATGTGCCTGGACTTCTGATGGGACCTTGGTTCCATCGCTAAAGCTATAGCCCCATTGTTATCGCAATACAAAGGTATTGGGTCAACAATGGACGGAACCACCTGAAGTTCACTAATAAACTTCTTCATCCAGACCGCCTCTTTTGCAGCATCGCTTGCAGCAATGTATTCAGCCTCCATCGTCGAGTCTGCGACGGTATCCTGTTTGGAACTCCTCCAACATACCGCCCCTCCGTTGATGGTAAACACAAAACCCGAGACAGACTTGCTGTCATCTTTGTCACTCTGGAAGCTTGAATCGATAAAGGACTCGACCCTGATGTCTCCATTACCGTAAACCAGGAACATCTCCTTAGTCCTTCTCAGGTACTTGAGAATCTTCTTCACTGCTGTCCAGTGGTCCTCACCTGGGTCTGACTGATACCGGCTCACCGCGCTCAGCGCGTAAGCTACATCTGGTCTTGTACATAGCATTGCATACATTATAGATCCTACCGCCGAAGCGTAGGGTATAGTGCTCATGCGAACCCTCTCCTCGTCTGTCTTAGGAGACATCTTCTTGGAGAGGGTAATTCCGTGCAATGCGGGTATGTTACCACGCTTGGAACCCTCCATACCAAATCTCTTTAGTACGGTCTCTATGTATCTGGACTGCGAAAGTCCCAGTAGTCTCTTAGATCTATCTCTATAGATATTGATCCCCAGAATGTACGAGGCATCACCCAAGTCCTTCATGGAGAACCGTTGTGACAAAAATAGCTTGACCGATTGTAGCATAGGAATGTCATTTCCTATCAAAAGAATGTCGTCCACGTACAAGACTAGGAATACGACAGTTCGTCCTACAATCTTCTTATAGACACAGGGTTCATCTTCATTCTTGATGAAATAAAATTCCTTGATTGCCTCATCAAAACAGACGTTCCAGCTCCGCGATGCCCGCTTTAATCCATAAATGGATTTAAGCAACTTGCACACCTTTCCGTTGCTCCCACTGTCTACGAAACCTTCTGGCTGATCCATATAAACGCACTCTTCCAAACAACCGTTTAGGAAAGCCGTTTTAATATCCATCTGCCAGATTTCATAGTCATGGAAGGCAGCAATGGCAAGTACGATCCGAATGGATTTGAGCATAGCCACCGGAGAAAAAGTTTCGTCATAGTCCAAACCAGGTCTTTGACGAAAACCTTTTGCAACGAGTCTAGCCTTATAGGTTTCCACCTGCCCATCTACACCAAGTTTCCTTTTGTAGATCCATTTGCATCCAACGGGTTTTACCCCAGGTGGAGCAATATCCAAGGTCCACACTTTATTGGCGTACATGGACTCCATTTCGGATTGCATTGCTTCCTGCCACTTATCAGAGTCCCTACTGATAATGGCCTGCCTGAAACTGGTAGGGTCATCTTCTTCCAAGATGCAATCCTCTCGATCCCCGTCTATGAGAAAACCGTAGTATCTCTCGGGCGGATGAGAAATCCTACCAGATCTGCGGAGTAGCTGAGGTTTGTTTGGGGTTATTGAATTCAGTGGTTCCTCTAAATTTTCAGTTACATTTTGTGGTCGCTGAATTTCTTCCAGTTCTACCGAACTCCCACTAGTTTCTTTTGAAAGAAACTCCCTTTCTAAAAAGGTAGCGTGGCGAGATACAAACACCTTCTGTTCCTCAGTGTGGTAGAACAGATATCCTAGTGAGTCTTTAGGATATCCCACAAATTTACACAGAACTGACCGTGCCTCTAGCTTGTCCGGTTTCTGTATTTTCACATAGGCCGGACAACCCCATATCTTAAATCGCTTAAGATACGGATTTCTTCCACTCCATATTTCATATGGAGTCTTAGGCACTGATTTGGATGGAACGTAATTCAATAGGTATGCCGCTGTCTGAAGCGCATGTCCCCAAAAAGAAAGAGGCAACTCAGCACTACTCATCATGGAGCGAACCATATCCAATAGGGTACGATTCCTCCGCTCCGATACACCGTTGTGCTGTGGTGTATAAGGAGGAGTAAGCTGAGAGAGAATACCATTCTCTTTTAAGTAATCCAGGAATTCCATGCTTAAGTACTCCCCTCCTCTATCAGACCGGAGGATCTTGATACTTTTTCCAGTCTGGTTCTCTACTTCGTTTCTAAATTCCTTGAATTTCTCAAAAGCTTCAGATTTGTGTTTCATAAGATACACATATCCGAACCTAGAGAGATCGTCAGTGAATGTGATGAAGTACGAGAACCCACCCCTTGGATGTATAAACATCGGACCACATACATCACTGTGTATGAGTCCCAAGAGCTCTGCTGCTCTTTCTCCATGTCCGGTGAACGGAGATTTGGTCATCTTCCCTTTGAGACAAGACTGACAAGTTTCATAGGATGAAAACTCGAACGTATTCAAGAGTCCATATTTATGCAACTTACTCGGTCTTTTCTCTGCGATATGACCAAGTCTACAATGCCACAAGTAGGATTCATTCGTATCTGAATTCTTCCTCTTGCGTGTGTTTTGTACATTGAGAACTGTATTCTGATTTAGAACGTAGATACCATTACACAGTGTACCTTCTGCAACCAGTACCTTATGAAGGTAAATGTTCATGATATTTCTATCAAGAACAAAGTTATATCCATCTTTATCGAGTAAAGAAACTGATATGATGTTGCAAACCATGGAAGGTACATAGTAACAATCGTTCAAAATCATAGTCTTGCCATTTGGCAATACTAGGTGATATTCACCGACGGCTGCCGCATTAACTTGTGCTCCGTTCGCTACTCTGAGCGACATATCACCCGGTGCAACTTTCCTACTTTTTCTCAGTCCCTGCAATAAATTACAGATATGAGATCCTGATCCGGTATCAAGTACCCAGGAGGTAGGGCTGACCGTAAAACAGTTCTCAATTACAAGAACACCTGAAGTAGATGCAAAACCATGCTTCTTCTTCAACTGGGTATCCTGGGAATCCATACAATCCCCTTTCCCTTGCTCATATTTATGACTGTTGTCACAAGTTAGAGCTGAACCAACGTTCCCCAGCCCCGAATAAGAATTCGGATCGGTCAGGCGATACATTTTATTATCTTGATTAGGGCGTGAAATGGTTGCTACCTGGAGAGAGAGAAAAGATACACTCAGCGTGCGCTCTTGCAAGTTTAGATTGGTTATTAATTTATCTAAACAGGATGGCTCCCACTGTCTCTCGAATCCCTCCTCAAACCATAAAGGAAGAATTAGTCGGGATCAATCTCACCGTACAATACTTGAGTAACCGTTCAGCCAGGCCAGTGTCGGTACTTCGAGGGAGGTTTTCCAACGCTTTCGCGAAGATCCTTAATTAAGTAACCTCTTTTCCCTGTGGGCGTAACCCCGCTAACACCTTTCTAGAAACCTACTTGGTTTATAGCATTGATCGTTAAGCGAGAAAGTTCCCGAGGAGTAGCATATACTCACAGTAGGATCGGGATCCAAATATCATCGCGTGACAAAACTGAAGGAATCCTACCAGAATCATCACACTCCAAATGGTATGCAACACTAGCAAGTTTCAGTACTTTTGAAACTCCCGATGTGGTTTTTGCCCCTAGGACCCAAGTGACCTTGACGGATTCAACAAATTAAAGAGTCCTAGTCAAGTTCAACCCGTCATTATCTGGATTGCATCAAACCCACCCGCATAACCCTTGACGGAGTCAACAAGGTTATACGACTGTCCTAACCAATCCTATATACCGATACAAACAAGCAACACTCAGCTACCGTACACTATGCCTTGACGGAGTCAACAAACGCAGCACGAATACTAAGTGTTACTTGTAAGAAATGACGGAGGGCTACGGCTGGGTTTTTGGCGATAACCCGTTAACGTAATGAACTTGATATCGTTGAAGGGACCTGGTAATCTTTTGAAAAATATAGTGGCGAAAACTTTTGCTAAAGAGGTCACTCCCTGTGAAGGGATCTCGGCTCTTTCCTCATCGAATGAGGTGCAGGATATTCCAAACTGAATACCTCGATGCAAAGCAAGAATAATCGACTATAGTGAATTTATTACCCTGACGCAAACTTTTGTCCAAGAGGTCACTCCCGATGAAGGGATCTCGGCCCTTGCCTCGTCGACTGAGGTGCTGGGCATTCATAACCGAATACCTCGATGAAAAACAAAAATGAACGTCCTTGCAATAACAGCTATTTGAAAAATTGTTCCAACAACGTCTTTTAGGTTTATTTTCATGCATTAGTTCTTTTAATGCGTCCCATCTTTTAAATCCTACCATTGCAAAAAACAACCAACATATGACGTACGCTTATGCCATTCGCATTCGCCACGGGGCCCTGTCATCACCCGTTAGGTTACTTAACTAACGACAGAGCGGGGGCTGGGCTAGCGCGGCTGAAAAACATAAGCAACGCCTAAATAGTTATTATATAAAGATATATAGCAATGATAGCCAATCCAGATCACGGATGAACACTTTGGATATACTAGGAACCCGCGATTCGTTCGAGCCTGCAACGAAAAGCGGATTACACGGTCGCGATGAATAGCCAATACCCCACCCAAGACCCCTACGGGTGCGGCAAACTACCCGCCAAGTACCTGAAGGGAAGCAACCTCCTTCAACACCGTGAGTAGGCCACTCGGCACTTCGAGATACCCGGTAGTTTGTGCACCCCCTCCATGGGTCTATCCTAGAAGCAAAAACAGTAAAAAGAATTATAAAATGACGGCTACAACCCCGACCCGGTTGTGCGTCCATACAAATAATATTACATCAATTTACAAATTTATTACACGAATGAAAGAAAAAGAAACTCTCATCTCACATCCACCCCGGCTATTCATCCGCGACAATCCAAAGAGTTCATATACACATACCATCAACAACAAACATCACAGATATGTATAACCCCCACTAATCGACGTATAGCGATTAGCAGACGTTCAATACACATATAACATTACAGATATAACCATTAGCCAAAGTCTACAGAACATCGACCAAAAATACGGATTTTTAAGCCCCAAAAACAAATTTTACTTTCTGGAAAATCTGGGCAGAAAAGTCATATTGTAAAATGTAGGGTTCCTAGGCACACTAATGAGGTCTCACAAGGCATCAACCATGCCATTTTCAAAATTTTCCGGTGCCGAGAAACCCTAATACGGATCATTAACTAGATATTAGGCGAATCAAAATGCTACTAAACTACTTTAGTGCTAAGTGAACGGAAATACAACTTTTGTAGATCCGGTCCTCCACGTCCATAGCTCCGTGTTGACGTCCCTCTGCTGCGATCATCGGATCCCGGACCCTAGTAATGGTTTCGTCGAAGAAATGATCGGGCTAGGTCGTCGACTTTGATGCCGAAGATGATCTACGTCGAGGCCACACAAGATCAAGCTCCAACTTCACCAAGCCATGAAACTTGTGAAGAAAACACCCTATACTACTTGGCAAGTGGTAGAGAATGATGAAATAGGAAGTGGGTTCACTTTAGAATTGGATTTCTCACTCTTTTCATCAAGTCACCATTGAAGGTTGCAAGCTTTCTTCTTCTTGAAGAAGAAGAAGAAGAAGAAAAAGAATATGATAAGAATGATAATTCAAATGATAAATCAAGTGAAGTTATCATAATGCAACCTTGGTTAAGTGTAGAGAGTAAACTAAGGTTAGGTGAATGGTTAGGTTTAGGATGAAGACAAAGTGGTGGACTTTCAAAGATGCTTTGAAGCTTCAAGAAGCTTCAAGCAAAGAAAGAAAACCATTTCATCTTTTCCAAAAAGAATAAATAAATAAATGAATAAGTAAATAAACAAAACCCTAACCATTAACATAACCATGGTTTAATCATACACACAAACTTTCATGTATCATCAAACATGATACAATCAAGTGCACAAAAGTATATCACATATACAATGTGCACATCAAGTGAGAAAATCCTTTTTAAGTGAACAAATATTAGTTAATGTAAAATAATATATCTAATATATAATTATACATTAAATCATTAAATCAATACTTGATTTAACGATCCGGTCATATCGCATATAACCGACTAATATCAATAGTAACAACTTATCGAATCAACACTTGATCCGATAACCCGGCTATATCGTATATAAACGATCAATGTCACAAATCGCGAGAATCGAATACAGTATCACATACTGGTATTATTCTCGGTCCCGCACATATCTCATATGCGCTCCTATTTCATTTCGCTTGAGCCAGGAAACCTCTGTGTAAGACTCTAAAGACTCGTCAATACGCCGGCAGCAGGTGATGATCATATCAAACACCCACAAGCCGCAAGCGGTCTGCTAAACGTAACGGCCACCCGGGTATTGAGCGATCAGAAGATCGACGAGCAAGCCCGCTCACACTCCTGTGAATCCAACCAGTTCACTTACCGTACAGTCCGGTCTCGTCGTCTGATATGTCGCATATCTCGCCTAGGGGTGGTAAACGTCAGACCCCAATAGCTCGATAAGTCGTGTCGATATGAGGTCTATAACAGTTCGATAAACTACCGGTAACACTTACCAGTAAATCTCAGCAACCCTGGCCAGGGATTTCCGGTTATAGCCAATCGAACACAGCGCAACATCAACTCCCTATACCGGGAGAGACGAATCTCCTCCTATCGCACATAGCCTCCATGTGATTCGGGACTGTACCCAAAAACCACTATTTTGCATGCCCTCTTGGACGTGGTAAGGTGGAAATCAAAGCACAGTGGGAATCACACAAGACTCTATGACGATCTCGGGTCAACAGACTACTCTATACCAGTGTCACCAGAGAACTGCCATCTGACGTAAGGTATAATACCATCTGGGAGTTCTCGGCGAGACCGTCCAGTGTACCCAGTCTCCACTAAGCACCCGTATATCATCTCTGATGTCAAACACCAATGGATATGGGATCATCCATCACCCATCTGTATGGGTCGAGAAGGTATTCGCTAGTCTACACTGGTATATCGATGCCCCGTCTCGATACACCCACGACTAGGGACCTTGAAGGATGCACTTATGGACTACCATGTCCCCACTAGTATGATCCGCATCATAGTCCAGGTAGTCAAGTACACATCCTAAGGGCTTTACCAACATGTAACAGAGAGACAATCAGTGTACACGTTAAGGTAAAGAGCAACCAGATAGCATACTATCATGTCGAGCAAGAAAGTCCTCCCTATATACGTCCAAGCATCCACTACAATATGTAAGGTTAGTATAGCACCCTATGAAGAGTTTTGAAGCATCACATGACCCAAAGTTTTAATTTTTAAGGTGCTAAACTAACATGCAAAGGATAGATCCTAGAAAATTAGGGTTTACTAAACTTAAAGCTAACAAAAGTTAGGGTTTGAAGGCTACAACCTTTGTAGCTCCCGTTTTTGCTTCGCTCCTTAGGCTCTTTGGTGTTGAAACGAGGTCCTCTTGAACTCCCCTTGTGTCCATGATGATCCACCGCGGAGATATCCGTCCAAGCTCGCTACTTCGTCAAACCGAAGATAACACTCTAAACAAAACGGCTAAGCTTGTGTAGAATGTTGTTGTGGCTTTGGATCTCACTTCAAAAACCTTTCTTTTGTTGTATTTCACTCACTAGAAAAGAACTAGAGAGGAGAAGATGAAGGAGGATGAAAATGGTGGCTTTTTCTTTCAAGAGATAAAATGATAACCATTAGGTTAACTTGCAAAAGAAAATAAATATCACTATATATATTTAATCCTTCTTGACTCTAACCATGATTAAATGATGGATGATTAATTTAACTTGGGTTTAGAATGATAAAGGAAAAGATAACCATGGTTTATTGGTGGGTGAGAATGGTTAGGTTAAAAGAAGCATGTAGAAACTAGCATGATTATCCTTTCCTTTTCATTTTCTTTTTAAAACCAAAATTAAATAATTATCCATTGTATAATCTATGGTGTGAGGCTTATATTGCCACCATTTCCATATATAATCAACCATGATAGTTTGATGTATGTATGTGTATATGTATGCACATCTACATGTGCATAAAAGAAGAAAGAAACACATGCATGCATGCATACATCCATCAAACCCTAGAAAGGTTTCAAGTGAGATAACTTATGGTTAGATGATAAATTAACACTTGATTTATCAATCCGGTCATATCTCATATGACCCTACCAAAAGCAGTTCACCCGATCAATGTTCGGTATCATATACGCATATTTCAATCGGGTGCATGCGCATATCGCATATGCGCACCACAACGTTTCGCCTGGACTGGGTAACTCCTCTGTAGGACTCTAAGACTCGTCAATACGCCGGCAGAGGGTAATGATCATATCAAGTGCCCTCAAGCCGCAAGCGGTCAGCTAAACATAACGGCCACCCGGGTATTGAGCGATCAGGAGACAACAAGCGAACCTGCTACAACTCCCATCGAGCCATCCGGCAACACTACCGTACAGTCCGGTCTCTTCGTCAGATATGCTGCATATCGAGCCTAGGGATGGTCACGTCGACCCCAATAACTCAATAAGTCGTGTCGGTGAATGGTCTATAACAGATCGAGAAACTACTGATAACACTTATCAGCAAATCTCAGCAGCCCTGGCCAGGGACTTGCTGTTATAACCAGTCGAACACAGCACAGCATCAACTCCCAATACCGGGAGAGACGAAACCCCTCCTATCGCTCATTGCCTTCGTGTGTCTCGGGACTGTGCCCAACGGCCACCTGTTTGCACGACTCAGTAGAGCCGTGGTAGGGTGGCAATCAAAGTACAGTGGGAGAACACACAAGGCTCTATGATGATCTCGGGTCTACAGACTAACCTGTACCAGTGTCACCTGAGAACTGCTATCCGACGATAGATATAATTCCATATAGGAGTTCTCGGCGAGTCCGTCCAGTGTACCCAGTCACCACTGAGCACCCGTATATGATCTTGATGTCAAACATCGATGAATGTGGGAACATCCATCGCCCATCACATGGGTCTAGTATCATATACGCTAGTCTACTCTGGTATATCGATGCCCCGTCTCGATACACCTACGACTAGGGACATTTCAGGATATGCTTATAGACTACAGATGTCCCACTAGTATGATCTCCATCATAATCAGAGTAGTCAAGCCGATATCCTTAGGGCTTTATCAGCATGTATGAATGAATAGAAGCATGATCAAATAAACATGTCAGATAAAGAAGTACCAGATAGCATACTATCATGTCGAGCAAGAATGCAAACTGAATATATAAACATGTATAGATACATCCACTATCACATAATGGCCTCTAGGGCATACATATATCCAACAATCTCCCACTTGCACTAAGGCCAGTTATTGGCGTATCTCATACCCAACATCTCAAAAAGTCGCTCATGCTGCGGCTGAGGGAGAGCCTTGGTGAATGGATCCGCGGCGTTGTTCTTTGTGTCTACTCTCTTAATCTCGATCTCGCGGCGATCTACAATCTCCCGGATCAAATGAAAGCGCCTCAGGATGTGTCTGGACCGCTGATGGGATCTGGGCTCCTTGGCTAACGCCATCGCCCCATTATTGTCACAATACAAAGGTATTGGATCAATAATGGTTGGAACTACACCTAGCTCCGAGACGAACTTCTTCATACAGACGGCTTCCTTGGCGGCATCATTTGCAGCAATGTACTCAGCTTCCATCGTAGAGTCTGCAACGGTATCCTGTTTGGAACTTTTCCAACTTACCGCCCCTACATTGAGGGTAAATACAAACCCTGAGATAGATTTGCTGTCATCCTTATCGCACTGGAAGCTCGAATCGGTAAAGGCCTCCATTTGGAGATCTTTATTACCATACACCAAGAACAATTCTTTAGTCCTTCGTAAGTACTTAAGAATGTTCTTCACAGCTGTCCAGTGGTTCTTCCCTGGGTTGGATTGATACCTGCTTACAACACTAAGTGCATAAGCTACATCTGGGCGTGTACATAACATCGCATACATTATAGACCCTACTGCCGAAGCATAAGGTATAATGCTCATGCGAGCTCTCTCTTCATCGGTCTTTGGACAAGAATCCTTGGAGAGAGTGACTCCATGGCAAGCGGGTAAGGCACCCCGCTTGGAGTCTTCCATACTAAACCTCTTTAGGATAGTGTTGATGTACCTGGTTTGGGACAATCCCAATAACTTTTTGGATCTATCCCTATAGATCCTTATGCCCAGGATGTATGTGGCATCACCCAGGTCCTTCATGGAGAACCTCAGTGATATGAATGATTTGACCGACTGTAGCATAGGAATATCATTTCCTATCAGAAGAATGTCATCCACGTACAATACGAGGAATGTGACAGCTCTTCCTACAGCCTTCCTATAAACACAAGGTTCATCTGGATTTTTGATGAAATCAAACTCTTTGATAACATCATCGAAACAGATGTTCCAACTCCGTGATGCCTGCTTTAACCCATATATGGATTTAAGCAATCTACATGCTTTCTCGCTGCTCCCACTGTCAATGAAGCCCTCTGGCTGATCCATATAAACACATTCTTCTAAATCTCCATTTAGAAATGCTGTTTTAACGTCCATCTGCCAGATTTCATAGTCGTAGTGAGCAGCAATAGCAAGTAGGATCCGAATAGATTTAAGCATGGCTACGGGCGAAAAAGTTTCGTCATAGTCCAAACCTGGTCTTTGACGAAAACCTTTCGCCACAAGTCTTGCCTTATAGGTCTCTACCTGCCCATCCACACCAATCTTTCTTTTAAAGATCCATTTGCACCCTACAGGTTTTACCCCAGGGGGTACAACGTCCAAAGTCCATACTTTGTTGGTGTACATAGACTCCATTTCGGATCTCATGGCATCCAGCCACTTCACAGAGTCACCACTCGTGATAGCTTGCTGAAAACTGGTAGGATCATCATCTTCCATGATACAGTCTTCTCTGTCACCATCAATGAGGAAACCGTAGTACCTCTCCGGTGGGCGAGAAGTCCTACCAGACCTACGGAGTGGCCGAGGTTCTTCAGTTTCTGTTGCAACAGCCGGTTCAACCAAATCGTCATTTGTAGTTTGTGTCTCCAGAACCTCTTCTAGATCTACCACCTTGCCATCATCTCTATCTGTGAAAAACTCTTTTTCCAAGAATGTGGCATACTGAGAAACAAACACTTTTTGTTCCTCTTTGTGGTAGAACAGATATCCATAAGAATTCTTTGGATATCCCACAAAGTTACACATGACTGACCGTGTCTCGAGTTTGTCCGGATTCTGCTTTTTAACATAGGCCGGACAACCCCAAATCTTAATTCTTTTAAGAGATGGTCTCTTCCCATTCCATATCTCATATGGCATGGTAGACACGGCTTTGGTTGGAACCCTGTTTAGCAGAAACGCCGCAGTCTCCAATGCATGCCCCCAAAACGAGACTGGTAACTCAGCGTCACTCATCATGGACCGGACCATATCTAATAGGATCCTATTCCGTCGTTCTGACACACCGTTGTGCTGTGGTGTGTAAGGAGGAGTGAGCTGAGAGAGAATCCCATTCTCTTTTAGGAAGCTTGCAAATTCTGTACTGAGATACTCACCACCTCGATCTGATCGAAGCATCTTAATACTCAAGCCGGTTTGTTTTTCTACTTCTTGTTTATATTCAACGAACTTCTCGAAAGCGTCGGACTTGTGCTTTAATAAAAATACATGACCGAATCTTGAGAAATCATCGGTGAATGTAATGAAGTATGAAAAACCACCTCTAGCCTGTGTAGACATAGGCCCACATACATCACTATGTATGAGGCCCAGGAGCTGAGTAGCTCTTTCTCCGTGTCCGGTAAACGGAGTTTTGGTCATTTTACCCTTGATACAAGACTGGCAAGTTGCATAAGATTTATATTCAAAAGGGTTTAAATATCCATCTTTGTGTAACTTGTTTAGTCTTGTTTCGTTAATATGACCAAGTCTACAGTGTCAAAGAAAAGCTTCATTTAATTCTGAAATTTTTCTTTTATTAGTGTGTTGTATACTGAAAACTGTGTGTTGATTTAGGACATATATTCCGTTATTAAGCGTACCATACCCAACCAACATTTGATTTAGGTGAATGTTCATAACATTGTTCTGCAACACAAAATTATATCCTTCATTGTCCAACAAAGAAACGGATATTATATTACATAGCATAGTTGGTACAAAATAACATGGATTCAAAATCAAAATACATCCAGATGGCAACCCCAAGTGATACTCTCCTACTGCGACTGTATGTACATTGGAACCATTTCCAACGCGGAGAGTATGGTCACCTGTCCTCAAAACCTTGCTATTTCTCAGCCCCTGCATAGAATTGCAAATGTGAGAACCTGAACCGGTATCCAATACCCAGGAAGCAGAGTTTATAGAAAAACAGTTTTCAGTCACAAACGCACCTGAAGCAGAAGCATCACCATGCTTCTTCTTGAGATTTAGGTACTCCGTGCAGTTGCGCTTCCAATGTCCTGTCTTGTGGCAATGAAAACACTCGCCTTTCCCTGGGTCTCCAGCCGTGGACTTTCCCTTTCCCTTCACCTTTTTGACTCCGCCCTTAGGATTAGTGGGTTTCTTCTTTTTCTTTCCCTTGGCTTTAGCTTTTGGGCGAGAAGAAGAAGACTGTCCAATGGTCATAACGGGAGTCTTTGCTGACTTCATAGTGCTCTCTGCACTCCTTAACATATTAAGGAGTTCAGGGAGGTCCTTCTCCATGCCATGCATGTTGAAGTTCACTATGAACTGAGCAAAGGTGGAGGGGAGGGACTGCAGAATAATATCTATATATTGTTCATTGTCCATTGTCCTTCCAAGGTCCTCAAGCTCTTCTATAAGAGCTATCATCTTCAACACATGGTCTCCTACTGGTGTGCCAGGGGCCATTCGCATGTGAAACAGTTTCCTCGATGCTTCGTATCGTAATACGCGGGACTGTTCCCCATACAACTCCTTTGTATGGAGCAGTATCCCGTGAATGTCCATGTCCTCGTGCTGCTTTTGATGTGTGTTGTCCATCGATGCAAGCGCGAGGCATTTTGCCGTGGCACAGTCAGCGTCCAATGTCTTGCGGACTTCAATGTCCGCAACTGAGGATTTTGGGCCTGGGACGGGCGGGGCTGAAGCCGTGAAGACATATGATACTTTATCATAAGTCAAGGCGATCTTCAGATTCCTTAGCCAGTCTTTATAGTTGGTCCCATTCAGTTTGTTTTTATCTAGTAGAAGCTTAAGTCCTGTCATTGGTATCTGCCATTAAGAGAGAGAAAAGAATACACTCAGCGAAAGCTCTTGCATAGATTAGATTGGTTTATTATCTTGTCTAATCGATATTTCCCACTGCTTTTTATCAAGTTTTTCTTTCAAACCTTAAAAAGAAAAACTAGCCAGGATTAATTACAGTCTACAACTTCGCTAACCGTTCAGCCAGGCCAGTGTCGGTACTTTGAGGGAGGTTCCCCGTGCTTTCGTACGGACCTAATTAGAGTAAACCTCGTTTTCCCATAGACGGAGCCCCATTAACACCTTTCTAGACACCTAATGAGTTAGCTAATTGTAAACTGTAAAACTCTCCTAGGAGCAACTATTGCCCACAGTGGGATCGGGATCCAACCATCACATGGAAGGTATGCAATCTCATTGCAAATTTCAACACTTGAAATTCCCGATGTAATTTTTACCCCTAGTACTTATGACCTTAACTATGGTCAACAAATCATAAGTACCAGTCAAGTTCTACCCGTCATTTCTTGATCAATTAGACCCACCCATATGACCCTTAACTATGGTCAACAAAGTCGTATGAATGTCCTAATTAATCTGCATCATATGCAGTGTAGGAAGACATCACTTAGCTACCGTACACTACGCCTTAACTAAAGTCAACAAACGTAGCACGAATACTAAGTACTCTACTTCCTAAAATGACGGAGGGTTGCGAATGATTTTTAAGAAAATCTTTAACGCTTTGAACTTGATATCGTTGTAGAATCAAACAGTTTTTCAAAAGGAGTGGCTTAAGCTCCGCAGTTTTGAAATGTAGCTTTTTCATAAATAGCCGAGTAGTTTTTAAATCAGATTCTACAACATCTTTTAGGTTTATTTTCTTTACATTAATCACATTAATGTAATCCCATCATTTAAGTCCTTAAGCCAATCACAGAAAAGAAACGAAAATAACACGTACGCTTATGCCATCCGCATTCGCCGCAATGTTCCGTTATGCACCGTTAGGTTACTTAACTAACGGCATACCGGGACGGGACTAGCGCGGGTGTAAAACATAAGCAACGTCTACTATATATCATATATATAATAAGTCATTCGTCTCAGATATCACAGAACACAGGCAGCAGAAATATAGATATAACGTGGGATATACTAGGACGTCCGTATTTAGTATTTAGCCAGAATAGAAAATACGGATTCCACAGTCGCGATGAATAGCCAAGCCCACACCCTGGACCCCTACGAGAGCGGCAAGTGACCCTACCAATCCTGGAGTTTAGGAGACCCGGTCTCGACTCCTCGAGATGGCCTCCCACTGAACCCCAGAACCCGGTCACCTGTGCTCCCCTCCTTGGGTCCATCCTAATGCGGAAAAGTAAATAATATACAACACTGGTGACACAACCGCAACCTGGAAGTGCCCCAAATAAAAGAATATTACATTACATTTGAATTTACTTGAATGAAAATATAAAACTCTCATCTCACAAAAAACCCCCCGGCTATTCTATCGCGACAATCCTGCACATCATATCTCAGCAACACATAATATCACATATCATCAACGTAAGTAAGTATGCGTACCCCGATTGTCGTTGATGTATAGCAACGAAACCGGCGATATCTAACATACTACACTTACGGTCACAGAAAAGAAAGTGTAAAACTACAATATTTGGAATCCAGATCCTCTTTAGACATCATAAATGCGAAATATCACATATTTCGTATTTCATGCCTACACTATATGAATTCCACATATTGTATCACATTCCAGATAAACAGACAGTATTAAAGTTTTCGAACGAACTATCAAGCGCCCACGATTCACTAAAGCTCAACACTTGAGCAGGGTTCAAAAATCCGGAGTGTGGCACAGTAGCGGCGGTCCAGCCGTAGAAGGGTCAAACCAACGCCTCGCATGTGGCACGCCGTACTGCCCCAAACCCTAGGGTTCAAAGGGCAGTTCGAGACGGTCACATAATCGAGTTAAGGTTTGTTGTCTTCTAGAGGGACCACCGCAAAAAGACTTGCACACAACTCCAAATTATTTAAACCCCGTGAATATTGAGTAAATGATATTCGTTCAAACACTTCAATACTTTCTAGTTTACCCGGAAAAGAAATACGAAATGAAAATTCCGATCGAAATGACGAGTTCAAAACCACCTCCAGAATTTTCAACAGCAGATTCAGATTAAATACTCTCAAAATGTACTGTAGCAGGTAAAGAAAAGTACTGTACAAAAAATTGTCAGAGAGCCCCTCATATGGCCGCGGAAGAGCGGCCTAAGCTTGCTTATGCCGCGCTTCCGCGGTCAAACTTACTGTTCATGGGTACGGATTTTCCAGATCGTCTAATTTTTACCTGCTCTAATTTTTGAGAATTTTTAATTCTGAAAAAGATCAGTTTTTAAAAAATTTCCAGAGAGCATCCCATAAATCCGTATTTTGGTTCGATCGGACTTTTCACTTCGCAAAAAGGTCGCCTAACGTTCTAGGTCGGCTCTGATACCAATGTAAGGTTAGTATAGCACCCTATGAAGAGTTTTGAAGCATCACATGACCCAACATTTTAATTTTTAAGGTGCTAAACTAACTTGCAAAGGATAGATCCTAGAAAATTAGGGTTTACTAAACTTAAAGCTAACAAAAGTTAGGGTTTGAAGGCTACAACCTTTGTAGCTCCCGTTTTTGCTTCGCTCCTTAGGCTCTTTGGTGTTGAAACGAGGTCCTCTTGAACTCCCCTTGTGTCCACGATGATCCACCGCGGAGATATCCGTCCAAGCTCGCTACTTCGTCAAACCGAAGATAACACTCTAAACAAAACGGCTAAGCTTGTGTAGAATGTTGTTGTGGCTTTGGATCTCACTTCAAAAACCTTTCTTTTGTTGTATTTCACTCACTAGAAAAGAACTAGAGAGGAGAAGATGAAGGAGGATGAAAATGGTGGCTTTTTCTATCAAGAGATAAAATGATAACCATTAGGTTAACTTGCAAAAGAAAATAAATATCACTATATATATTTAATCCTTCTTGACTCTAACCATGATTAAATGATGGATGATTAATTTAACTTGGGTTTAGAATGATAAAGGAAAAGATAACCATGGTTTATTGGTGGGTGAGAATGGTTAGGTTAAAAGAAGCATGTAGAAACTAGCATGATTATCCTTTCCTTTTCATTTTCTTTTTAAAACCAAAATTAAATAATTATCCATTGTATAATCTATGGTGTGAGGCTTATATTGCCACCATTTTCATATATAATCAACCATGATAGTTTGATGTATGTATGTGTACATGTATGCACATCTACATGTGCATAAAAGAAGAAAGAAACACATGCATGCATGCATACATCCATCAAACCCTAGAAAGGTTTCAGGTGAGATAACTTATGGTTAGATGATAAATCAACACTTGATTTATCAATCCGGTCATATCTCATATGACCCTACCAAAAGCAGTTCACCCGATCAATGTTCGGTATCATATACGCATATTTCAATCGGGTGCATGCGCATATCGCATATGCGCACCACAACGTTTCGCCTGGACTGGGTAACTCCTCTGTGGGACTCTAAGACTCGTCAATACGCCGGCAGAGGGTAATGATCATATCAAGTGCCCTCAAGCCGCAAGCGGTCAGCTAAACATAACGGCCACCCGGGTATTGAGCGATCAGGAGACAACAAGCGAACCTGCTACAACTCCCATCGAGCCATCCGGCAACACTACCGTACAGTCCGGTCTCTTCATCAGATATGCTGCATATCGAGCCTAGGGATGGTCACGTCGACCCCAATAACTCAATAAGTCGTGTCGGTGAATGGTCTATAACAGATCGAGAAACTACTGATAACACTTATCAGCAAATCTCAGCAGCCCTGGCCAGGAACTTGCTGTTATAACCAGTCGAACACAGCACAGCATCAACTTCCAATACCGGGAGAGACGAAACCCCTCCTATCGCTCATTGCCTTCGTGTGTCTCGGGACTGTGCCCAACGGCCACCTGTTTGCACGACTCAGTAGAGCCGTGGTAGGGTGGCAATCAAAGTACAGTGGGAGAACACACAAGGCTCTATGACGATCTCGGGTCTACAGACTAACCTGTACCAGTGTCACCTGAGAACTGCTATCCGACGATAGATATAATTCCATATAGGAGTTCTCGGCGAGTCCGTCCAGTGTACCCAGTCACCACTGAGCACCCGTATATGATCTTGATGTCAAACATCGATGAATGTGGGAACATCCATCGCCCATCACATGGGTCTAGTATCATATACGCTAGTCTACTCTGGTATATCGATGCCCCGTCTCGATACACCTACGACTAGGGACATTTCAGGATATGCTTATAGACTACAGATGTCCCACTAGTATGATCTCCATCATAATCAGAGTAGTCAAGCCGATATCCTTAGGGCTTTATCAGCATGTATGAATGAATAGAAGCATGATCAAATAAACATGTCAGATAAAGAAGTACCAGATAGCATACTATCATGTCGAGCAAGAATGCAAACTGAATATATATACATGTATAGATACATCCACTATCACATAATGGCCTCTAGGGCATACATATATCCAACACAATATACATCCTATGTATAGTAATGGCCTCTAGGGCATACATATAACTAACAATCTCCCACTTGCACTAGGGCCATCTGATAGCAGTGGTTGTAGTATCCCATACTCAACCATCCCATAATAGTCTCTTTCTGGGAAAAGGCCTTTGTGAGTGGATCCGCCGTGTTGTCCTCTAAGTCTACTCTCCTAACCTCGATCGCTTGGAGATCAACCATCTCCATGATCTGGTGACACTGCCTTAGAATATGTCTGGATCACTGATGGGACCCGCGTTCCTTGGCATAAGCCACAACTCCATTGTCTCACAATGGTAGGAACGTAGTCATCTTATGAGCCAATATACACCCAAACAGCCTCTTTGGTAGCATCTTAAGTAGCGATGTATCCTTCCTTTATCGTTTAGTTAGCCACGGTATCTAGCTTGGAACTCTTCCAACATACCGTCCCTTTACTGAGGGTAAAGACAATGCATGTGACTGACTTTCAGTCGTCCTTATCACTCTGGAACCCTTCCAGTGATTCTCCCCAGGATCGATTGATACCATCTCACTACAACTAGTGAGAGTCCTAACATCCATTTAGATCTATCTCATAGATCCAAAACCCAGGATTTAGGAGGCATCACTTTGATCCTATATGGAGAATCCTTGTGATAAGCGGAGATTGACTGAGCGTAGCATAGGAAACTCCTTCCCTATCAAGAGTATGTCATCCACGTACTCTACGAGGATCGTCACCATACTCCCTACTACCTTTTTGTTTATACAAGGTTCATCTACCATTTTGATGATGTCAAACTCTTTGACTACTTCATCAAAATAGACGTCCCAACTCCGCGATGCCTGCTTTATCCTATAAAGTATCTTGTACACGTTTCCGCTGCTCCCACTGTCTACGAAGCCCTCTGGCTGTGTACTTACAGACGCTCTCTTCTAAAACATCATTTTAGAAAAGCGGTCATGACACCCAACCGCCAGATATCGTAGTCATGGTATGTAGCTGTGGCAAGTAAGATCCGGATGGACTTAAGCATAGCCACTGGAAAAGGTTTCATCATTATCCACGCCTGGTCGATGACGAAAACCTTTAACAAGTCTAGCTTTGAAAGTCTCAACTTTTCCATCTACACCAAGTAATCTTCTCAAGATATACTTGCTCCTGATGGGGATTTAACCCTTCAGATATAGCAAACAAAGTCCATACTTTGTTGGTGTATATGGATTCCATCTCAGATCGCTAAGCACCTAGCCATTCTTACAGAGTCCCTGCTCGAAACTAGTTAGGCCATCATCTCATGATGCAATCCCCGCTCCCACTGTCATCGAGAAACCGAAGTATCTCTCAGGCGGATGAGAAAACCTACCAGATTGGCGGAGAGGCTGAGGTTCGTCGGGAACTATTGAATCCTTTGGTTCTGTCAAATCATCAGCTGCAGTTTGTATAGCTGGAACCTTTCCAGTTCTACAGAACTGACCTTGCCTCGATCTTGTCCGTATTTTGCTTTTGACATAGGCCGGACAATCCCAAATCTTAACTTACTTAAGAGATAGGCTCTTCCCATACCATATCTTATATGGAGTGGTAGGCAGTGATCTGATTTGAACCTAATTTCAATAAGTATGCAGCTTCTCAAGTGCATAACCCCCAAAAGGAAACAGGTAACTCAGTAGTACTCATCATAGAGCGCACCATATCGAATAGGGTGCAATTGCTCTGCCCCGATATACCATCGTGCTATGGTGTATACGGAGGAGTAATGCTGAGAGAGAATCTCATTCTCCTTTAGAATAGTCCAGGAATTCTATGCACAAGTATTCTCCTCCCTGATCTTATCATAGGACATAATACTTATACCCGTATTTTGGTTCTCTACTTCTAACTTATATTCTGTGAATATCTCAAAAGGTCCGGACCTATGTTTCAACAGGAACATATGGCTGAATCTTGAGAGATTATCAGAGAATGTAGTGAAGTACAAAGAACCGGCCTTGGCATGTGTAGACAGGGGACCTTACATACATCATCATGTATCAGTCCCAAGAGTTTACCAACTCTTTCTCTGTTTCCAATAAACAGAGCTATGGTCATCTTATCTTTGTGACATGACTGGCAAGTTTCACAAGATGTAAATTCAAACTGATTTAAATATGCATCTAAAATGTAACTTCATCTAGTCGGGTCGCATTGATATGACGTAGTCTACAATGCCTCAAGAAGGATTCGTTCATATCTGAACTCTTCCTCTTGTGTGTGTTCTGTATACTAGGAACTGTAGTTTGATTTAGAACGTCAATGCTTTTAGATAACGTGCCTGAACCGATCAACTTTTGATATAGGAAACGTTAAAAACATTATCCAACAATACAAAATTTTATCATTTCTTTAATAAATAAAGAGACTGATATGATTTTGTATATCATGTTCGGTATCTAATAGCATTTGTTCAGAGTCAATGTATTTGTAATACAGGGTGACAGTGACCAACAGACTTGACTGCAACATTTGCCCCGTTTTCTGTCTCATGAAACTTATCACCCGTTCTCAGTTTTCTACCTTTCTGTAGCCCTATGTAACAGATTACATTTCTGGGATCCTGATCCGGTATCAAATACCCAGGATGCAGAGGATACTGAGAAACAGTTCTTTGTAATGAACATACCCGAAGGAGATGCATCATATGCACTTTCTTCGTTTGGGCGGCATAGGAATTCTGGTATTCCCCTATTTCCTGCTCTGTCTTATAACAATTATAAGTTGGAGCGGGACCAATGTTCCCCAGCTCAGTATAACAAGAGGGTTCGGTTAATACATCCATATTATTATCTTGATTAAGGCATGATATGGTCGCTACCTGGAGAGAGAGAGAAGAAAACACTCTACGTGCGCTCTTGCAAGATTAGATTGGTTATTTATTTTATCTAATCAGGATGGCTCCCACTGTTTTTATCAAATCTTCCTTCAAACCCTAAAAGGAAAGACTAGCCGGGATTAATTACACGCTACAAGTTCGCCAATCTTTCAGCCAGGCCAGTGTCGGTACTTTGAGGGAGGTCCCCCATGCTTTCGTACGAACCTAATTAATGTAAACCTCGTTTTCCCAGAGGCGTAACCCCGTTGACACCTTTCTAGACACCTAGTTGATCGGCTAATTATAATGTGTAAAACTCTCCCAGGAGTAACTCTTACTCGCAGCGGGTATCGGGATCCAACTATCTCATAGAAGGTATGCAATCTCATTGCAAATTTCAACACTTGAAATTCCCGATAATATTTTGCCCCAATCGATCTATGACCTTGACAAGGTCAACAAACCATAGACCGTAAGTCAAGTTCAACCCGTCATTTATTGATTGAATCAAACCCACCCGCACGACCCTTGACAAAGTCAACAAGGCCGTACGACTACCCTAACCCAATCTTCATCATATGCATAAGCAGATAAATACTGGTTAGCTACCGCACACTGGGCCTTGACAAGGTCAACAAACGAAGCACGAATACTAAACAGGACTTATCTGAAATGACGGAGGGCTACGACAGGTTTTTCTGAAAACCTATTGCGTAATGAACTTGATATCCTTGTAGAATCAAATGATTTTAAAATGGAGTGTTTTTAAGGCTTTTTTAGTTTTGCTAAAGGGGTCACTCCCGGTGAAGGGATCGTCGGCCCTTTCCTCGTCGAATGAGGTGCGGGATATATCATATATATCGCTGTGCAAAGCAGAAACTATAGAAGCTATCAAAAGACAAACCGAGGGGTGTAGCATCTTCCAGTTATTGCTAAAGGGTCACTCCCGGTGAAGGGATCGTCGGCCATTTCCTCATCGAATAAGGTGCAGGATATATCATATATACCGCTGTGCAAAGCAAGAACTATAGCTACCTGTTTTATTTTTGAAATTCGATTCCACAACATCTTAGGTTTCTTTTATTTCATTAATCTCATTAATGAAGTCCCATCATTTAAGTACCTAAACATCACAGATAAATACGACGAACACTTATGCCATCCGCATTCGCCTCGATGTCCCCTCGTGCACCGTTTGGTTAGGTAACTAACGGCAGAGCGGGGCAGGGCTAGCGCGGGTGTAAAACATAAGTAACGTCTATATAATATATCATATATACTATATACAGTATTTATCACAGAACATATCACATGATCACATCACAGATAACGCAGCAGAAAATATCATATGAAATATTAGATATACTAGGACGTCCGTGTTTTTAATACGAGCCAGTATAAAACACGGATTCCACGGTCGTGATGAATAGCCAAACCCACACCCCTAGACCCCTATGAGAGCGGCAAGCAACCCTACCAATTCTAGAGTTAGGAGACCCGGACTCGACTCCTCGAGTTGGTCTCCCACTGGACTCCAGAACCCGGTTACTTGTGCCCTCCTCCTTGGGTCTATCCTAGTGCGGAAAAGTAAATAATATACAAAAGGTGACAACATCCGCAACCTGGAAGTGCCCCAATAAAAGAATATTACATACAAGTTTTTACATGAATGAAAATGAAAAAACACTCATCTCACATAAAAAAAAACCCGGCTATTCAAACACGACGATCCAATATAACATATCCAGCAACACATAACATCACATGTCTTCAACGTAATTAAATATGCGCATCCCAATTGTCGTTGACATATAGCAACGAAACCGGCGATATCACATATTACACTTACGGTCACAGAAAAGAAAGTGTAAAACTACAACAGTTGGAAACCGTAAACTCTTTAGACATCGCATGCCTAATCAAATGAATTCCTTAGACATCACATGCCTAACAATTATAAACCCCGCATTTTAGTCTCATTATCGAAAACTCTTTTCAATATCAAGTCGGGCAATTCAACAAGATTCCCGACATTCTGATCGAATGCTCGTTGCAAACTTTATTAGACGGCCGCACCCCCGATACCGTCGACGAAGTGCACCATGGCGGAACACCGCTACCGCGAGCACCCGAACGGATGCTTTCGGCGACGGGGTTCTCCTACAGTCACTTGGTCGGGGCTAAGGGATGTTGCTGTCTATTAAGTTTATCCGGCGAGTATCCGCGTACGCTACGTGATTGCGACGGACTTTTGATCGCATCAAAATTCCGTGGCAACCGATCAAGTGAGACTAAAGTGCCATGTTTATAACATTCATATTAGTTATCTCATAACTACATGTGAATTCCAAATATTGTATCCCATTCCAGATAAATAGAAAATGTTAAACTTTCCGATCGAACATTCGAACACCCAAGTTTTCCCGAAACAGCTCAACACATGAAATAAGTTTAGAAACATTCACTTCGTGCCTCAGTACCAACGGTCCAGCAGTAGAAGGGTTAAGCTAACGCCTCACATGTGGCACGCCGTACTGCCCCAAACCCTAAGGTTCAAAGGGCAGTTCAAGACGGTCACATAATCGAGTTAAGGTTTGTTGTCTTCTAGAGGGACCATCGTGTTACTTGCACTACTTAGAACGTCATTAAACTACGGAAAAATCCAACAATTGGAATTTTCCCGGCATTGGGAAAAAGCGGGTATTTATATCCGGTCAAACTTTCTAACATATTCTAAATTATCCGGAAAAACAAAGACAAAGTTTGACAATCCGATCGAATCCTTGAACTTCCAATACGACCCAGAAAACTCAACTCTTGAGTGCAAATTAAAAATTCCCAGAAAACTCAGCACCTGAAGAAACAAATTACTGTGCAAAAATTGAAGGCCGATCTCATCATATAGCCGCGGAACCGCCGCATAAGCCAAGCTTCTGCCGCGGTTCCGCCGCACATTAGCCGTATCTTTTGGTCATTTTTGCACCGTAATTCTTAGAACTTCCTGCTGAATTTTTTAAGAATTTTTAATCTGGAAAAAACCCAGTTTTGAAAAAATGTCCAGAGAGGGTTGAAATCTAGGGTTTCGGGGTTCGATCGGGTTTCTAACATCGTCTACGCATCGCCTAAGGCTCTAGCTAGGCTCTGATACCACTGTAGGGTTCCTAGGCACACTAATGAGGTCTCACAAGGCATCAATCGTGCCATTTTCAAAATTTTCCGGTGCCGAGAAACCCTAATACGGATCGTTAACTAGATATTAGGCGAATCAAAATGCTACTAAACTACTTTAGTGCTAAGTGAACGGAAATACAACCTTTGTAGATCCGGTCCTCCACCTCCATAGCTCCGTGTTGACGTCCCTCCGCTGCGATCATCGGATCCCGGACTCTAGTAACGGTTTCGTCGAAGAAATGATCGGGCTAGGTCGTCGACTTTGATGCCGAAGATGATCTACGTCGAGGCAACACAAGATCAAGCTCCAACTTCACCAAGCCATGAAACTTGTGAAGAAAACATCCTATACTACTTGGCAAGTGGTAGAGGATGATGAAATAGGAAGTGGGTTCACTTTAGAATTGGATTTCTCACTCTTTTCATTAAGTCACCATTGAAGGTTGCAAGCTTTCTTCTTCTTGAAGAAGAAGAAGAAGAAGAAGAAAAAGAATATGATAAGAATTATAATTCAAATGATAAATCAAGTGAAGTTATCATAATGCAACCTTGGTTAAGTGTAGAGAGTAAACTAAGGTTAGGTGAATGGTTAGGTTTAGGATGAAGACAAAGTGGTGGACTTTCAAAGATGCTTTGAAGCTTCAAGAAGCTTCAAGCAAAGAAAGAAAACCATTTCATCTTTTCCAAAAAGAATAAATAAATAAATGAATAAGTAAATAAACAAAACCCTAACCATTAACATAACCATAGTTTAATCATACACACAAACTTTCATGTATCATCAAACATGATACAATCAAGTGCACAAAAGTGTATCACATATACAATGTGCACATCAAGTGAGAAAATCCTTTTTAAGTGAACAAATATTAGTTAATGTAAAGTAATATATCTAATATATAATTATACATTAAATCATTAAATCAATACTTGATTTAACGATCCGGTCATATCGCATATAACCGACTAATATCAATAGTAACAACTTATCGAATCAACACTTGATCCGATAACCCGGCTATATCGCATATAACCGATCAATGTCACAAATCACGAGAATCGAATACAGTATCACATACTGATATTATTCTCGGTCCCGCACATATCTCATATGCGCTCCTATTTCATTTCGCTTGAGCCAGTAAACCTCTGGGTAGGACTCTAAAGACTCGTCAATACGCCGGCAGCAGGTGATGATCATATCAAACACCCACAAGCCGCAAGCGGTCTGCTAAACGTAACGGCCACCCGGGTATTGAGCGATCAGAAGATCGACGAGCAAGCCCGCTCACACTCCTGTGAATCCAACCACTAACACTTACCGTACAGTCCGGTCTCGTCGTCTGATATGTCGCATATCTCGTCTAAGGGTAGTAAACGTCAGACCCCAATAGCTCGATAAGTCGTGTCGATATGAGATCTATAACAGTTCGAGAAACTACAGGTAACACTTACCAGTAAATCTCAGCAACCCTGGCCAGGGATTTCCGGTTATAGCCAATCGAACACAGCGCAACATCAACTCCCTAAACCGAAAGAGACGAATCCCCTCCTATCGCTCATAGCCTCCATATGATTCGGGACTGTACCCAAAAACCACCGTTTTGCACGCCCTCTTGGACGTGGTAAGGTGGAAATCAAAGCACAGTGGGAATCACACAAGACTCTATGACGATCTCGGGTCAACAGACTACTCTGTACCAGTGTCACCAGAGAACTGCCATCTGACGTAAGGTATAATACCATCTGGGAGTTCTCAGCGAGTCCGTCAAGTGTACCCAGTCTCCACTAAGAACCCGTATATCATCTCTGATGTCAAACACCAATGGATATGGGATCATCCATCGCCCATCTGTATTGGTCGAGAAGGTATACGCTAGTCTACACTGGTATATCGATGCCCCGTCTCGATACACCCACGACTAGGGACCTTGAAGGATGCACTTATGGACTACCATGTCCCCACTAGTATGATCCGCATCATAGTCCAGGTAGTCAAGTACACATCCTAAGGGCTTTACCAACATGTAACAGAGAGACAATCAGTGTACACGTTAAGGTAAAGAGCAACCAGATAGCATACTATCATGTCAAGCAAGAAAGTCCTCCCAATATACGTCCAAGCATCCACTACAATATACATCCTATGTATAGTAATGGCCTCTAGGGCATACATATAACTAACATAAAAATCCCAAAATACCCATCTAAGAAAACTGCAGGAAACAGATCCCACAACTGAGCTAACTCGGCCGCGGTTCCGCGGCATAAGCAAGCTTATGCCGTGGATCCGCGGCGCTTTAGCCGAGTTGGGGGATCAAATTTCTCCAGTTTTCTAACAAAAGCCTGAGCCGATTTTTAGTGCATGATTTATTAATTTTGGAACAGATCTGAAAATCGGCAGAAACTTGAAATTTCCGGGGTGTTTTGCGGTTTTTTGTCCGGTCGAAATTCTAAATACTTTGCTAACATGCTAGGGTGTGTTTAGTTAGGCTGTGATACCACTGTTAGGTCCACGTTACCTCTCCCGGTATTTTCGGGGTTGCGGAAACGGTAAAACAAAATTTTTTCTGGACTTGGTAACATGGACCGTAAAAGCCGGATCTTTACTAAACAACACACTAGCATCCAAACTAGAGATTTATCTACTCGGTTAGGGGTTATACCTCAACTTGAACTCCTTCTCTTCTTGTTGTTCTTCTCCGTGCTTGCTCCGAGGGTTGATCCGAACTTTGGTCACCTCCGCGGCCTCTTTGAGTCGAAGACGATCCACCCGAGAGATGTACACCGAGCTCCACCTCCAGCCGAGGTAACTAGGGCAAAGAGATTGCTAATCTAGAAGCCCTAGGTTGTGTAGAAGTGGTAAAGGGATGGTTTTGTCTTTGTGGGATCTTTATCTCTCAACACATGAGATCAAAAGATGAATCAAGAGGAGGAGGAAGGTGGAGCTAGCAACCATGGAGCATTTCTTTTCTTCTCATGAGAAAGAGCAGGAGAGAGAATGTGAAAAGAATTATGAACTAAAGAAAATAACCATGGTTGCAATAATACACCAAAAACATCATTACAAATCCTATCAAGATAAAGTTGATGGCTACATTGAAATGACCATTATTATAATCATAAAGAAAAAGAAAATGAAAAGAAGAGTGTAGACGTCTCTTGAAGGTCAATAGTCAACACGGTCAACCGGTCAACAAAGTCAAGAGAGGTCATGGTGGTCAAATGGTCAATACAAATAGCCATCATAAAATTATCACTAAAAGGATTAGTAAATGATGTCCGCGCCTCATAATGGTTTCGACCAAACGAATTGCCAAAAACCCTAATGAGGCACCTCCTATTTCATCGCTCCAGAAAACTGTGCATACACACCTGCATCCACATTCCGTAGAATGCGAATGCGCAGAAGACAAAATAAATCCATCCGTGCAATACTAGGATCCGGTTTAAACCAAAGCCCACTAGTATTGCCTGCCCGAACACTACACGCACACAAGTGTACGTAAGTGATCGCAGCCCCGCCGTAAAAACCATACGGCCTCTACACGTTTCGTCCAGTGCAGGGAAACTCTCTGTGTGGGACTCTAAAGACTCGACACTATGCTGGCAGTAGGTTTAACCACAGACTGCAAGCGGCACTAGCTGTACGTAACGGTCCCCAGGTAGATGTCGATAAGAAGACCGATGAGTTAAACCCATCTGATCTCCTACTGAGCCTGTATGTGACAATCTCCGTACAGTCCGGTCTGTTCGTTTGATACATCGCATGGCGGGCCTAGGGGGCGGTAAACGTCAGTCCCCTAATAGCGGTACAAGTCGTGTCGGAGTGAAGCCCAGAACACCCTGAGATAACACTGGAAATCTACCAGTATATCTCGCTTGCCCTGGCCAGGGACTACTCGTGTAATGGCTCTCCTAGACACAGCGCGATGTCAACCGCCAATACCGGGTGAGACGAATCCTGTCTAACCGTCACTGCCTCCAAGTGCTTCGGGACTGCACCCAACTACTACCTGTTTGCACGACTCAGTAGAGCCGTGGTAGGGTAGTAATCAAAGAACAGTAGGAACACACTCGAGGTGAAGTGACAGTGTCAAGTCAGCGGACTAAGCTGTACTCATGTCACCTGGGAACTGATAACTGACGATAGGTATAATACCAACCATCAGTTCCCGACGAGTCCTGTCCAGTGTACTCGTAACCTAACGAGCACCCGCATACTATCTTAAGTACGGCGTACTGACGGCTGTGGGACAGATCGTCTCCCGTGCTGGGATGAGAAGCGCATACGCTAGTCTACTCCGGAGTATCGATGCCCTGTATCGATAATCCCATGACTAGGGACGTGTATAAGGATGTGCTTGTGGATTACCCAGCCCCCACGAGTGTGATCGCCATCACAACGCCGGTAATCAAGCAAAGATCCTAAGGGCTCTACTATTGCGTATAGGTGATATAATAAAGAAACACACATGTACACATTAAAGCAGAGACAAACCAAGTAGCATACTACTATATCGAGCAAGATTGTCTATATAACTGTGAATATCCCAAGCTTCCATCAAGTAATATACATACTAGTATGATACAGTAATGGCCTCTAGGGCTTATACACTAACATTTTCATTCTTTCATTCGATGTAAATTTTTAAAGTGATGTAATATTATTTTTGCGGGGCACATCCGGGTTGAGGTTGTAGCCATCGTTGTATTATTTCTTTTACTGTTTTTGCTCCTAGGATAGACCCAAGGTGGGGTGCACAAACTACCGGGTATTTTAAAGTGCCGAGTGGCCTACTCACTTTGCTGAGGGAGGTTGCTTCACTTCAGTTATTTGGCGGGTAGTTTGCCACTCCCGTAGTAGTCTAGGGTGGGGTTTGGCTATTCATCACGACCGTGGAATCCATCTTTCGTTACCGGCTCAAACGAAACACGGAATTCTAGTATATCCAATATGTTCATCTGTGATCTAGAATGCCTATTATTGCGTGAGACGAATGTATATATCTATATATGATATCTAGTAGGCGTTGCTTATATTTTGCATCCACGCTAGTCCAGCCCCCGCTCTGTCGTTAGTTAAGTAACCTAACGGGTGATGACGGGGCCCAGCGGCGAATGCGGATGGTATAAGTGGACATGATATTTTCGTCTTTTTCTGTGATGATAGGTGTAAATGATGGGACTGCATTATATTAATGCAAAGCAAACAAACCAAAGCTGAATCGTTGGAACAAATTTTAAAACCACTCGGTTATTTTAAAACAGCAGACTTTTAAATACGGAGCTTAAACCACTCCTTTTAAAAGCTTTCAAGTTCCTTCGATTATATCAAGTTCACTACGTTCACAGTTTCTCCAAAACCATTCGTAGCCCTCTGTCATTTCATTTGAATATTCAGTAGTATTCAAGCTATGTATTTTGACCTTCGCCAAGGCATAGTGTTTGGTAGCTGCTGGATATTCATCTGTAGCATAGATAGATGCGTTGGTTTGGGACAGTCGTACTACTATTTTGGCCTTCGTCAAGTGTATGTACGGGTGGGTTCAAATTAACTTGGATAATGACAGATAGAACATAACATATGACTTATGATATGTTGGCCTTCGTCAAGGTCATAAGAGCATAGGGCAAAAATCCACATCGGGAGTTTCTAAAGAAACTGAAACTTGCTAGTGCTGCATACCATTTAGAGTGTGATAATGTTGGTAGGATTCCTTCAGGATTATCACACAATGATATTTGGATCCCGATCCTACTGTGAGTATCTGCTACCCCTCGGGAGATTCTTCACTTAACGATCAATGCTATAAACCAAGTGGGTGTCTAGAACGGTGTTAGCAGGGCTACGCCTCCAGGGAAAAGAGGTTATGTAATTAAAGAACTTCGCGAAAGCGTTGGAAAACCTCCCTCGAAGTACTGACACTAGCCTGGCCGAACGGTTAAGTAATTATTGTAAGGTGAGATCAATCCTGACTAATTCTTCTTTTATGGTTTGAAGAAGGATTCAAGAAACAGTGGGAGCCATCCTGTTCAGATAAATTAAAAACCAATTTAATCTTTCAAGAGCATCATGCTGAGTATTTTCTTCTCTCTCTCCTAATTGCAGTGACAAGGTGACTAGATTAGGTTACAAATAGATAATAAAATGACCGAGTTATACTATAGTGACTGGTAAAGGTTTGTCCAGATGTCCATTACCTATGACAAGCTGGACCACCTCATTACTACTCAATCCCCCGCCGTCCCAGGTCCAGTTTCCACCGTCGCAGATAAGGATATCCGTAAGACAAGGGAAAAGGACAGTGCGAATGCCAAGTGCCTCATGTTGGCCTCAGTTGATGGTGTATACTAAAGGCAGCACGAGAAGATGGACATAGTTTCTATCTTCCTCCATAATAATGTTTTATATGGAGAGCAATCTCGTATCGCATGATATGATATCTCGAAAGAATTTCTTCAATCGAGGTTGGCTGTCGGGTCATCTGTAGGGGACCACGTCCCTACAATGATTAGCTATATTAAAAGGCTCACGGACCTGAAGACCACGTTGGAGATGTTAGTTATGTATATGCCCTAGAGGCCATTGTTGTACATATGATGTATATTATAATGGATGCTTGGATATATATAGAGAGGACTTTCTTGCTCGACATGATAGCACGCTATTTGGTTTCACTTTATCTTAACATGTTGACTTGTATTAGTTTACTGTCTTGCTCTCACATGTTGATAAAGCCCTTAGGATCTGTACTCGACTACTGGGACTATGATGAGATCATACTAGTGGGGCCACGGTTGTCGATGAGTACATCCTATAACTGTTCCTAGTCGAGGGTGTGTCAAGACAGGGCATCGATACACCAGAGTAGACTAGCGTATACGCATCTTGACCCATATGATGGGCAATGGATGATCCCATATCCATCGGTGTTTGACATCAATGATGGTGTACGGGTGCTCAATGGAGACTGGGTACACTGGACGGACTCGCCGAGAACTCCCAGATGGTATTATACCTCACGTCAGATGGCAGTTCTCCGGTGACACTGGTACAGGGTAGTCTGTAGACCCGAGATCGTCATAGAGTCTTGTGTGATTCCCACTGTGCTTTGATTTCCACCTTACCACGTCCAAGAGGGCGTGCAAAACGGTGGCTTTTGGGTGCAGTCCCGAATCACATAGAGGCAATGAGCGATAGGAGGGGATTCTTCTCTCCCGGTATAGGGAGTTGATGTTGTGCTGTGTTCGATTGGCTATAACTGGAAGTCCCTGGTCAGGGCTGACATAGAGATTTACTGGTAAGTGTTACCGGTAGTTTCTCGACCTGTTATGAGCCTCACATCGACACGACTTATCGGTTACTGGGGTCTGACGTATACCATCTCTAGACTAGATATGCGACATATCAGACGAAGACACCGGACCGTACGGGAGTGTTACTGATTGGATTCATAGGAGAATGTACAGGTTTGCTTATTGATCTTTTGATCGCTCAATACCTGGGTGGCTGTTACGTTTAGCTGACCGCTTGCAGCTTGTGGGTGTTTGATATGATCATCACCTCCTACCGGCGTATTGACGATTCTTTAGAGTCCTACACAGAGGTTTCTTGACTCAGGAAAAACGGAGTAGGGGCACATATGTGATATGTGCAGGACTGAGGATAATACGATATAGGATACCGTATTATATTCTCGCGATATTTTAATATGAGCCGGGTCATCGGATCAAGTGTTGATTCGATGAATCGGTACATGATATATTAGTCGGTTATATTCGATATAGCCGGATTGTCGGATCAAGTGTTGATTCGATAATTTAATGTATAATTATATATATGTGATATATTACATTACATTATCTAATATTAGCTCGCTTTATTGATTCATTTTCTCACCGGACAATACATTGATTTATATGCGATATATGTTAATTGTATTATTTTCTTTTGTTACAAATATATATTATATATGTGATATATAATATTGTAACATGATATGATTACTAATGCAACATATTTAGTAGAGATTAAACTAGGTTAGGGTTTGATTTGGGTTAGTTCTTTCTTGATGCTTCTAGAAGGTTTTACTTTGTTTCTAGCAAAAGATATTATGCTTGATATTTTGCTAGATATTTCTAACCCAACCCAAACCCTTCATCCTAGGTTAAATCTCTACATGGGTTAGCCTTGTCATCCTTGACCATGGTTACATTTGTAATCATATTAACATTTCATTATTCTTCACAAAAGGATTTTATTCATTCATATTCTTCTTCTTCTTCCTTGAGCTTTGAAAAAGCTTTCTAGGTTTTCATTTTGTGATGATTAATTGTGAGAATTTGATAATAAAAGAGAGCATAAATCCTACTTCATCATCCTCATCTAATCTAGCCAATTAGATTAGGGTGTTCACCTCATTAGTGAGAAAGAGCTTGAGTCAAAGGAACTTCGAGGTAGATCATCGGAGAAAAGGAAGACTACAAACTAGCATGGATCATTCGGGTTATGGAGCCTCTCTTGAGTCCCGGAGATCATGGATCATGGTGAAGGGACTTCTACTCGGAGCTTATGAAGCGAAGAAGCGAACTACAAATGTTGTAATCCCTCACTCTTAGTTGTAAAGATGTTTACTTGCATGTTAAACCCTAATAATCTAGCAAAGATCCCGGTTTTGGGTTGTTCGGCACGTCTAAATTTTGAATCGGGCATGGTTGATGCCTTTTAGACCCTTGTAAGAGTGCCTAGGAACCCTACAGTGGTATCAGAGCCTAGCTAGAGCATTAGGAGACGTTTATACGAAGTTAAAACTCCGATCGAACCCCGAAACATCGAACATGACCCCCTCTCTGGAAATTTTGTAACAATGTGATTTTTTCTGCATTAAAAATACTCAAAAAAATCAGCAGGAAATTCTAAGGATAACCCTGAAACACGAGCCCCCATGGCTCTCAAAGGGCCGCGGAACCGCGGCAAGAACATGCTTGTCGCGGCGGTTCCGCGGCCACATGTGGGAATTGGGGACACGTGTCTGGAGGCTATATCCGTAGGTATTTGTAGCTGCTTCTAGATATTTTTAATCTTACTCAAGAGTTGTGCGTTCTGGGGATTATTTTGAATTCGTTGATTCGATCGGAAAATTTAATTTCGTTTTGTTTTCCGGATATTTTAGAAACTGTTAAAATGTTCGAACGGATATCATTAACTCACTTTTTCCCAGCACAAAAACTTTCAAGTGTTGAATTTTCTTGAGTTTAAATCTTTCGGAAAAACGTGCAAGTAACACGGTGAACTCTCTAGAAGAACACAAACCTTAACTCGATTATGTGACCGTCTGAACCGCCTCTAAACTTTAGGGTTTGGGGCAGTACGGCGTTGCCACATGTGAGGCGTTGGCTTGACCCTTCTACAGTTGGACCATTGGTACTGTGACATATTCTGGGATTTTTTGAACTCCGCTCAAGTGTTGAGCTATTTAGGAAATCTTGGGTATTTGATTATTCGATCGGAAAGTTTAATACTGTCTATTTATCTGGAATGTGATACAATATGTGGAATTCATATAGTTAGGCATGAAATGCGAAGTATGTGATATTTCGGATTTACGATGTCTAATAAGATTGTGGATTCCAAATGTTGTAGTTTTACACTTTCTTTTCTGTGATCGTAAGTGTAGTATGTAGTTGTATTGCCAGTTTTCATTGCTATACATCAACGACGATCGGTGTATGCTTACTTACTTGCATTGATGATATGAGATATTATGTGTTGCTGTGAAATGTTATATTGGATCATCGTGTTCTGAATAGCCGGGGGTTTTATGTGAGATGAGAGTTTTTATTTTCATTCATGTAAAATTCATTTGTATGTAATATTCTTTTATTGGGGCACTTCCGGGATGAGGATGATGTCACCATTGTATATTATTTCTTTTCCGCATTAGGTAGACCCAAGGAGGGGAGCACAAGTAACCGGGTTCTAGGGTCCAGTGGGAGGCCATCTCGAGGAGTCGAGACCGGGTCTCCTAACCCTAGAATTGGCAGTGTTGCTTGCCGCTCTCATAGGGGTCTAGGGATGTGGGTTTGGCTATTCATCGCGACCGTGGAATCCGTGTTTTATACAGGCTCGAAATAAAACACGGACGTCCTAGTATATCCAATATTTCATATGTTATCTTCTGCTGCAATGTTCTGTGATGAGATCATATTACTGCCTGAGACGAATGCTTATACTATATATATATGTTGATATATAAATATTACTGCTTTCGTTTCTTCTGTGATACTTAAGAAGCATTAATTGATGGGAATTTTATTAATGAGATTAATAAAAGAAAAGAAACCTAAAAGATGTTGTAGAATCAAAACTTTATAAAAAGGTAGCTACAGTCTTGCTTTGCACAGCGGTATATATGATATACCCTGCACCTTATTCGATGAGGAAAGAGCCGAGATCCCTTCACCGAGAGTGACCTCTTTAGCAAAACTGGTAGATGCTACAAACTCACGGTTTAGTTTTTAACAGCTTATATAGTTTTTGCTTTGCACAACGGTATATATGATATACCCTGCACCTTATTCGATGGGGAAAGAGCCAAGATCCCTTCACCGGGAGTGACCTCTTTAGCGAAACTAGAAAAGCCTCAAAAACACTCCTTTTCAAAATCACTTGATTCTACGACGATATCAAGTTCATTACGCTCATAGTTTTCTGAAAAACCCGCGTATCCCTCCGTCATTTCAGATAGATATTACTTAGTATTCGTGCTACGTTTGTTGGCCTGCGTCAAGACGTAGTGTGCGGTAGCTAACTAGTACTTATCTGCAAACATGAGATGTGATTAGAGTAGGGTAGTCGTACGACTTTGTCGGCCTGCGTCAAGGGTCGTGCAGGTAGGTTTAATTCAATCAAGAAATGTACGGGTTGAACTTGACTAGCAGACTGTGGTTTGTTGGCCTGCGTCAAGGTCATAGGACGCTAGGGGTAAAAGTATTATCGGGAATTTCAAGTGTTGAAATTTGCAATGAGATTGCATACCTACTATGAGATAGTTGGATCCCGATACCCACTGCGAGTAAAAGTTACTACTGGGAGAATTTTACACAGGACAATTAGCCGATCAAGTAGGTGTCTAGAAAGGTGTTAACGGGGTTAAGCCTCTGGGAAGACGAGGTTTATTTTAATTAGGTCCGTGCGAAATCATGGGGAACCTCCCTCAAGTACCAACACTGATCTGGCTGAAAGATTGACGAAATTGTAGGCTGTTATTAATCCTGGCTAATCTTACTTTTTAGGGTTTGAAGGAAGATTTGATAAAAACAGTGGGAGACATCCTGATTAAATAAAATAATAACCAATATAATCTTGCAAGAGCATACGCTAAAGTGTTTCCTTCTCTCTCTCTCCAGGTAGCAACCATGTCAGGACTTAATCAAGATAATAAAATGGATGTATTGACTGAATCTGCTTATTATACTGAGCAGGGGATCGTTGGTCCCGTTCTTTCTTATAAGAGTTATAAGACTGAGCAGGAAACAGGAGAAAATCTGGATTCTCACACCGCCCTAACGAAGAACAGGCATGCTGATGCATCTTCTTCGAGTGTGTTAGTTATTGAGAACTGTTTGTCAGTTCACCCTACGTCCTGGGTATTAGATACCGGATCGGGATCCCACATATGTAAATTGTTACGTGGGCTACGTAAAGATAGAGAACTGGGAAAGGGTGATCATTCCGTACAAGTAGGGAATGGTGCAAGTATTACAGCCAAAGCAGTTGGCGAATATCACCTTGTATTACCAAGTAGTAATACATTGATTCTGAACGAGTGCTATTATATAGAGAACATGATGTGCAATATTATATCAGTTTCTTTATTAAGTAAAGAAGGATATAATTTTGTAGTACAGGATTATGTTATGAACATATTCCTGGATCAAAAGTTGATTGGATCAGGCTCGTTACATAATGGCATATTCATTCTCAATCAAAATACAGTCCTTAATATACAAAACACACACAAGAGGAAGAGTTCAGAAATGAACGAATCCTTCTTGTGGTATTGTAGACTTGGTCATATCAATGCGATACGGCTAGCTAAGTTACATAAGGATGGATATTTGAATCCGTTCGAATTATCATCTTATGATACTTGCCATTCATGTCTCAAAGGAAAAATGACCAAAACTCTGTTTAGTGGACATGGAGAAAGAGTTACGGAACTCTTAGGACTGGTACATAGTGATGTATGCGGTCCCATGTCTACACATGCCAGGAACGGTTCTTCCTACTTCATTACATTCACTGACGATCTCTCAAGATTCGGACATGTGTTCCTGATGAAACACAAGTCTGAAGCTTTTGAGAAATTCAGATAATATAAGCACGAAGTAGAGAACCAAACGGGCAAAAGTATTAAGATCCTTCAATCTGATCGAGGAGGAGAATACTTAAGCAATGAGTTCCTAAATTATCTAAAAGAGAATGGGATTCTCTCTCAGCTTACTCCTCCTTATACACCACAGCACAACGGTGTATCGGAGCGGAGGAATTGCACCCTATTAGATATGGTACGCTCTATGATGAGTACAGCTGAGTTACCTATTTCCTTCTGGGGATATGCACTGGAGACAGCTGCAGACCTATTGAATATGGTTCCAACCAAATCTGTGCCAACCACTCCATATGAGATATGGAAAGGAAAGTGACCATATCTTAATTATGTTAGGATATAGGGTTGTCCGGCATATGTGAAAACACAAAATCCGGACAAGCTCGGGGCAAGGTCTATTTTGTGTAAGTTTATTGGATATCCCAAACATTCGCGAGGGTATATCTTCTACCACACCGAGGAACAAAAGGTGTTTGTTTCTCGGCACGCCACCTTTTTAGAAAAGGAATTTCTTGCAAAAGAGATTAGTGGCTCTGAGGTAGAACTGGAAAAAGTTCCAGCAGAACAAACTATGACAAATAATTTGATGGAACCAGAGGATTCAGTAGTACCCGACGAACCCCAGCCTCTCCACCGATCTAGCAGGGTTTCTCATCTACCTGAGAGATACTACGGTTTTCTCATTGATGGTGGAAGCGAGGATTGCATCATGGAAGATAATGACCCGACTAGTTTCGAGCAGGCCATCACGAGTGGTGACTCTATGAAATGGCTGGATACAATGCGATCTGAGATGGAATCTATGTACACCAACAAAGTATAGACTTTGGAAAATGCTCCTGAAGGGGTAAAACCCATTGGGAGCAAGTGGATCTTTAAAAAGAAAATTGGTGTAGATGGAAAAGTTGAGACTTTCAAAGCTAGACTTGTTGCAAAGGGTTTTCGTTAACGACCAGGTGTGGATTATGATGAAACCTTTTCTCCAGTGGCTATGCTTAAGTCCATCCGGATCTTACTTGCCATTGCTGCATACCATAACTACGAAATCTGGCAAATGGATATTAAGACCGCCTTTCTAAACGGTGATTTAGAAGAGTACGTGTATATGACTCAGCCAGAGGGCTTCGTAGATAGTGGGAGCAGCGGAAAGGTGTGCAAACTGCTTAAATCCATCTATGGGTTAAAGCTAGTATCGTGGAGTTGAAACATCTGCTTTGATGTTGTAGTCAAAAAGTTTGACTTCATCAAAAACGTAGATGAACCTTGTATATATAAAAAGGTTGCAGAGAGTAAGGTTGTCTTCCTCGTATTGTACGTCGATGACATACTCTTAATAGGAAATGATGTTCCTATGCTGCAGTCAGTCAAGCTCTTCTTATCACAAAGATTCTCAATGAACGATCTAGGTGATGCTTCCTGCATATTGGGAATCATGATCTATAGAGATAGATCTAAACGGATACTGGGATTGTCCCAATCTAAGTACATTGACACCATACTAAAGAGGTTTAGTATAGAAGAATCCAAGCGTGGGAACCAACCCACGATCTCTGGACTCACTCTCTCTAAAGAGATGTCTTCCAAGACTGATTTGGAGAGAGCTCGCATGCAAGGGATACCCTATGCTTCGGCAGTAGGCTCTATCATGCATGCGATGCTATGTACCAGACCTGATGTAGCATGGTCACTAAGTGTAGTGAGTCGGTATCAAGCAAATCCTGGAGAGAGTCACTGGACAGCTGTGAAGAACATTCTCAAGTACTTGCGAAGGACTAAGGAGATGTTCTTGGTGTATGGTAACAGAGAATTCCAGGTGGAGTCCTTTACCGATTCCAGCTTCTAAAGTGATAAGGACGACTCTAAGTCGCACTCGGGATTTGTCTTTACCCTCAATGGAGGGGCGGTATGTTGGAAGAGTTCCAAACAGGATACCGTTGCAGACTCGACGATGGAGGCTGAATACATCGCTCCCAACGATGCTGCCAAAGAGGCTGTCTGGATAAAGAAGTTCATTACTGAACTTGGTGTGGTTCGATCCATTGAGCATCCAATACCTCTGTATTGTGATAACAATAGAGTTGTGGCTTTATCCATGGAACCCAGGTCGCATCAGAAGTCCAGACATATTCTGAGGCGGTATCACCTGATCAGGGAGATAGTTGATCGCCGGGAGATCGAGGTCAGGAGAGTAGATACGAAGGACAACACTGCGGATCCACTCACGAAGGCCATTCCCCAGATATAGTTTGAGAGATTATTCGGGATGCTAGCTATGAGATACTACTGTAGCTGGCCTTAGTGCAAGTGGGAGATTGTTAGTAATGTATATGCCCTAGAGGCCATTGTTGTACATATGATGTATATTATAATGGATGCTTGGATATATATAGAGAGGACTTTCTTACTCGACATGATAGTATACTATTTGGTTTCACTTTATCTTAACATGTTGACTTGTATTAGTTTACTGTCTTACTCTCACATGTTGATAAAGCCCTTAGGATCTGTACTCGACTACTGGGACTATGATGAGATCATACTAGTGGGGCCACGGTAGTCGATGAGTACATCCTATAACTGTTCCTAGTCGAGGGTGTGTCGAGACAGGGCATCGATACACCAGAGTAAACTAGCATATATGCATCTTGACCCATATGATGGGCGATGGATAATCCCATATCCATCAGTGTTTGACATCAAGAATGGTGTACGGGTGCTCAGTGGAGACTTGGTACACTGGACGGACTCGCCGAGAACTCCCAGATAGTATTATACCTCACGTCAGATGGCAGTTCTCCGGTGACACTGGTACAGGGTAGTCTATAGACCCATGATCATCATAGAGTCTTGTGTGATTCCCACTGTGCTTTGATTTCCACCTTACCACGTCCAAGAGGGCGTGCAAAACGGTGGCTTTTGGGTGCAGTCCCGAATCACATGGAGGCAATGAGCGATAGGAGGGGATTCGTCTCTCCCGGTATAGGGAGTTGATGTTGTGCTGTGTTCGATTGGCTATAATTGGAAGTCTCTGGCCAGGGCTGATATAGAGATTTACTGGTAAGTGTTACCAGTAGTTTCTGGACCTGTTATGAGCCTCACATGAACACGACTTATCGGTTACTAGGGTCTGACCTATCCCACCCCTAGACTAGATATGCGACATATCAAACGAAGAGACCGGACTGTATGGGAGTGTTACTGATTGGATTCACAGGAGAATGTACATGCTTGCTTGTTGATCTTTTGATCGCTCAATACCTGGGTGGCTGTTACGTTTAGCTGACCGCTTGCTGCTTGTGGGTGTTTGATATGATCATCACCTCCTACCGGTGTATTGACGATTCTTTAGAGACCTACACAGAGGTTTCTTGACTCAGGCAAAACGGAGTAGGGGCACATATGTGATATGTGCAGGACTGAGGATAATACGATATGGGATACCGTATTATATTCTCGCGATATTTTGATATGAGCCGGGTCATCGGATCAAGTGTTGATTCGATGAATCGGTTCATGATATATTAGTCGGTTATATTCGATATAGCCGGATTGTCGGATAGAGTGTTGATTCGATAATTTAATGTATAATTATATTTGTGATATATTACATTACATTATCTAATATTAGCTCGCTTTATTGATTCATTTTCTCACCGGATAATATATTGATATATATGTGATATATGTTAATCGTATTATTTTCTTTTGTTACAAATATATATTATATATGTGATATATAATATTGTAACTTGATATGATTACTAATGCAACATGTTTAGTGGAGATTAAACAAGGTTAGGGTTTGATTTGGGTTAGTTCTTTCTTGATACTTCTAGAAGGTTTTATTTTGTTTCTAGCAAAAGATATTATGCTTGATATTTTGCTAGATATTTCTAACCCAACCCAAACCTTTCACCCTAGGTTAAATCTCTACATGGGTTAGCCTTGTCATCCTTGACCATGGTTACATTTGTAATCATATTAACATTTCATTATTCATCACAAAAGGATTTTATTCATTCATATTCTTCTTCTTCTTCCTTGAGCTTTGAAAAACCTTTCTAGGTTTTCATTTTGTGATGATTAATTGTGAGAATTTGATAATAAAAGAGAGTATAAATCCTACTTCATCATCCTCATCTAATCTAGCCAATTAGATTTGGGTGTTCCCCTCATTAGTGAGAAAGAGCTTGAGTCAAAGGAACTTCGAGGTAGATCTTCGGCGAAAAGGAAGACTAAAAGCTAGTATGGATCATTCGGGTTGTGGAGCCTCTCTTGAGTCCGGAAGATCATGGATCGCGGCGAAGGGACTTCTACTCGGTGCTTATGAAGTGAAGGAGCGGACTACAAAGGTTGTAATCCCTCACTCTTAGTTGTAAAGATGTTTACTTGCATGTTAAACCTTAATAATCTAGCAAAAATACCGGCTTTGGGTTGTTCGACACGTCTAAATTTTGAATCGGGCATGATTGATGCCTTATAGACCCTTGTAAGAGTGCCTAGGAACCCTACAGGAGAACGAGTCATATGCTGACTTGATTCTACAGTCCCTACCTCCTACTTACGCCCAGGGGAAGAAAGTTATACTTCTAGTTGAGGGCACCCTGAAGGAAACGATGGAGACACCCGCTCTGCTTATTGGGGAATCTTCCTCTTCTGGATCTAAGGCAGATGCCAATGGTGAGAAGAAGAAGACCTCCACAAAGCCGATAGGCGGTGTCGGTAAGGTAGAAGAAAAGGGAAGGGCAAAAGTTTCGGGGTTAACAGTAGGGAAGGAGGGATGTTCCTGTTGTCACGGGAAAGGGCATTAGTAGAAGGAATGCAGAGCTTAGAAAGCCAGAATCTAGGATCCGAAGCACGTTGTGGCTTCGACTTCGGGTGTGTTTGTGATTGAAAACGGTCTGTCAATTAACTCTACTTCCTGTGTACTAGATACCGGATCAGGATCTCATATCTGTAATTCATTACAGGCTTTGAGAAACCGTAGAGGTATCTAGCAGGTGAAATGACTCTCAGGGTTACTAATGGAATGAGTGTGGACGCTGTATCCGTAGGGTATATCATCTAGAATTGACAAATTGGAAGATATTGATTCTACGTAACTGTTTGTGTGTACCAAGTCTAGTTTATAAGCAATGTAGTTCACATCTACCTAAATCAAAGTTTTATTGGGTCAGGTACACTAGAGGAAAGTATATATTGAATCAAGCTCAGGTATTCAAACATCCAGAACACACTTAAAAGAAAGTCTTCAGAATTAAATAAAACTTTCTTATGGTATTGTAGAAAGGGTCACATCAATGAAACACGGTTGACGAAGTTACAAAGAGAGGGATATTTGGATCTGTTCGAATATTAGTCTTATGCAACTTGTCAATCTTGTCTCATAGGAAAGATGATAAAGACTCTGCTCACTGGACACGGAGTAAGAGCGAGCGAGCTCTTGGGACTCATACACAGCGATGTGTGTTCTCCAATATCTACAGATGCATGAAGTGGTTATTCCTATTTCATTACTTTTACGGATAATTTCTCTAGGTTAGGACATGTCTTCTTGTGAAAGCATAAATCCGAACCCTTTGAAAAATTCCCAGGAATATAAGAATGAAGTGGAAAAACAAACAGGCAAAAGTATCAAGACACTGAGATCTGATCGACATGGTGAATACTTAATTTGCCGAGTTCCTGGATTACCTAAAAAAGAATGGAATTCTCTCTCAGCTTACTCCTCCATACACACCACAACACAACGGTGTATAGGAAAGGCGGAACAGAACCCTATTGGATATTGTTCGTTCCATGATGAGTTGCCGCGATCCTTCTGAAGTTATGCACTAGAATCAGCTGCATATCTTTTGAATAAGGTTCCTACCAAGACTGTGTCTCCTACACCATATCAGATGTGGAGTAGGAAGAAACCCTATCTTCAGCATCTGAAGATATAGGGATGTCCGGCTTTTGTCGAAAAGCAGTATGCGTACAAGCTTGAGGCACGCTCAGTACTGTGTAAGTTTGTGGGATACCCAAAGAACTCCCAGGGGTATCTTTCCTATTACGCAGAAGAACAAAAGGTTTTTTTTCCTCGTCATGCCCACTTTTTAGAAAATCAATTTTTTGTAAAAGGAAATAGTGGGAGCGCAATAGAATTAGAAGAAATTCCAGAACCACAAAGTATTACTGAAAGAATGGTAGAACCAGAGGTTTCAAAAGAACCGGACATCCCTACGCCAATCCAAAGGACTAGTAGGCAGTCTCATCCACCCGAGAGATACAACGGTTTCCTCATAGACAGGGATCGAGACGAATGCATCATTGACAATGATGAGCCAACTAGGTTCCAGTAAGCCATTCAGAGCGGCGACTCGGTAAAATGGCTGGATGCAATGCGGACCGAAATGGAGTCCATGTACACCAACAAAGTATGCACTTTGAACATTTCTCCTGAAGGGGTAAAACCCGAAGGCTGCAAATGGATCTTCAGAAAGAAGATTGGTGTAGATGGATAGGTTGAAACCTATAAGGTTAGACTTGTTGCAAAAGGTTTTGGTCAAAGCCCTGGTTTGGACCATGATGAAACATTTTCTCTAGTGCCTATGCTCAAATCCATTCGGATCCTTCTTGCTATTGCTGCCTTACAAGATTTTGAGATCCGGCAGATGGACGTAGAGACAGCTTTTCTAAATGGTGATTTGGAAGAGTATGTCTATATGGATCGCCAGAGGGTTTCAATCAGAGTGGGAGTAGCGGGACAGTGTTCAAGTTGCTTAAGTCCATTTATGGACTAAAGCAGGCAAAGTGGAGTTGGAACATCTATTTTTATTGAGACAGTCAAAGAATTCGACTTTATCAAAAATCCAGATGAACCGTGCATTTATAGTAAGATTATAGCAAGAACTGTGGAATTCCTCGTTAAGTGCGTGGATGACATTCTCTTGATAGGAAATGACATTCCTATGCTATAATCAGTCAAAGTATTCTTGTCACGATGGTTCTCCATGAAAGACCTGGGTGATACCAACTACGTTCTGGGGATTCAGATCTATCGTGATAGATCAAAGAGGATGGTGGGACATTCACAGTCAAGGTACAACAACACCATACTGAAAATATTTAGTATGGACGATTCTAAGCGCGGTAGTCTACCGGCTTGTCACGGAATCACCCTCTCCAAAGAGATGTCTCCAAAGACTGATTTGGAAAAGGCCCGCATCACAACTATACCCTACGCTTCCGCGGTAGGCTCTATAATGTATGCGATGTTGTATACCAGACCAGATGTTGCTTACGCACTCAGCGTGGTAAGCAGGTATCAGTCAAACCCAGGGGAGAAGCACTGGATAGCAATAAAGAACATTCTCAAGTACGTGAGAAGGACTAAGGAGATGTTCTTGGTGCATGGCGGAAAAGACCTCCAGATCAAGGCCTTTGCTGACTCCAGCTTCCCGAGTGATAAGGATGACTCCAAATCCATGTCGGGTTATGTCTTTACCCACAGTGGAGGGGCGGTTTGTTGGAAGTGCTCCAAGCAGGACACCGTTGCAAACTTGACGTTGGAGACGGAGTAGCTCGCTGCATGAGACGCCGCAAAAGAGGCAGTCTGGATATGGAAATTCTTAACTGAACTTCAGGTGGTTCCTTCCATTTGTTGGTCCAATACTTTAGTATTGTGACCACATACGGCGTTATAGCTTTAGGGAAGGAACCCAGGTCCCATCAGAGATCCAGACATATCTTGAGGTGGTACCACCTGATTAAGGATATTATTGATCCCCAGGAGATTGAGGTGAGGAGAGTAGATACGGAGAACAAAACTGCAGATCCACTCATAGAGGCCATCCCTTAGACAGTGTTCGAGTGGCTATTCGAGATCTTCGGTCTGCGATATGCCAGTATATGGCCTTAGTGCAAGTGGGAGATTGTTAGTGATATATGCCCTGGAGGCCATTATTTTATCATACTGGATTGTATATTACTTAATGGGAGCTTAGGATATACACGGATATAGTAACAGTCTTGCTCAAAATGGTAGTATACTACCTGGTTTGTTTCTACCTCAATATGCGCATGTGTTTTCTTAGCATATCGCTTATAAATATTGGTAGAGCCCTTAGGATCTATGATTGATTACCAATGTTGTGATGGCAGTCACACTAGTGGGGGCTGGGTAGTCTATAAGCACATCCTATACAAGTCCCTAGTCATAGGATTATCGAGATGGGGCATCGATACTCTACAGTAGACTAGTGTATACGCTTCTCATCCCAGCAGGGGAGATGGTCTGTCCCACAGCCATTAGTACGTCGTACTGGAGATAGTATGCAGGTGCTCATTAGGTTATAAGTACACTGGACAGGACTCGTCGGGAACTGTTGGTAGGTATTATACCTATCGTCGGGTAGCAGTTCCCAGGTGACATGAGTACAGCTTAGTCCGTCGACTTGACACTACTACTTTGCCTCAAGTGTGTTCCCACTATACTTTGATTACAACCCTACGACGGCTCAAAGGTGTTGGCTATAGTGCACTCAAGTCAATTATTGGATCGCAGGCACGTGATTGCAATGATTGAGGGAGGACCTATACTGGTAGAATAATCTTACTTGAGATGATAGTATGCTATCTGGTTTATCTTTATCATCGTGTACATGTTTTAGGTGACATTACAGAGCACTATTACACGCTGATAGAGCCCATAGGATTCTTGCTTGACTGTCAGCAGTATGATGGCGATCATATACATGGGAGTTGGGTAGTCTATAAGCATATCCTTAAAATGTCCCTAGTCATGGGAGTTTCGAGACTGGGCATCAATACTCCAAGAGTAGACTGGTGTATATCGATCGAGACCCCGACGAGGGGCGGTGGTCGGTCTCACAAGCCATTGTTGTTAGTTGGTTCACCTAAGATGTATACAGGTACTCATTGGGTTATGAGTACTCCGGACAGACTCGCCGGGAACATGCTAGTTGGTATTATACCTATTGTCAGATAGCAGTTCCCTGGTGACATGTGTACAGGTTAGTCTATCGACCTGAGATCATTATTTGTCTCGTATGAGTTTCCACTGTGCTTTGATTACTACCTTACCATGGCTCAAAAGAGTCGTGCAAATAGGTTTTAGTTGGGTACAGTCCCGAGCCACATGGAGGCAGTGAGCGAATCGTCAGGGGATTCGTCTCTCCCAATATTGGGGGTTGATGTCGCGGAGTGCACGGGTGGCCATCACCAGAAATCCTTGGCCAAGGTAGTCGAGAATTACTGATATAGGATCGATAGTTTCTCAGATGGTGATGAGCTTCATACCGACACTAAATATCAAGTTATTAGGGGTCTGACTTTATCCACCCCCAAGACTTGATATGCGATACTCATAGACGGACGGACCGGACTATACGGATATTGTCACTGTTAGGCTCAGTAGGGGTTTTAGGATGAGTTTATGTTAGTTATGTATATGCCCTAGAGGCCATTGTTGTACATATGATGTATATTATGATGGATGCTTGGATATATATAGAGAGGACTTTCTTGCTCGTCATGATAGTTTGCTATTTGGTTCCACTTTATCTTAACATGTTGACTTGTACTGGTTTACTGTCTTACTCTCACATGTTGATAAAGCCCTTAGGATCTGTACTCGACTACTGGGACTATGATGAGATCATACTAGTGGGGCCATGGTAGTCGATGAGTACATCCTATAACTGTTCCTAGTCAAGGGTATATCGAGACAGGGCATCGATACACCAGAGTAAATTAGCGTATACGCATCTTGACCTATATGATAGGCGATGGATGATCCCATATCCATCGGTGTTTGACATCAAGGATGGTGTACGGGTGCTCAATGGAGACTGGGAACACTGGACGGACTTGCCGAGAACTCCCAGATGGTGATATACCACACGTCAGATGGCAGTTCTCCGGTGACACTGGTACAGGGTAGTCTGTAGACCCGAGATCGTCATAGAGTCTTGTGTGATTCCCACTGTGCTTTGATTTCCACCTTAACACGTCTAAGAGGGCGTGCAAAACAGTGGCTTTTGGGTACAGTCCCGAATCACATGGAGGCAATGAGCGATAGGAGGGGATTCGTCTCTCCCGGTATAGGGAGTTGATGTTGTGCTGTGTTCGATTGGCTATAACTGGAAGTCCCTGGCCAGGGCTGATATAGAGATATACTGGTAAGTGTTACCATTAGTTTCTCGACCTGTTATGAGCCTCACATCGATACGACTTATCGGTTACTACGGCTGACGTATGCCACCCCTAGACTTGATATCCGACATATCAGACAAACAGACCGGACTGTATGGGAGTGTTACTGATTGGATTCACAGGAGAACGTACAGGCTAGCTTGTTGATCTTCTGATCGCTCAATACCTGGGTGGCTGTTACGTTTAGCTGACCTCTTGCAGCTTGTGGGTGTTTGATATGATCATCACCTGCTATCGACGTATTGACGATTCTTTAGAGTCCTACACAGAGGTTTCTTGGCTCAGGCAAAATGGAGTAGAGGCACATATGTGATATGTGCAGGACCGAGGATAATGCGATATGTGATACCGTACTATATTCTCGCGATATTTAGATATGAACCAGGTCATCGGATCAAGTGTTGATTCGATGAATCGGTACATGATATATTAGACGGTTATATTCGATATAGCCGGATTGTCGAGTCAAGGGTTGATTCGATGATTTAATGTATAATAATATATGTGATATATTGTATTACATTATCTAATATTGGATCACTTTATTATTTCATTTTCTCACAGGGTAATACATTGATATATATATATGCGATATATATTAATTGTATTATTTTTCTTTTGTTGCAAATATATAATATATATGTGATATATATTATTGCAACATGATATGATTAATAATGGAACATGTTTAGTAGAGGTTAAGCAAGGTTAGGGTTTGATTAGGCTTAGCTTCTTCTTGCACCATCTAGAAGCTTTCCTTTTGTTAAGTGTAAGATATTATGGTTGATATTATCTTATGACTCATTCTTTAAACCTAACCAAACCCTAGCCCTAGTTTATTCTCTACAAAGGTTAACCTTCTCATCCTTGACTATGGTTCCATAATCAATCATATATTCATTTCCCTATTCATCACAAAAGGATTACCATCTCATTATTTTTCATCAACTTCTTCTCTCTTTAGCTTTGAGAAAGCTTACTAGAATTTCCTTTTGTGATGATTTCATGTGAGATTATGATATAAAAAGAAAGCATAAATACTACTCCATCATTCTCATCTAATCTAGCCCATTAGATTAGGGTGTTCACCTCTTTAGAGTGAGAGAGCTTGAGTTATAACAATTTCGACGTAGATCATCGAAGAAACGGAACACTAGAAGCTAGCATGGATCGTTCGAGTCGTGGAGCCTCTCTTGAGTCCGGGAGATCGTGGATCGCGGCAAAGGGACTTCTACTCAGAGCTTATGAAGCGAAGGAGCGGACTACAAAGGTTGTAATCCCTCACACATAGTAGTAAAGATGTTTACTTGCATGTTAAACCCTAATAATCTAGCAAAGATCCCGGCTTTAGGTTGTTCGGCAAGTCTAAAATTTTATTTGGGCATGTTTGATGCCTTATGAACCCTCACATGAGTGCCTAGGAACCCTACAGTGGTATCAGAGCCTAGCTAGAGCATTAGGCGACGTGTATACGAAGTCAAAACTCCGATCGAACCCGATACGACGAAATAAAACCCCTCTCTGGATATTTTTCAAAAACTGTGATTTTTCAGAATTAAAAATTCTTAAAAATACCAGCAGGAAATTATAAGAATAACTGTGAAAAACGACAGGGTAAAGCGTACGGACCACCGTGGAACCGCGGCCAATCCTTGCTTGGGCTGCGGATCCGCGGCCGTACAGTGGCCTTTAACCTATCTTTTTGCACAGTAATCTATATTTCTGTAAGTTATATTTTCTGGGTATTTTTAATCTGACTCAAGTGTTGAGTGTTCTGGGGCTTATTTTGTAATCGATTGATTCGATCAGAAAATTTAATTTTGTTATGTTTTCCGGATATTTAGAAACTGTTAAAAAGTTCGAGCGGATATCATTAACTCACTTTTTCCCGGCACGAAAAACTTTCAAGTGTTGAATTTTTATCGGGTTTAAATCTTTCGGAAAAATGTGCAAGTAACGCGGTGGACCCTCTAGAAGACAACAAACCTTAACTCGATTATGTGACCGTCTTGAACTGCCTCTAAACCTTAGGGTTTGGGGCAGTACGGCGTGCCACATGTGAGGCATTGGCTTGACCCTTCTACGGCTGGATCACCGGTACTGTGACATATTCTAGGATTATTTGAACTCCGCTCAAGTGTTGAGCTATTTAGGAAATCTTGGGTATTTGATTATCTGTTCGGAAAGTTTAATACTGTCTATTTATCTGGAATGTGATACAATATGTGGAATTCATACAGTTAGGCATGAAATGCGAAGTATGTGATATTTCGGATTTACGATGTCTAAAGTGATTATGGATTCCAAATATTATAGTTTTACAATTTCTTTTCGGTGACCGTAAGTGTAGTATGTACTTGTATTGCCGGTCTTCGTTGCTATACATCAACGACGATCGGTGTATGCATACTTATTTACGTTGATGATATGTGATATTATGTGTTGCTGTGATATGTTATATTGGATCGTCGTGTTATGAATAGCCGGGGGTTTTATGTGAGATGAGGGTTTTTATTTTCATTCATGTAAAATTCATTTGTATATAATATTCTTTTATTGGGACACTTCCGGGATGAGGTTGATGTCACCATTGTATATTATTTACTTTTCCGCATTAGTTAGACCCAAGGATGAGAGCACAAGTAATCGGGTTCTGGGGTCCAGTGGGAGGCCATCTCGAGGAGTCGAGACCGGGTCTCCTAACCCTCGAATTGGCAGTGTTACTTGCCGCTCTCGCAGGGGTCTAGGGATGTGGGTTTGGCTATTCGTCGCGACCGTGGAATCCGTGTTTTATACAGGCTCGTATTGAAAACACGGACGTCCTAGTATATCCAATATTTCATATATGTTCTTCTGCTGCAATGTTCTGTGATGAGATCATATTACTGCCTGAGACGAATGCTTATACTATATATATATATATGCTGATATATAAATATTACTGCTTTCGTTTCTTCTGTGATGCTTAGGAAGCATAAGCTGATGGGATTTTATTAATGAGATTAATAAAAAGAAAAGAAACCTAAAAGATGTTGTAGAATAAAAACTTTATAAAAAGGGTAGCTACAGTTTTGCTTTGCATAGCGGTATATATGATATACCCTGCACCTTATTCGATGAGGAAAGAGCCGAGATCCCTTCACCGGGAGTGACCTCTTTAGCAAAACTGGCAGATGCTACAACTCTCGCTTTGTCTTTTGATTTCTTTTAGAGTTTTGCTTGGCATAGCGATATATATGATATATCCTGCACCTTATTCGATGGGGAAAGAGCCGAGATCCCTTCACCGGGAGTGACCTCTTTAGCAAAACTAAAGAAAGCCTCAAAATCACTCCAATTCAAAATTTCACTTGATTCTACAACGATATCAAGTTTATTACGCAATAGCTTTTCAGAAAAACCTGTCGTAGCCCTCCGACATTTCAGATAGATATTACTTAGTATTCGTGCTACGGTTGTTTGGCATTCGTCAAGGCGTAGTGTACGGTAGCTATTTACTATTTATCTGTAGCATATGATGCGATTGGATTAGGTTATTCGTACGGCGTTGTTTGGCATTCGTCAAGGATCGTGCGGGTGGGTTTAATTCAATCAAGAAATGTACGGGTTGAACTTGACTAGCGGACTATGAGATGTTTGGCATTCGTCAAGTTCATAGCACGTTAGGGGCAAAAGCATTATCGGGGATTTCAAGTGTTGAAATTTGCAATGAGATTGCATACCTCCTATGAGATAGTTGGATCCCGATACCCACTGCGAATAAGAGTTACTCCTGGGAGAGTTTTACACAGGACAATTAGCCGATCAAGTAGGTGTCTAGAAAAGTGTTAACGTGGTTACATCTCTGGGAAAACGAGGTTTACTTTAATTAGGTTCGTGCGAAAGCACGGGGAACCTCCCTCAAAGTACCAACACTGATCTGGCTGAAAGATTGACGAAATTGTAGGGTATAATTAATCCCGGCTAATCTTACCTTTTAGGGTTTGAAGGAAGATTTGATAAAAATAGTGGGAGACATCCTGATTAGATAAGATAATAACCAATCTAATCTTGCAAGAGCATACGCTAAAGTGTTTTCTTCTCTCTCTCTCAAGGTAGCGACCATGTCAGGCCATAATCAAGATAATAATATGGATGTATTGACTGAACCCGCTTATTATACTGAGCAGGAGAACGTTGGACCCGTTCTTTCTTATAAGAGTTATAAGACTGAACAGGGAATATGAGAATATCTGGATTCTCAAGCCGCCCAAAAGAACATGCATGTTGATGCATCTTCTTCGGGTGTATTAGTTATTGAGAACTGTTTCTCAGTTCACCCTACGTCCTGGGTATTAGATACCGGATCAGGATCCCACATATGTAAATTGTTACATGGGCTACGTAAAGGTAGAGAACTGGGAAAAGGTGATCATTCCGTTCAAGTAGGGAATGGGGAAAATATTGCAGCCAAAACAGTTGGCGAATACCACCTTATATTACCAACTCGTAATACACTGATTCTGAATGAGTGCTATTATATACCGAACAAGATTTGCAATATTATATCAGTTTTTTTATTAAGTAAAGAAGGATATAATTTTGTAGTACAGGATAATGTTATGAACATATTCCTAAATCAAAAGTTGATTGCATCAGGCTCGTTACATAATGTCATATTCATTCTCAATCAAAATACAGTCCTCAATATACAAAAGACACACAAGAGGAAGAGTTCAGAAATGAATGAATCTTTCTTGTAGCATTGTAGACTTGGTCATATCAATACGACACGACTGGCTAACTTACATAAGGATGGATATTTGAATCCGTTCGAATTATCATCTTATGATACTTGCCATTCATGTCTCAAAGGGAAAATGACCAAAGCTCCGTTTAGTGGACACGGAGAAAGAGTTACGGAACTCTTAGGACTGGTACATAGTGATGTATGCGGTCCCATGTCTACACACGCCAGGAAAAGTTCTTCCTACTTCATTACATTCACTGACGATCTCTCTAGATACAGACATGTGTTCCTGTTGAAACACAAGTCTGAAGCTTTTGAGAAATTCAGAGAATATAAGCACGAAGTAGAGAACCAAACGGGCAAAAGTATTAAGATCCTTCGATCTGATCGAGGAGGAGAATACTTAAGCAATGAGTTCCTAGATTATCTAAAAGAGAATGGGATTCTCTCTCAGCTTACTCTACCTTATACATCACAGCACAACGGTGTATCGGAAAGGAGGAATCGCACCCTATTAGATATGGTGCGCTCTATGATGAGCACTGCTGAGTTACCTATTTCCTTCTTGGGATATGCGCTTGAGACAGCCATACACCTATTGAATATGGTTCCTACCAAATCAGTGCCTACCACTCCATATGAGATATGGAAAGGGAAGAGACCATCTCTTAAGTATGTTAAGATATGGGGTTGTCCAGCCTATGTCAAAAGACAAAATCCGGACAAACTCGAGGCAAGATCTGTCTTATGTAAGTTTGTAGGATATCCCAAAAATTCACAAGGGTATATCTTCTACCACCCCGAGGAACACAAGGTGTTTGTTTCTCGACATGCCACTTTCTTAGAAAAAGATTTTCTTATGAAACAGATTAGTGGTATTGAGGTAGAACTGGAAGAGGTTCCAGCGACACAAACTATAACAGAAGACTTGGTAGAACCAGAGGATTCAGTAGTACCCAACGAACCCCAGCCTCTCCGCCAATCTAGCAGGGTTTTTCATCCACCTGAGAGATACTACGGTTTTCTCATTGATGGTGGAAGCGAGGATTGCATCATGGAAGATGATGACCCAACTAGTTTCGAGCAGGCCATCACGAGTGGTGACTCTGTGAAGTGGCTGGATGCAATGCGATCTGAGATAGAATCCATGTACACCAACAAAGTATGGACTTTGGAAAATGCTCCTGAAGGGGTAAAACCCATTGGGAGAAAGTGGATCTTTAAAAAGAAATTTGGTGTAGATGGAAAAGTTGAGACTTTCAAAGCTAGACTTATAGCAAAGGGTTTTCGTCAACGACCAGGTGTGGATTATGACGAAACCTTTTCTCCAGTGGCTATGCTTAAGTCCATCCGGATCTTACTTGCCATTGCTGCATACCATGACTACGAAATCTGGCAAATGGATGTTAAGACCGCCTTTCTAAACGGTGATTTAGAAGAGTGCGTATACATGACTCAGCCAGAGGGCTTCGTAGATAGGAGGAGCGGCGGAAAGGGGTGCAAGCTGCTTAAATCTATTTATGGGTTAAAGCAAGTATCGTGGAGTTGGAACATCTATTTTGATGTTGTAGTCAAAGAGTTTGACTTCATCAAAAATATAGATGAACCTTGTATCTATAAGAAGGCAGCAGAGAGTAAGATTGTCTTCCTCGTATTATACGTGGATGACATACTCTTGATAGGAAATGATATTCTTGTGCTGCAATCAGTCAAGCTCTTCTTATCATAAAGATTCCCAATGAAAGATCTAGGTGATGCCTCCTGCATATTGGGAATCATGAACTATAGAGATAGATCTAAAAGGATACTGGGATTGTCCCAATCCAGGTACATTGACACCATACTAAAGAGGTTTAGTATGGAAGAATCCAAGCGTGGGAACCTACCCACGATCTCTAGACTCGCTCTCTCCAAAGAGATGTCTTCCAAGACTGATTTGTAGAGAGCTCGCATGTAAGGGATACCCTATGCTTCGGCCGTAGGATCTATCATGTATGCGATGCTATGTACCAGACCCGATGTAGCATACTCACTAAGTGTAGTGAGTCGATATCAAGCAGATCCTGGAGAGAGTCACTGGACAGCTGTGAAGAACATTCTCAAGTACTTGCGAAGGACTAGAGACATGTTCTTGGTGTATGGTAACGGACCAGGTGGAGTCCTTTACCGATTCCAGCTTCCAAAGTGATAAGGATGACTCTAAGTCGCACTCGGGATTTGTCTTTACCCTCAATGGAGGGGCGGTATGTTGAAAGAGTTCCAAACAGGATACCATTGCAGACTCGACGATAGAGGCTGAATACATCGCTGCCAACGATGCTGCCAAAGAGGCTGTCTGGATAAAGAAGTTCATTAGTGAAATTGGTGTGGTTCCATCCATTGAGCATCCAACACCTTTGTATTGCGATAACAATGGAGCTGTGGCTTTGGTCAAGGAACCCAGGTCCCATCAGAAGTCCAGACATATTCTGAGGCGGTATCACCTGATCAGGGAGATAGTTGATCGCCGGGAGATCGAGGCCAGGAGAGTAGATACGAAGGACAACACCGCGGATCCACTCACGAAGGCCATTTCACAGATACAGTTTGAGAGATTATTCGGGATGCTAGGTATGAGATTCTACGGCAGCTGGCCTTAGTGCAAGTGGGAGATTGTTAGTTATGTATATGCCCTAGAGGCCATTGTTGTACATATGATGTATATTATGATGGATGCTTGGATATATATAGAGAGGACTTTCTTGCTCGTCATGATAGTATGCTATTTGGTTTCACTTTATCTTAACATGTTGATTGTACTGGTTTGCTGTCTTACTCTCACATATTGGTAAAGCCCTTAGGATCTGTACTCGACTACTGGGACTATGATGAGATCATACTAGTGGGGCCATGGTAGTCGATGAGTACATCCTATAACTGTTCCTAGTCAAGGGTATATCGAGACAGGGCATCGATAAACCAGAGTAGACTAGCGTATACGCATCTTGACCCATATGATGGGCGATGGATGATCCCATATCCATCGGTGTTTGACATCAAGGATGGTGTACGGGTGCTCAGTGGAGACTGGGTACACTGGACGGACTCGCCGAGAACTCCCAGATAGTGATATACCACACGTCAGATGGCAGTTCTCCGGTGACACTGGTACAGGGTATTCTGTAGACCCGAGATTGTCATAGAGTCTTGTGTGATTCCCACTGTGCTTTGATTTCCACCAAACCACGTCCAAGAGGGCGTGCAAAACGGTGGATTTTGGGTACAGTCCCGAATCACATGGAGGTAATGAGTGATAGGAGGTGATTCGTCTCTCCCGGTATAGGGAGTTGATTTTGTGCTGTGTTTGATTTTCTATAATTGGTACAGGTTAATCTGTAGACCCAAGATCGTCATAGAGTATTGTGTGATTCCCACTGTGCTTTGATTTCTACCATACCACAGAGTCAAGAGATCGTGCAAAAAGGTGGTTTTTGGGTAAGGTCCCGAGTCACATGGAGGCAACGAGCGATAGTAGGGGTTTCGTTTCTCCCGGTATTGGGAGTTGATGTTGCGCTATGCTCGATTGGCCATAACAGGAAATCCCTGGCTAGGGTGGATGAGATCTACTGATAAGTGTTATCCGTAGTTTCTCGAACCGTTATGGACCTTGCATCGGCATGACTTATCAGGCTATTGGGATCTGACGTTATAGCAACCCCAAGCTGTGATATGTGACATATCTGACGAAGAGACCGGACTGTACGGTAGTGTTACTGATTGAATTCGCAGGAGTATGAGAAGGCTTGCTTGTTGATCTTCTGATCGCTCAATACCCGGGTGGCCGTTACGTTTAGCAGACCGCTTGCGGCTTGTGGGTGTTTGATAAGATCATCACTTACCGTCGGCGTATTGACGAGTATTTAGAGTCCTGCACAGAGGTTTCCTGGTTCATGCGAAATGCAGTAGGAGCACATATGTGATATGTGCGGGACCAAGATTAATGCGTGTATGTGATACCGCATTCTATTCTCGCGATATGTGATATCGGTCGGTTATATATGATATAGCCGGGTTATCGGATCAAGTGTTGATTTGATAAGTTGATTCATATGATATTAGTCGGTTATATATAATATAGCCAGATTATTAAATCAAGTGTTGATTTGATAATTTAATGTATAATTATATACTTGATATATTAACTTACATTAACTAATATTAGCTCACTTAAATATTCATTTTTCTCACTGATGATACATTGATATATATGTGATATATGTTAAATGTATTGTTTTCTTTTTGCACAAAATTTATATGTGATATATATTGTTGTGTCATGTTAGGTCACACATGCAACATGTATGTATAACACTTATACCATGCTAGGTTAATGTTAGGGTTTTATTTGTTTTAAGTAATTCAAAATGATTTGGAATTAGTCATGTTTGAGCTTGGAAGAAGCTAGTAGAACCATTGACTAAGTCCTCTTATTTTATTTTTATTAAGATATTTATTAACCTAACCATTAACCTTATACTATGGTTAACTCTCTACAAGGGTTAGTGTATGACACTAACTCACCATGGTTGCAATTCTAACCTCATGAGTTCATTCATCTCTTCATCACTTCTTCTTCTTCCTCAAGAGAAAAAGCTTGCTAGCTTTTTCTAAGGGATGAAATATTGTGAGAAAAATAAAACTAAAGTGAGCCCACTTCCTACTTCATCATCTTCTACTATTAGCCATTTAGTTTAGGATGTTTGCTTCACTAATTTCACCATTTGTGAAAAGGTAGCATGAGCTCGAGTCTCCTCGACGTTGATCATCTTCGGCCTCGAAGACATTGAGCAAGCTTGTTCGTTTCTTCATGGGAACCCTTACTAGAGTCCGGGTCTTCACAACTTGCAGCGAAGGGACTACGACATGGAGCTTTAGAAGTGAAGGACCGGTCTACAAAGGTTGTATTCCCTTATTCACTTAGATGTAAAGTGTTTACATTTAGTATCGTCGTTTTTGTAGTAACGATTCTAGGGTTAGGGTTAGCTAATACGGCAATTTTTTTAAAATGGCATAGACGATACCTCCCGAAACCTTGCTACCGTGCTAGGCAACCCTACAGTAACGGCTACCCAAGTATTGAGCGATCAGAAGATCAACAAGCAAGCTTGTCTAAACTCCCACAATACCTGTCAATAACATTACCGTACAGTCCGGTCTCTTCATATGATATGTCGCATATCTAGTCTAGCGGTGGTAAACGTCAGACCCCAGTAACCGATAAGTCGTGCCAATGTGAGGCTCATAACGGGTCGAGAAACTATTGATAACACTTACAGGTAATTCTCCATATCAGCCATGGCCAGGGACATCCTGTTATGGCTAATCGAGCACAGCGCAACATCAACCCCTAATACCGGGAGAGACGAATCCCCTCCTATCGCTCATTGCCTCCTTGTAACTCGGGACTGTACCCAAAAACCATCATTTTGCACGTTCTCTTGAACGTTTGTAAGGTGGAAATCAAAGCAAAGTGGGAATCACACAAGACTCTATGACGATCTCGGTTCTACAGACTAATCTATACCAGTGTCACCAGAGAACTGCTATCTGACGCTAGGTATAATACTATCTAGGAGTTCTCGGCATGTCCGTTCAGTGCACCCAGTCTCCTCTGAGTACCCGTATACCATCTTTGATGTCAACCACCAAAGGATGTGGGATAATCCATCGCCCATCATATGGGTCAAGAAGCGTACACGTATGTGATCGAACCCTGCCGTAAAACCATACGGCCTCTACATCGTTTCGCCCGAAACAGGGAAACTCTCTGTATGGGAATCTAAAGAACCGTCAATACACTAGCAGTAGGTTTAACCATAAGAACGTCAGCGGCACTAGCTGTACGTAACAGCTACCCAGGTATTGAACGAAAGGGAAGCCGGCGAGCAAACTGTAGGGTTCCTAGGAACTCTTGTGAGGGTTGATAAGGCATCAAACATGCCCGAATAAAATTTTAGACGTGCCGAACAACCCAAAGCCGGGATCTTTGCTAGATTATTAGGGTTTAACATGCAAGTAAACATCTTTACTACTAAGTGTGAAGGATTACAACCTTTATATTCCGCTCCTTCGGTTCATAAGCTCCGAGTAGAAGTCCCTTTGCCGCAATCCACGATCTCCCGGACTCAAGAGAGGCTCCACGACTCGAACGATCCATGCTAGCATGTAGTGTTCCGTTTCTCCGATGATCTACGTCGAAGTTGCTATAACTCAAGCTCTCTCACTCTAAAAAGGTGAACACCCTAATCTAATGGGCTAGATTAGATGAGAATGATGGAGTAGTATTTATGCTTTATTTTTATATCATAATCTCACATGAAATCATCACAAAAGGAAATTCTAGTAAGCTTTCTCAAAGCTAAAGAGAGAAGAAGTTGATGAAAAATAATGAGATGGTAATCCTTTTGTGATGAATAGGGAAATGAATATATGATTGATTATGGAACCATGGTCAAGGATGAGAAGGTTAACCTTTGTAGAGAATAAACTAGGGCTAGGGTTTGGTTAGGTTTAAAGAATGAGTCATAAGATAATATCAACCATAATATCTTACACTTGACAAAAGGAAAGCTTCTAGATGGTGCAAGAAGAAGTTAACCCTAATCAAACCCTAACCTTGCTTAACCTGTACTAAACATGTTCCATTATTAATCATATCATGTTGCAATAATATATATCACATATATATTATATATTTGCAACAAAAGAAAAATAATACAATTAACATATATTGCATATATATTAATGTATTACCCTGTGAGAAAATGAAATAATAAAGTGAGCCAATATTAGATAATGTAACATAATATATCACATATATTATTATACATTAAATCATCGAATCAACACATGACTCGACAATCCGGCTATATCGAATATAACCGTCTAATATATCATGTACCGATTCATCGAATCAACACTTGATCCGATGACCCGGTTCATATCTAAATATCGCGAGAATATAGTACGGTATCACATATCGCATTATCCTCGGTCCTGCACATATCACATATGTGCTTCTACTCCATTTTGCCTGAGCCAAGAAACCTCTGTGTAGGACTCTAAAGAATCGTCAATACGCCGGTAGCAGGTGATGATCATATCAAACACCCACAAGCTGCAAGATGTCAGCTAAACGTAACAGCCACCCAGGTATTGAGCGATCAGAAGATCAACAAGCTAGCCTGTACGTTCGCCTGTTAATCCAATCAGTAACACTCCCGTACAGTCCGGTCTATTCGTCTGATATGTCGCATATCAAGTCTAGGGGTGGTATATGTCAGACCCCAGTAACCGATAAGTCGTGTCGATGTGAGGCTCATAACAAGTCGAGAAACTACCGGTAAGTGATTCGTGACGACCGTTTTGCACAACATCAACTCCCTATACCGGGGAGACAAATCCCCTCCTATCGCTCGTTGCCTCCATGTGACTCGGGACTGTACCCAAAAACCACCTTTTTGCACGATCTCTTGACTCTGTGGTATGGTAGAAATCAAAGCACAGTGGGAATCACACAATACTCTATGACGATCTTGGGTCTACAGACTAACCTGTACCAGTGTCACCGGAGAACTTCTATCCGATGATAGGTATAATACCATCAAGAAGTTCTCGGTGAGTCCGTCCAGTGCACCCAGTCTCCACTGAGCACCCGTATACCTTCTCTGATGTCAAACACCAAAGGATGTGGGGTCATCCATCGCTCTTCATATGGGTCGAGAAGCGTATACGCTAGTCTACTCTGGAGTATCGATGCCCTGTCTCGATACTCCTACGACTAGGAACATTTGAAGGATGTACTTACCGACTACCCTGTCCCCACTAGTATGATCTGCATCATAATCCTGGTAGTCAAGTACTCATCCTAAGGGCTTTATCAACATGTAATAGAGAGACAATAAGTGTACATGTTAAGTTAAAGTGCAACCAGATAGCATACTATCTTGTCGAGAAAGAAAGTCCTTCCAATATATGTCCAAGCATCCACTACAATATACATCATATGTACAGTAATAGCCTCTAGGGTATACATATAACTAACAATCTCCCACTTGCACTAAGGCCATTTGTTACAATATCTCATACTCAACATTTAGCAGTGCTTGTAGTATCCCATACTCAACCATCCCAAAATCTCTCAAATCGTATTTGGGGAAGCAGGCCTTGGTGAGTGGATCCACCGTGTTAACCTCAGTATCTACTCTCCTTACCTCGATCCTTTGGAGATCAACCATCTACCTGATCAGATGATACTTGCCTCAAAATATGTCTGGAACGCTGATGGGACCTTAGTTCCTAGGCCTAAACCACAACTCCATTGTTGTCACAATAACAGCTATTTGACACTCAATAGTAGGAACCTTGATCATCTCATGAACAAGAAATGCCCAGATAGCCACTTTGGCAGTATCATTGGTAGCAATGTATTCAGCCTTTATCGTCTAGTATGTCACGGTATCTAGCTTGGAACTCTTCCAACATACCGTCCCTCCACTGAGGGTAAAGACAATGCCCGTGACTGACTTTCAGTCAAACTTATCACTCTGGAAGCTGGAACCAAGAACTTTTTTTTAGTGCTTCTCAAGTACTTAAGAATGTCCTCCACAGCTGTCCAGTGATTCTCCCAAGATCCGATTGATTCCTAATCACTACACCTAGTGAGTTAGCTACATCTGGTCTGGTACATAACATCGCACACATGATAGAGCCTACTGCCGAAGCATAGGATATCCCTTGCACGCGAGCTCTCTCCAAATCAGTCTTGGAAGAAATCCTTTTGGAGAGAGTGATTGCTCAGTAAGTGGGCGAACCACCACGCTTAGAATCTTCCATACTAAACCCCTTTAGTATGGTGTTAAGGTACCTGAATTTGGGACACTCCCAACATCCACTTAGATCTATCACCATAGATCATAATTCAGAAGATGTAATAGGTATCATCTAGATCTTCTATTGAGAATCTTTATGATAAGAGGAGCTTGACCGAGTGTAGCATAGGAAACCATTTCCTATCAAGAGTATGTCATCTACGTATAATACATGGAAGACAACCTTACTCTCTACAAATTTCTTGTATATACAAGGTTCATCTACCATTTTGATGAAGTCAAACTCTTTGACTGCCACATCAAAACAGATGTTCCAACTCCGCGATGTGCGCATTGATCCTGATGGACTTAAGCATAGCTTTGAAAGTCTCAACTTTTCCATTTACACAAAGAATCTTCTCAAGATCCGTTTGCTCCCGATGGGTTTTACCCCTTTAGGTAAAACATTCAAAGTCATACTTTGTTAGTGTACATGGATTCCATCTTTGATCGCATAACATCCAGCCTTTACACAGAGTCTCCACTCGTGATGGCCTACCAGGACCTGGTTGGACCATCATCTACCATGATGCAATACTCACTCCCACTGTCACCGAGAAGACCGTAGTACCTCTCAAGTGGATGTGGAACCCTACCAAATTCGCGGAGCGGCTAAGGTTCGTTGGAGACCATTGAATCCTTTGGTTTCACCAAATCATCAGCTGTTAGTTTGTCTAGCTGGAACTCCTTCCACTTCTACCTCATGACCACTAATTTCTTCACAAGAAATTCCTTTTCTAAAAAGGTGGCATGCTGAGAAACAAAACACCTTTTGGTCCTCAGTGTGGTAGAAGATATACCCTCGCGAATGTTTGGGATATCCTAACAAACTTATATAGAACTGACCTTGCCTCGAGCTTGTCAGGATTTTGTTTTTCAACATAGGCTGGACAACCCCATATCTTAACTCGTTTAAGACATGGTCTCTTCCCATACCATATCTCATACGGAGTGGTAGGCACTGATTTGTATGGAACCCCATTCAATAGGTATGCAGCTTCTCAAGTGCATAGCTCAAAAAGGAAACAGGTAACTCAGCAGTACTCATTATAGAGCGCGCCATATCTCATAGGGTGCGAGACCTCCGTCCCGATACACCATTGTGCTGTAGTGTATACGAAGGAGTAAGCTGAGAGAAAATCTCATTCTCCTTTTAGAAACTCCAGGAACTCTATGCGCAAGTATTCTCCTCCTCAATCGTATCGAAGGACTTAATACTTCTACCCGTCTAGTTCTCAAATTCAAGCTTATATTCCTTGAATTTCTCAAAAGTTTCAGACTTGTGTTTCAACATGAACATATATTCGAATCTTAAGAGATGATCAGTGAATATAATGAAGTACGAAGAACCAACCTTGGCATTTGTAGACATAGGACCGTATACATTATCATGTATCCGTCCCAAGAGTTCAGTAACTCTTTCTCTGTTTCAAGTAAACGGAGTATTGGTCATTTTACCTTTGAGACAAAACTGGCAAGTATCATAAGATGAAAATTCGAACAGATTCTCATATTCATCCGTATGTAACTTAGCTGGTCGTGTCGCATTGATATGACCTAGTCTACAATGCCACAAGAAGGATTCGTTCATTTCTGAACTACTCCTCTTGTGTGTGTTCTATATACTTAGAACAGTGGTTTGATTTAGAATGTGTATTCTATTATATAACGTGCCTGATCCAATCAACTCTTGATTTAGGAAAATGTTCACAACATTATCCTTCGATACATAATTATATCCTTCTTTAACTCATTAAAGAACATGATGTAATGTTGTATATCAGGTTCGGTATGTAATAACATTTGTTCAGAATCAATGTATTTACCATTTGGTAATACAAGGTGATATCTGCCAACTCATTTGGCTGCAACACTTGCACCATTCTCTAACTCTTAGAGACATATCACCCAATCCCAGTTCTCTACCTTTCTGTAGCCCATGTAACATATTACATATGCGGGATCCTGATCCGGTATCTTATACCCAGGACGTAGAGGATACTAAGAAACAGTTCTCGGTAATGAACACACCTGAAGAATATGCATCAACATATTTATTCCTTAATTAGGTGGCGTGGAAATCCGGATATTCACCTATTTCCTGCTCGGACTTATAATAATTATAAGATAGAGTGGAACCAACGTTCCCTAGCTCGGTATAATAAGCAGGTTCGGTCAATGCATCCATATTATTATCTTGATTAAGGCGTGACATGGTGGCTACCAGGAGAGAGAGAGAAGAAAACACTCTGCGTGCGCTCTTGCAGGATTATATTGGTTATTAATTTATCTAATCAAGATGGCTTCCACTGTTTTAGTCAAACCTACGTTCAAACCCTAAAAGGTAAGATTAGCCGGGATTAATTACACCCTACAAGTTCGCCAATCTTTCTGTCAAGCTAGTGTCGGTACTTTGAGGGAGGTTCCCCGTGCTTTCGCACGGACCTAATTAAAATAATCCTCCTTTTCCCAAGGGCGTAACCCCGTTAACACCTTTCTAGACCCCTACTTGATTGGCTAATAGTAATGTGTAAAACTCTCCCAGGAGTAACTCTTACTCGCAGCGGGTACCGGGATCCAACTATCTCATAGAAGGTATGCAATCTCATTGCAAATTTCAGCACTTGAAATTCCCGATAATATTTTGCCCCTGGCTTCCTATGACCTTGACGAAGGCCAACAAACCATAGGCCGCTAGTCAAGTTCAACCCGTACATTTCATGATTGAATTAAACCCACCCGCACGACCCTTGACGAAGGCCAACAAAGTCGCACGACTACCCTAATCCAATCGCATCTCATACCTTAGCAGATAAGAGATAGTTAGCTACCGCACACTACGCCTTATAGAAGGCCAACAAACATAGCACGAATACTAAGTAGCACTTATCTGAAATGACGGAGGGCTACGACAGGTTTTTAAGAAAACCTTTTGCGTAATGAACTTGATCTCGTTGTAGAATCGAGTGAATTTTAAAAAGGAGTGTTTTTGAGGCTTTTACTAGTTTTGCTAAAGAGGTCACTCCCGGTGAAGGGATCTCGGCTCTTTCCTTATCGAATAAGGTGCAGGATATTTCACAAATACCACTATACAAAGTAAAAAACTATAGAACCAATCAAAAGACAAACCGAGTGAGTTGTAGTATCTGCTAGTTTCGCTAAAGAGGTTACTCCCGGTGAAAAGATCTCGGCTCTTTCCTTATCGAATAAGGTGCTGGATATTCTACAAGGAATACCACTATGCAAAGCAAGAACTAGAGCTACCAGTTTTTAAAACAAGTTTCTACAACATCTTTAGCTTTCTTTTATTTCATTAATCTCATTAATGAAGTCCCATCAATTTTATGCTTCCTAAGCATCACAGAAGAAACGAAAGCAACAATAGTTATTATATATCATATATATAATATAGGCATTCGTCTCAAAACATATCAAGTGATCACACTACAGAATATCAGCAGCAGAAGAATCACATATGAAATATTGGATATACTAGGAATTCAGTGTTTTAAATTAAGCCTGTATAAAACACGGATTCCACGGTCGCGATATATAGCCAAACCCACATCCCTAGACCCCTACGAGAGTGGCAAGCAACCCTCCCAATTCTAGAGTTAGGAGACCCTGTCTCGACTCCTTGAGATGGTCTCCCACTGGACCCTAGAACCCGGTTACTTGTGCTCCCCGCCTTGGGTCTATGTTAATGCGGAAAAGTAAATAATATACATCAATGGTGACATCATCCTCAACCCGGAAGTGTCCCAATAAAAGAATATTATATACAAGCTTTTACATGAATGAAAATGAAAAACTCTCATCTCACATAAAAACCCATGGCTATTCAAAACACGACGATCTAATATAACATATCACAGCAACACATAACATCGCATGTTATCAACGTAAGTAAATATGCGTCCCAATTGTCGTTGACATATAGCAACGAAAACGGTGATACACCACATATTACACTTACGGTCGCAGAAAAGAAAGTGAAAAACTACAACAATTGGAATCCGCAACCACCTTAAGCATCATAAACCCGAAATATCTCATATTCCGGATTTCATGCCTAACCAAATGAATTCCTTAGATATCGCATGTCTAAAAATTATAAACCCCGCATTTTAGTCTTAATATCGAAAACAATTTTCAATAACAAGTCGGGCAATTCAACAAAATTCCCGACATCCTGATCGAATACTCGTCGGAAACTTTAGTAGACGACCGCACCCCCGATACCGTCGACGAAGTGCACTTAGGCGAAACACCGCAGCCGTGAGCACCCGGACGGATGCTTTTGGCAACGGGGTTCTCCTACAGTCACTTGGTCGGGGCTATGGGACGTGGCTATCTAATAAGGTTACCCGGTGAGTATCCGCGTACGCTACGTGATTGCGACGGGCTTTTGATCACATCAAAATTCTGTGGCAACCGATCAAATGAGACTAAATTGCTAGATTTATAAAATTCAAATTAGTTTTCTTATAGATTCCAAGTATTGTATCCCATCACATGATACCCGGACGACGTTAAACATTTCGATCGATTCATCAAAGTTGCACAATTCCCCGAGAGCTCAACACTTGAGCACAGTTTAATAATACCCAGAATATGCCATGGTACCTATGGACCAGCCGTAGAAGGGCAGACCCAAGCCTCATTAATGGCACCGCGGAATTGCCGCAAACCCTAAGGTTCAAAAGCGGTTTCATGGTCATTATGTCGAATTAGGGTTTCATTCATCTAGAGGGTTCACAGAATTACTTGCATGTTTTTCCGAATACGTTAAATTTGGAAAAATGGGGTTTTGACATTCATTCGAACATTTTAACTTCCCCTAGACAACATGTGAATACCCGAAACAATATTAAAATTATGAATATGAAACATTCCTAATTGCCTATTGTAGGGTTCCTAGGCACTCTCAAGAGGTCTCACAAGGCATCAACCATGCCAATTTCAAATTTTACAAGTGCCGAGAAACCCTAATACGGATCGTTAACTAGAAATCTAGGCGACCAAAGCAACTAGTTTACAACTAAACTAAAAGAACGGAAATACAACCTTTGTAGATCCGTTTCTCCACCTCCATAGCTCCATGATGAAGTCCTCTCGCTGTCCATATCAAATCCGGGCTCTAGCGTCGGCTTCATCGGAGAAAAAGCGGGCTAGGTCATCGACGACGATGCCGAAGATGATCTACGTCGAGGCATCGCTAGATCAAGCTCCAACTTCACCAAGTCAAGAAAACTTGTGAAGGAAACGCACTCTACTACTTGGCAAGAGGTAGAGGATGAAGAAATAGGAAGTGGGTTCACTTTAGAATTGGATTTCTCACTCATTTTCATCAATCACCATTGATGAAGTGAAGCTTTCTTCATGAAAGAAGATGAAGAAGAAGAAGAAGATAATTATCATAAGAATCATGAGAAAAAGGAAAATAGATTATTCTTATCATAACTATAACCATGGTTAAGTGTAGAGAGAGGACTATGGTTAAGTAGAATGGTTAGGGTTAAGCATGAGACAAGAATGGTGACTAAGTCAAAGCTTCATGAATCTTCAACTAACAAACAAAACAAGCCACCATTCTTTTCTCTTTATCTTTTCCAAAAGAATAAACAAATAAATGAATAAATAAGCAAAACCCTAATCATCATTTTAACCATGGTTTAGTTCTTTACACTTAACCAAATAAACATGTATCATCAAACATGATACATACAAGTGCACAAAACTATATCACATATACAATGTGCACAATTCAAGTGAGAAAATCCATTTAAAGTGAACCAATACTAGTTAATGCAAAGTAATATATCAAATATATAATTATGCATTAAATCATTAAATCAACACTTGATTTAACGACCCGGTCATATCGCATATAACCGACTAATATTCAATGTATCGGCTTATCGAATCAATGCTTGAATTGATAACTAGGTTATATCGCATACAACCAATCGATACATTTATCGTGAGAATGAAATACGGTATCACATACACGCATTATCCTCGGTCCCACACATATCTCATATGCGCTCCTATTTCGTTTCGCTTGAGCCAGGAAACCTCTGTGTAGGACTCTAAAGACTCGTCAATACGCCGTCAGCAGATGATGATCATATCAAGCACCCACAAGCCGCAAGCGGTCTGCTAAACGTAACGGCCACCCGGGTATTGAGCGATCAGAAGATCGACGAGCAAGCCCGCTCACACTCCAGTGAATCCAACCAGTAACACTACCGTACAGTCCGGTCTGATCGTCTGATATGTCGCATATCTTGCCTAGGGGTGGTAAACGTCAGACCCCAATAGCTCGATAAGTCGTGTCGATATGAGGTCTATAACAATTCGAGATACTACTGGTAACACTTACCAGTAAATCTCAGCAACCCTGGCCAGGGATTTCCTGTTATAGCCAATCGAACACTGCTCAACATCAACTCCCTATACCAGGAGAGACGAATCCCCTCCTATCGCTCATTGCCTCCATGTGACTCAGGACTGTACCCAAAAACCACCGTTTTGCATGCCCTCTTGGACGTGGTAAGATGGAAATCAAAGCACAGTGGGAACCACACAAGACTCTATGACGATCTTGGGTCAACAGACTACTCTGTACCAGTGTCACCAGAGAACTGCCATCTGACGTAAGGTATAATACCATCTGGGAGTTCTCAGCGAGTCCGTCCAGTGTACCCAGTCTCTACTGAGCACCCGTATATCATCTCTGATGTCAAACACCGATGGATATGGGATCATCCATCGCCCATCTGTATGGGTCGAGAAGGTATACGCTAGTCTACTCTGGTATATCGATGCCCCGTCTCGATACACCCACGACTAGGGACTTTGAAGGATGTACTTATGGACTACCATGTCCCCACTAGTATGATCCGCATCACAGTCCAGGTAGTCAAGTACACATCCTAAGGGCTTTACCAACATGTAATTAAGAGACAATCTGTGTACACGTTAAGGTAAAGAGCAACCAGATAGCATACTATCATGTCGAGCAAGAAAGTCCTCCCTATATATGTCCTAGCATCCACTACAATATACATCCAATGTACAGTAATGGCCTCTAGGGCATACATATAACTAACAATCTCCCACTTGCACTAGGGCCATCTGTAGCAGTGGTTGTAGTATCTCATACTCAACCATCCCATAAAAGTCTCTCTCTGGGAATAGGCCTTCGTGAGTGGATCCGCCGTGTTGTCCTCTGAGTCTACTCTCCTGACCTCGATCCCCTGGAGATCAACCATCTCCATGATCAGGTGATACTGCCTTAGAATATGTCTGGATCACTGATGGGACCGGCTTTCCTTGGCATAAGCCACAAGTCCATTGTCACACAATGGGAGGAACATAGTTCATCTCATGAACCATTATACACCCAAACAGCCTCTTTGGTAGCATCTTAAGTAGCGATGTATCCTGCCTTTATCGTCTAGTATGCCACGGTATCTAGCTTGGAACTCTTCCAACATACCGTCCCTTTGCTTAGGGTAAAGACAATGCCTGTGACTGACATTCAGTTGTCTTTATCACCCTGGAACCCTTCCAGAGATTCTCCCCAGGATCGATTGATACCATCTCACTACATCTAGTGAGAATCCTAGCATCCAATTACATCTATCTCATAGATGAAAACTCAGGATTTTAGGAGATATCACTATGATCCTATTGGAGAATCTTTGTGATAATAGGAGATCGACCGATCGTAGCATAGGAAACTCTTTTCCAATCAAGAGTATGTTGTCCACGTACAATACGAGGATAACTACCTTACTCTCTACTACCGTTTTGTATATACAAGGTTCATCTACTATTTTGATGAAGTCAAATACTTTGACTACCACATCAAAACAGATGTTCCAACTCCGCGATGCCTGCTTCATTACATAAAATATCTTGCACACGTTTCCGCTGCTCCCACTGTTTACGTAGCCCTCTGGCTGTGTTCTTATAGACGTTCTCTTCTAAATCATTATTTAGAAAAGTAGTCATGGCACCCAACCACCAGATATCGTAGTCATGGTATGTAGCCGTGGTAAGTAGGATCTGGATGGACTTAAGCATAGTCCCTGGAAAAGGTTTCATCATTATTCGTGTCTGGTCGATGACGAAAACCTTTAACAAGTCTAGCTTTGAAAGTCTCAACTTGTCCATCTACACCAAGTAATCTTCTCAAGATATACTTGCTCCTGATGGGGATTTAACCCTTCAGATATCGCAACCAAAGTCCATACTTTGTTGGTGTATATGGATTCCATCTCAGATTGCTAAGCATCCAGCCATTCTTACAGAGTCCCTACTCTTGATGGCCTGCTCGAATCTAGTTGGGCCATCATCTCATGATGCAATCCTTGCTCCCACTGTCATCGAGAAACCGAGGTATCTCTCAGGCGGATGAGGAACCCTGCTAGATCGGCGGAGAGGCTGAGGTTCGTCGGGGACTATAGAATCCTTTGGTTCTGTCAAATCTCCAGCTGTAGTTTCGTATAGCTGGAACCTTTCCAGTTCTACAGAACTGACCTTGCCTTGATCTTGTCCGGATTTTGCTTTTGACATAGGCCGGACAATCCCAAATCTTAACTTACTTAAGAGATAGGATCTTCCCACACCATATTTCATATGGAGTGGTAGGCACTGATTTGATTCGAACCTAATTCAATAGGTATGCAGCTTCTCAAGCGCATAACTCCCAAAAAGGAAATAGGTAACTCAGTAGTAATCATCATAGAGCACACGATATCTAATATTGTGTGATTGCTCCGCCCCGATACACCGTTGTGCTGTGGTGTATTCAGAGGAGTAATACTGAGAGAGAATCTCATTTTCCTTTAGAATAGTCCAAGGATTCCATGCACAAGTATTCTCCTCCCTGATCTCATCATAAGACATAATTCTTATACCCGTATTTTGGTTCTCTACATCCTAGTTATATTCTGTGAATACCTCGAAAGGTTCGGACTTATATTTCAACAGGAATATATGACTGAATCTTGAGAGATTATCAGAGAATATAATGAAGTATAAAGAACCAGTCCTGGCAAGTGTAGACAGGGGACCTACATACATCAACATGTATCATCCCAAGAGTTCACTAACTCTTTCTCTATTTCCAGTAAATGGAGCTATGGTCATCTTATCTCTGTGACATGACTGGCAAGTTTCACAAGATGTAAATTCAAACTGATTTAAATATGCATCTAAAATGTAACTTCAGCCAGTCGGATCGCATTGATATGACCCAGTCTACAATGCCTCAAGAAGGATTCGTTCATTTCTGAACTCTTCTTCTTGTGTGTGTTCCGTATACTAAAGAACTGTAGTTTGATTTAGAACATTAATACTTTTAGATAACGTGCCTGAACCGATCAACTTTTGATATAGGAAATGTTCAAAACATTATCCAACTATAAAAAATTTTATCATTTCTTTACTAATAAAGAGATTGATATGATTTTGTATATCAGGTTCGGTATCTAATAACATTCGTTCAGAATCAATGTATTTGGAATACAGGGTGACAGTGACCAACAGACTTGGCTGCAACACTTGCCCCGTTTTCTGCCTCAAGAAACTTATCACCCGTTCTCAGTTCTCTACCTATCTGTAGCCCTATGTAACAGATTACATATCTGGGATCCTGATCCGGTATCATATACCCAGGATGCGGAGGATACTGAGAAACAGTTCTTTGTAACGAACACACCCGAAGATGATGCATCAGCATGCACTCTCTTCGTTTGGGCGGTACGGGAATTCTGGTATTCCCCAATTTCCTGCTCTGTCTTATAACAATTATAAGTTGGAGCGGGACCAACGTTCCCCAGCTCAGTATAACAAGCGGGTTCGGTCAATAATCCGTATTATTATCTTGATTAAGGCGTGATATGGTCGCTACCTGGAAAGAGAGAGAAGAAAACACTCAGCGTGCGCTCTTGCAAGAATAGATTGGTTATTATTTTATCTAATCAGGATGGCTCCCACTGCTTTTTATCAAATCTTCCTTCAAACCCTAAAAGGAAAGACTAGCCGGGATTAATTACACACTACAAGTTCGCCAATCTTTCAGCCAGGCCAGTGTCGGTACTTTGAGGGAGGTCCCCCGTGCTTTCGCACGAACCTAATTAATGTAAACCTCGTTTTCCCAGAGGCGTAACCTCGTTAACACCTTTCTAGACACCTACTTGATCGGCTAATTGTAATGTGTAAAACTCTCCCAGGAGTAACAATTACTCGCAGCGGGTATCGGGATCCAACTATCTCATAGAAGGTATGCAATCTCATTGCAAATTTCAACACTTGAAATTCCCGATAATATTTTGCCCCATGCGATCTATGACCTTGACTGAGTGAACAAACCATAGACCGCAAGTAAAGTTCAACCCGTCATTTCTCGATTGAATTAAACCCACCCGCACGACCCTTGACTGAGTCAACAAGGCCGCACGACTACCCTAATCCAATCGCATCATATGCTTTGCAGATAAGCACTAATCAGCTACCGCACACTACGCCTTGACTGAGTCAACAAACGCAGCACGAATACTAACTATTACCTATCTGAAATGACGGAGGGCTACGACAGGTTTTTAAGAAAACCTTTTGCGTAATGAACTTTATATCGTTGTAGAATCAAATGATTTTTAAAAATGGAGTGTTTTTGAGGCTTTTCTAGTTTTGCTAAAGGAGTCACTCCCGGTGAAGGGATCGTCGGTCATTTCCTCGTCGAATGAGGTGTGGGATATATCACATATATCAGTGTGCAAAGCAAAAACTCTTAAAAGCAATCAAAAGACAAACCGAGTGGTGTAGCATCTGCCAGTTATTGTTAAAGGAGTCACTCCCGGTGAAGGGATCTCGGTCCTTTCCTCATCGAATAAGGTGCAGGATATATCACATATACCGCTGTGCAAAGCAAGAACTGTAGCTACCTGTTTTATTTTGAAATTCGATTCTACAACATCTTAGGTTTCTTTTATTTCATTAATCACATTAATGAAGTCCCATCATTTAAGTTACCTAAACATCACAGATAAATACGACGTACACTTATGCCATCCGCATTCGCCTCGATGTCCCCTCGTGCACCGTTAGGTTAGGTAACTAACGGCAAAGCAGGGCAGGGCTAGCGCGGGTGTAAAACATAAGTAACGCCTATATAATATATGTAGGGTTCCTAGGTACCCTAATGAGGTCTCACAAGGCATCAACCATGCCAATTTTTAAAAATACGGTGCCGAGAAACCCTGGACTACGGATCGTTAGCTAGATGTCTAGGCGAAAAACAAACTAGTTAACACTTAACTAAGAGATACGGAAATACAACCTTTGTAGATCCAGTTCTCCACCTCCATAGCTCCGCAATGAAGTCTCCTCGCTGTCCATAACAAGTCCCGGGCTCTAGCGTCGGCTTCATCGGAGAATGGACGGGCTAGGTCATCGATGTCCATGCCGAAGATGATCTACGTCGAGGCATCGCTAAATCAAGCTCCGACTTCACCAAGTCAAGAAAACTTGTGAAGTAAACACACTCTACTACTTGGCAAGAGGTAGAGGATGAAGAAATAGGAGTTGGGTTCACTTTAGAATTGGATTTCTCACTCAAAAACATCAATCACCATTGATGAAGAGAGCTTTCTTCTTGTGAGGAAGAAGAAGAAGATGAAGATAATGTTATGATAAGTTATTATGTAAAAAGAAAATAATAATAACACTTATCATCTCTCAACCATGGTCAAGTGTAGAGAACAAATCATGGTTAGTGGGAATGGTTAGGGTTAAGCAAGAGACAAAATAGTCACAAAGTCAAAAGCTTCATGAAGCTTCATAATCCATCCAAAGAAATCCACCATTTATTCTTTAAGCTAATAATTTTCCAAAAAGAATAAAGAATAAATAAATAGATATGAAAAACAAAACCCTAACCATTTAAATAACCATGGTTTAATCGTTACACTTAACCAAATAAGCATGCACCATCAATCATGATACAAACTTGTGTACAAAAGTATATCATATATACAATGTGCACAATCCGAGTGAGAAAATCCATTTAAAGTGAACCAATACTAGTTAATGCAAAGTAATATATCAAATATATAATTATACATTAAATCATTAAATCAACACTTGATTTAACGATCCGGTCATATTGCATATAACCGACTAGTATCCAATGTATCGGTTTATCGAATCAATCCTTGATTCGATAACTAGGGTATATCGTATATAACCTAATCGATACATTCATCGCGAGAATGAAATACGGTATCACATACACGCATTATTCTCGGTCCCGCACATATATCATATGCGCTCCTATTTCGTTTCGCTTGAGCCAGGAAACCTCTGTGTAGGACTCTAAAGACTCATCAATACGCCGGCAGCAGATGATGATCATATCAAACATCCACAAGCCGCAAGCGGTCTGCTAAACGTAACGGCCACCCGGGTATTGAGCGATCAGAACATCGACGAGCAAGCCTGCTCACACTCCAGTCAATCCAACCAGTAACACTACCGTACAGTCCGGTCTGATCGTCTGATATGTCGCATATCTCGCCTAGGGGTGGTAAACGTCAGACACCAATAGCTCGATAAGTCGTGTCGATATGAGGTCTATAACTGTTCGAGAAACTACTGGTAACACTTACCAGTAAATCTCAGCAACCCTGGCCAGGGATTTCCTGTTATAGCCGATCGAACATAGCACAACATCAACTCCCTATACCGGGAGAGACGAATCCCCTCCTATCGCTCATTGCCTCCATGTGACTCGGGACTGTACCCAAAAACCACCGTTTTGCATGCCCTCTTGGACGTGGTAAGATGGAAATCAAAGCACAGTGGGAACCACACAAGACTCTATGACGATCTCGGGTCAACAGACTACTCTGTACCAGTGTCACCAGAGAACTGCCATCTGACGTGAGGTATAATACCATCTGGGAGTTCTCGGCGAGTCCGTCCAGTGTACCCAGTCTCTACTGAGCACCCGTATATCATCTCTGATGTCAAACACCAATAGATATGGGATCATCCATCGCCCATCTGTATGGGTCGAGAAGGTACACGCTAGTCTACTCTGGTATATCGATGCCCCGTCTCGATACACCCACGACTAGGGATTTTGAAGGATGTACTTATGGACTACCATGTCCCCACTAGTATGATCCGCATCATAGTCCAGGTAGTCAAGTATACATCCTAAGGGCTTTACCAACATGTAACAGAGAGACAATCAGTATACACGTTAAGGTAAAGAGCAACCGGATAGCATACTATCATGTCGAGCAAGAAAGTCCTCCCTATATATGTCCCAGCATCCACTACAATATACATCCAATGTACAGTAATGGCCTCTAGGGCATACATATAACTAACAATCTCCCACTTGCACTAGGGCCATCTGTAGCAGTGGTTGTAGTATCTCATACTCAACCATCCCATAAAAGTCTCTCTCTGGGAACAGGCCTTTGTGAGTGGATCCGCTGTGTTGTCCTCTGAGTCTACTCTCCTAACCTCGATCTCCCTGGAGATCAACCATCTCCATGATTAAGTGATACTGCCTTAGAATATGTCTGGATCACTGATGGGACTGCCGTTCCTTGGCATAAGCCACAACTCCATTGTCACACAATGGGAGGAACTTAGTTCATCTCATGAACTAGTATATACCCAGACAGCCTCTTTGGTAGCATCTTAAGTAGCGATGTATCCAGCCTTAATCGTCTAGTATGCCACGGTATCTAGCTTGGAACTTTTCCAACATACCGTCCCTTTACTGAGGGTAAAGACAATGCCTGCGACTGACATTCAGTCGTCTTTATCACCCTGGAACCCTTCCAGTGATTCTCCCCAGGATCGATTGATACCACCTCACTACAACTAGTGAGAATCCTAACATCCAATTAAATCTATCTCATAGATCCAAAATCCAGGAGTTAGTAGGTATCATTATGATCCTATATGGAGAATCATTGTGATAAATGGAGATTGACCAAGCGTAGCATAGGAAACTCTTTCCCTATCAAGAGTATGTCATCCACGTACTCTACGAGGATCGTCACCATACTCCCTACTACCTTTTTGTTTATACAAGGTTCATCTACCATTTTGATGATGTCAACTTCTTTGACCGCTTCATCAAAACAGATGTTCCAACTCCACGATGCCTGCTTTATCCTATAAAGCATCTTGCACACGTTTCCGCTGCTCCCACTGTCTACGAAGCCCTCTGGCTGTGTACTTATAGACACTCTCTTCTAAACATCATTTAGAAAAGCTGTCATGACACCCAACCACCAGATATCGTAGTCATGGTATGTAGCCGTGGCAAGTAGGATCTGGATGGACTTAAGCATAGCTACTTAGAAAAGGTTTCATCATCATCCATACCTGGTCAATGATGTAGACCTTTAACAAGTCTAGCTTTGAAAGTCTCAACTCTTCCATGTACACCAAGTAATCTTCTCAAGATATACTTGCTCCTGATGGGGATTTAACCCTTCAGATATAGCAACCAAAGTCCATACTTTGTTGGTGTATATAGATTCCATCTCAGATCACTAAGCATCCAGCCATTCTTACAGAGTCTTACTCCTGATGGCCAGCTCGAAACTAGTTGGGTCATCATCTCATGATGCAATCCTCGCTCCCGCTGTCATAGAGAAACAGAAGTATCTCTCAGGTGGGTGAGGAACCCTACTAGATCGGCGGAGAGGCTGAGGTTCGTTGGTAACTATCGAATCCTTTGGTTCTTTCAAATCATCAGCTGCAGTTTGTATAGCTGGAACCTTTCCAGTTCTACATTACAGACCTTGCCTCGAGCTTGTCCGGATTTTGTTTTTAGACATAGGCCGGACAACCCCAAATCTTAACTAACTTAAGATATGGGCTCTTTCCTTTCCATATCACATATGGAGTGGTAGGCAACTGATTTGATTGGAACCCCATTCAATAGGTATGCAACTTCATAAGTGCATAACCCTCAATAGGAAACAGGTGACTCAGTAGTACTCATCATAGAGCACACCTTATCATATAGGGTGTGATTGCTCCACCCTGATATACCATCGTGCTATGGTGTATACAGAGGAGTAATGCTGAGAGAGAATCTCATTCTCCTTTAAAATAGTCCAGGAATTCCGTGCTCAAGTATTCTCCTCCCTGATCTAATCAAAGGACATAATACTTATACCTGTTATTGGTTCTCTACTTCTAACTTATATTCTGTGAATATCTCAAAAGGTTCGGACTTGTGTTTCAACAGGAACATAGGTCTGAATCTTGAAAGATTATCAGAGAATGTAACGAAGTACAAAGAACCAGTCCTGGCATATGTAGACAGGGGACCTACATACATCAACATGTATCGTCCCAAGAGTTCATTAACTCTTTCTCTGTTTCCAATAAACAGAGCTATGGTCATCTTATCTTTGTGACATGACTGGCGAGTTTCACAAGATGTAAATTCAAACTGATTTAAATATGCATCTATATGTAACTCTAGCTAGTCGGGTCGCATTGATATGACCTAGTCTACAATACCTCAAGAAGGATCCGTTCATTTCTGAACTCTTCCTCTTGTGTGTGTTCCATATACTAAGAACTGTAGTTTGATTTAGAACATCAATGCTTTTAGATAACGTGCCTGAACCGATCAACTTTTGATATAGGAAATGTTCAAAACATTATCCATCAATACAAAATTATATCCTTTCTTTTCTAATAAAGAGAGTGATATGATTTGGTATATCAGGTTCGGTATCTAATAACATTCGTTCAGAATCAATGTATTGGTAATACAGGGTGACAGTGACCGACAGACTTGGCTGCAACATTTGCCCCGTTTTCTGCCTCATGAAACTTATCACCCGTTCTCAGTCCTCTACCTTTCTGCAGCCCTATGTAACAGATTACATATCTGGGATCCTGATCCGGTATCATATACCCAGGATGTATAGGATACAGAGAAACAGTTCTTTGTAACGAACATACCCGAAGATGATGCATCAACATGCACTCTCTTCGTTTGGGCGGCACGGGAAATCTGGTATTCCCCAATTTCCTGCTCTGTCTTATAACAATTATAAGTTGGAGCGGGACCAACGTTCCCCAGCTCAGTATAACAAGCGGGTTCAGTCAAAAAACTGTATTATTATCTTGATTAAGGCGTGATATGGTCGCTACTTGGAGAGAGAGAGAAGAAAACACTCAGCGTGCGCTCTTGCAAGAATAGATTGGTTATTATTTTATCTAATCAGGATGGCTCCCACTGCTTTTTATCAAATCTTCCTTCAAACCCTAAAAGGAATGACTAGCCGGGATTAATTACACACTACAAGTTCGCCAATCTTTCAGCCAGGCCAGTGTCGGTACTTTGAGGGAGGTCCCCCGTGCTTTCGCACGAACCTAATTAATGTAAACCTCATTTTCCCAGAGGCGTAACCTCGTTGACACCTTTCTAGACACCTACTTGATCGGCTAATTGTAATGTATAAAACTCTCCCAGGAGTAACTCTTACTCGCAGCGGGTATCGGGATCCAACTATCTCATAGAAGGTATGCAATCTCATTGCAAATTTCAACACTTGAAATTCCCGATAATATTTTGCCCCTAGCACCCTATGACCTTGACGGAGGTCAACAAACCATAGGCTACTAGTCAAGTTCAACCCGTCATTTCTTGATTGAATCAAACCCACCCGCACGACCCTTGACGGAGGCCAACAAGGTCGCACGACTACCCTAACTCAATCTGCATCATATGCATAAGCAGATAAATACTGGTTAGCTACCGCACACTGCGCCTTGACGGAGGCCAACAAACGCAGCACGAATACTAAACAGCACTTATCTGAAATGACGGAGGGATACGACAGGTTTTTCTGAAAACCTATTGCGTAACGAACTTGATATCGTTGTAGAATCAAATGATTTTGAAATGGAGTGCTTTTGAGGCTTTTCTAGTTTTGCTAAAGGAGTCATTCCCGGTGAAGGGATCGTCGGTCCTTTCCTCGTCGAATGAGGTGCGGGATATATCACATATATCACTGTGCAAAGCAAAAACACTTAAAAGCTATCAAAAGACAAACCGAGTATGTAGCATCTGCCAGTTATTGCTAAAGGAGTCACTCCCGGTGAAGGGATCTCGGTCCTTTCCTCATCGAATAAGGTGCAGGATATATCACATATACCGCTGTGCAAAGCAAGAACTGTAGCTACCTGTTTTATTTTGAAATTCGATTCTACAACATCTTAGGTTTCTTTTATTTCATTAATCTCATTAATGAAGTCCCATCATTTAAGTACCTAAACATCACAGATAAATACGACGTACACTTATGCCATCCGCATTCGTCTCGATGTCCCCTCGTGCACCGTTAGGTTAAGTAACTAACGGCAAAGCAGGGCAGGGCTAGCGCGGGTGTAAAACATAAGTAACGCCTATATAATATATCATATATACTATATAAAGTATCTATCACAGAACATCACATGATCACATCACAGATATCGCAGCAGAAGAAACATATGAAATATTGGATATACTAGGACGTCCGTGTTTTCAATACGAGCCAGTATAAAACACGGATTCCACGGTCGTGATGAATAGCAAAACCCACACCCCTAGACCCCTACGAGAGCGGCAAGCAACCCTACCAATTCTGGAGTTAGGAGACCCGGACTCGACTCCTCGAGTTGGTCTCCCACTGGACTCCAGAACCCGGTTACTTGTGCTCTCCTCCTTGGGTCTATCCTAGTGCGGAAAAGTAAATAATATACAAACGGTGACAACTTCCGCAACCTGGAAGCGCCCCAAATAAAAGAATATTACATACAAGTTTTTACATGAATGAAAATGAAAAACACTCATCTCACATAAAAAACCCCGGCTATTCAAACACGACGATCCAATATAACATATCCAGCAACACATAACATCACATGTCATCAACGTAAGTAAATATGTCCATCCCAATTGTCGTTGACATATAGCAACGAAACCGGCGATATCACATATTACACTTACGGTCACAGAAAAGAAAGTATAAAACTACAACAGTTGGAATCCGCAACCACCTCAGACATCGCATGCCTGACCAAATGAATTACTTAGACATCGCATGCCTAACAATTATAAACCCCGCATTTTAGTCTCATTATCGAAAACACTTTTCAATATCGAGTCGGGCAATTCAACAAGATTCCCGACATCCCTATCGAATGCTCGTCGCAAACTTCAGTAGACGGCCGCACCCCCGATGCCGTCGACGAAGTGCACCAAGGCGGAACACCGCTGCCGCGAGCACCCGAACAGATGCTTTCGGCGACGGGATTCTCCTACAGTCACTTGGTTGGGGCTGAGGGATGTAGCTGTTTAATAAGTTTACCCGGCGAGTATCCGCGTACGCTACGTGATTGCGACGGACTTTTGATCACATCAAAATTCCGTGGCAACCGATCAAGTGAGACTAAACTGCTATGTTTATAACATTCATTTAGTTATCTCATAACTCTTTGTGAATTCCAATTATTGTATCCCATTCCAGATAATTAGAAAATGTTAAACTTTCCGATTGAACATTTGAACACCCAAGTTTTCCCGATACAGCTCAACACATGAAATAAGTCTAACAACATTCCGTTCGTGCCTACCAACGGTCCAGCCGTAGAAGGGTCAAGCCAACGCCTCACATGTGGCACGCCGTACTGCCCCAAACCCGAAGGTTCAAAGGGCAGTTCAAGACGGTCACATAATCGAGTTAAGGTTTGTTGTCTTCTAGAGGGTCCATCGCGTTACTTGCACTACTTAGAACGTCATCAAACTACGGAAAAATCCAACACTTGGAAATTTCCCGACAGGGGAAAAATTGGGTATTTATATCCGGTTGAACTTTTTAACATATTCTAAAATTTATCCGAAAAACACATAGACACAGTTTGATAGTCCGATCAAATATACGAACTCCCAAAACAAACCCAGAAAACTCAACTGTAGAAAAAATATTAAAAATTCCCAGGAAAAGCACCACAGGAAACTAAGAATTACTGTGCAAATAACTTTAAATAATGTGGCCGTACAGCCGCGGAACCGCCGCATGAGCTTAGCTCATGCCGCGGATCCGCGGCTCCTTAGTGGAATTTGACTGTCGAATTTCACAGTAACTCTTAGATGTTTGTGATGTGTTCTTTGCATATTTTTAATTTTGAAAAAGACCAGATTTTAGAAATTGTCCAGAGAGCATGATCCGGGTTCGGGTTTTGGTTCGATCGGACTTCAAATTGCGTCTAGACTTCGCCTAAGGCTCTAGCTTGGCTCTGATACCACTGTAGGGTTCCTAGGTACCCTAATGAGGTCTCACAAGGCATCAACCATGCCAATTTTTAAAAATACGGTGCCGAGAAACCCTAGACTACGGATCGTTAGCTAGATGTCTAGGCGAAAAACAAACTAGTTAACACTTAACTAAGAGATACGGAAATACAATCTTTGTAGATCCGGTTCTCCACCTCCATAGCTCCGCAATGAAGTCTCCTCGCTGTCCATAACAAGTCCCGGGCTCTAGCGTCGGCTTCATCGGAGAATGGACGGGCTAGGTCATCGATGTCCATGCCGAAGATGATCTACGTTGAGGCATCGCTAAATCAAGCTCCGACTTCACCAAGTCAAGAAAACTTGTGAAGTAAACACACTCTACTACTTGGCAAGAGGTAGAGGATGAAGAAATAGGAGTTGGGTTCACTTTAGAATTGGATTTCTCACTCAAAAACATCAATCACCATTGATGAAAAGAGCTTTCTTCTTGTGAGGAAGAAGAAGAAGATGAAGATAATGTTATGATAAGTTATTATGTAAAAAGAAAATAATAATAACACTTATCATCTCTCAACCATGGTCAAGTGTAGAGAACAAATCATGGTTAGTGGGAATGGTTAGGGTTAAGCAAGAGACAAAATAGTCACAAAGTCAAAAGCTTCATGAAGCTTCATAATCCATCCAAAGAAAGCCACCATTTATTCTTTAAGCTAATAATTTTCCAAAAAGAATAAAGAATAAATAAATAGATATGAAAAACAAAACCCTAACCATTTAAATAACCATGGTTTAATCTTTACACTTAACCAAATAAGCATGCACCATCAATCATGATACAAACTTGTGTACAAAAGTATATCACATATACAATGTGCACAATCCGAGTGAGAAAATCCATTTAAAGTGAACCAATACTAGTTAATGCAAAGTAATATATCAAATATATAATTATACATTAAATCATTAAATCAACACTTGATTTAACGATCCGGTCATATCGCATATAACCGACTAGTATCCAATGTATCGGTTTATCGAATCAATCCTTGATTCGATAACTAGGGTATATCGCATATAACCTAATCGATACATTCATCGCGAGAATGAAATACGGTATCACATACACGCATTATTCTCGGTCCCGCACATATCTCATATGCGCTCCTATTTCGTTTCGCTTGAGCCAGGAAACCTCTGTGTAGGACTCTAAAGACTCGTCAATACGCCGGCAGCAGATGATGATCATATCAAACATCCACAAGCCGCAAGCGGTCTGCTAAACGTAACGGCCACCCGGGTATTGAGCGATCAGAAGATCCACGAGCAAGCCCGCTCACACTCCAGTGAATCCAACCAGTAACACTACCGTACAGTCCGGTCTGATCGTCTGATATGTCGCATATCTCGTCTAGGGGTGGTAAACGTCAGACCCCAATAGCTCGATAAGTCGTGTCGATATGAGGTCTATAACTGTTCGAGAAACTACTGGTAACACTTACCAGTAAATCTCAGCAACCCTGGCCAGGGATTTCCTGTTATAGCCGATCGAACACAGCGCAACATCAACTCCCTATACCGGGAGAGACGAATCCCCTCCTATCGCTCATTGCCTCCATGTGACTCGGGACTGTACCCAAAAACCACCGTTTTGCACGCCCTCTTGGACGTGGTAAGATGGAAATCAAAGCACAGTGGGAACCACACAAGACTCTATGACGATCTCGGGTCAACAGACTGCTCTGTACCAGTGTCACCAGAGAACTGCCATCTGACGTGAGGTATAATACCATCTGGGAGTTCTCGACGAGTCCGTCCTGTGTACCCAGTCTCTACTGAGCACCCGTATATCATCTCTGATGTCAAACACCAATGGATATGGGATCATCCATCGCCCATCTGTATGGGTCGAGAAGGTACACGCTAGTCTACTCTGGTATATCGATGCCCCGTCTCGATACACCCACGACTAGGGACTTTGAAGGATGTACTTATGGACTACCATGTCCCCACTAGTATGATCCGCATCATAGTCCAGGTAGTCAAGTATACATCCTAAGGGCTTTACCAACATGTAACAGAGAGACAATCAGTATACACGTTAAGGTAAAGAGCAACCAGATAGCATAATATCATGTCGAGCAAGAAAGTCCTCCCTATATATGTCCCAGCATCCACTACAATATACATCCTATGTACAGTAATGGCCTCTAGGGTATACATATAACTAACAATATATCATATATACTATATACTGTATCTATCACAGAACATCACATGATCACATCACAGATATCGCAGCAGAAGAATCATATGAAACATTGGATATACTAGGACGTCCGTGTTTTCAATACGAGCCAGTATAAAACACGGATTCCACGGTCGTGATGAATAGCCAAACCCACACCCCTAGACCCCTACGAGAGCGGTGATTAAGAGAGGTTTTGTCGATCAAAAATATTTACTGCAATCAAGAACGGCGTCGCATGAAGCTAGCCGGTGAATACGGGTCGGTCCACAGGGATGTGTAAATCTTCTTTAAGTTCTTACGAGTTAATTCCAAATGGTGTTTGGATTTATAATTAAACCTAAAAATTGAAGTTGTATGAGACTAGGATTAGAAACTTGCTAGGATTAGGTCTAGGGAAAATTTGGTAAACAAAGATTTACATCTCTTTCCATTGCTATTAATTAAAGATATCATATTAGTGTTATGGTAAATCTTAACAAAGGGGATTAGGATGATTGGGAAGATTGATTCTTCATCTAGATCCTTGTCCTTCCTTTCTTAATCTTTACCCTAACCTCCATGGAAAACCTTAAAATCCGGACCTTTAGACTACGGAATCACCGTTACCTCGAGGGTAAAAGTGCCGTAGGGAGCGGAATAAAAAGGTATGCATGGAGTTCTAATGTTCATAAAAGTTTAGCAATGAAAAGAGATGAGAGATCTTCGTCTCTCAAATCCTTCCCTATTCCTAACCCTAACAAGCGAGGAAACTACTCGCTCAATGAGGGGATGAAAGAAGACATGAGTTTATTAAAGAGAGAAAACATCATTGCAAGTTAATAAAAGCTAAACTAAATTAAACTAAGGCGAGAAAATAAGAGCAGAAAAATTATAACTATTGCAAGGAAAGTAACCTACTTACTGTTGATGCGCTCTTACTTCAAGAAAACAGAATTTTATTCATGAGAAGAGGCATGAGAAAATACAAGGTCTTGGGTTCTATTTATAGGACATAGAAACCCTAGGGCTACAGATTGCACCGTATGTCTAAAGTTACAAATATACCCCTAAAAAGATCTTTCCAGAGCCGCCACAACTTATGGTAAAAAGTTCTGCGCATTAGGGCTTCAAGTAGCCGCGGAACCGCGGCATGGGAGCACTTGGGCCGCGGTTCCGCGGCCCAATGATGGACTCATCTGGTGGGCTTTTCAGGGCTTTGTTTGGTTCTTCTGGGGTTCTTATTTCTTTATTTCTTTTTCCACTTGGGCTTATGCAGTGATTCCAGATCTTCAGTGAACTCTTTGCATTGGATCTTTTAACCGTCTTTCTTGCAAATTTGGATCTTGAGTTGCCTTGTTGATGGTGAACCGTTCTTCTGCCGGGCTTTACTAAGATCTTCCTATTTGTTGGTCAAAACTCCTTCTTTTGTGTCGTCTTTTGTGTTTTTCACTGTTTTCGCGCCAAGAACCTGTAACCTGTAACATGTAGCAGACATGGGTAAAAAGCACCTGTTTTTATTATAAAATGCATAAGAATGGGGAATAAAAAATGCAATATTATGTTATGAACAAATACCCCCAAACTTATCTTTTGCTCGCCCTCGAGCAAACTTATTATTTTATTTATTCTCTATAAAAATCTAACATAGCCACACTTTCGCAGGGAAACGCGATTGCACTGAGCTCGTGCAACAAGCCGTTAAACCTCTAGGTGTCCCTAGTAGGAGGAGTGTTGTCTCCTGAGGGTTTTCAGCGGATTACACCCACAAAATCCTATCAACTTGGTTTTTCGACTTTTGTTCTCTAATTAGGTTTTCTAACAAGGAAATCTATTATCGTCGACCCGCAAATTATCCACCCGTATTCTTCACACTTCCTCATTATTTAACTTAAGATTATATATATCCTGTAGAATTACCTAGCTTTCGGCATTTCTTAAGTTTTCCTTCTAGAGTTTCATCTCCACTTAGGAATTTCTATCAACTCTATTAAAGATACAAGTTTTATTCTTCATTCCTTTCTCTTATCTAAACTCCAATTACATATCCCCACGTGTGTGTAAATATCACCCCTACACTAGGAAATTCAAATCAAGCAATCGTACTCCCGTCCATTGTCCAAAGCACTTGCGAATTTTCGCTTTCACATCCTTCATGCGACTGTTAATACTTCTTGAGGTACCAACAACCGATTACAAGATGCGTTAGCGTTTTAAAGCGTACTTCCTAGTTTTGCAACACCCAAGGCTTTTAGCAGTGGCTCCCAAACCAGTTGGTCTAAGGCACTAGGTGATGAAGCACCCTCGCTAAATATATTTTTTTTTCTTTTTACAGCCTTAAGTAATCACAAAAACCAGTGTCCATTTTTTTTCCTTTCTCCACCCTTTTTTTTTCTTTTAAAAAAAATCATTGTGCGAAAGACTTTAGACAAGAGTATTTCAAGGTCTCTTCTACTAATCCAAGTTTCAAGATGCGTGTTTGTGCATTTTGTAGGGTACATGTTTTCAGAATCTAGACTTAAGCTAGGAACTATTTTTCAAACTTATACTCTAATAAAAGTTTTAATACTTTTCCTTCGTTTCGACTTAGCCCAAGAAGTGAACCCAAAATTTTCCTATTTCTAAATAAAATACAAGGCATATACTTTCTACCGTTAAACTCTAAAGAAGGTTATTTTTAGGGTTTTTAATTTGCTAAGTCTAAGATTTAGTTTTTCCTAGCCAGTTAACCTAGTTATCAAACTCAAGTCAATTAACCAGAATTGAATACATTAATTTTTATAATTTTTGAATTTTTTCAATTTTTATGGGTTTTTCTGTTTTCTAATTTTTTTATTTTTCAAATTTTTCAAATTTTTATGATTTTTATAAAAATGCAATGCAGAAATTAAATATGCAAAAATATATACAATATGCTATGCAAAAGATAACTATATACACTACCCTCTCCCCCAAACTTGAGCAAAGCAGTGCCCTCACTGTCCGGCCCCACGTCGCGCTCGTGAACGTGAACGTGATCTTTCCCCTCGAGCCAAAAGTGTTTGTATCCCCCTCTCAATTTCCGTCAACCGACGGTCGTGATCTCGTGCGGTCGCGCGAAACTCATCCCTCAAAGAATCAATCCCTCTCACTGCCCTCCGCATCAATCGCGCATGCTCTTGGGGAGTTAGCTCTTCCCCGCTCGAAGTCGAGCTCGAGCTCGGGGTGTGTGCAGGTACATGTTCTGCCGGTTCGGTCCGTGTCCAAATATCCGTTAGTCTAGAGTAGGATGACGAGACGCCCTCTAAAAGTGGTCGGACCGGGGTACCGTCTATCAAATATGAGTCAAATTTCTCGGCTGGGAGGAAATAACGGCAGAGTTGGGTAACTAGCATGGGGCATGGGTATACAGGACCTTGCTTCCCCGAGCCTATAGAGTGGAGCAAAACCGTACACATGTCGAACCTAGGATTTTTCGTCATTAGAGTGTGGACGACATGTAACGAAGGGGTGAAAAAGGTCGTGTTGTGAGAACTTCCAAAAATATTGTTTTGTGCCCACCGGCACACAGTTAAAACGTTTGCGAAAAGGGTCCGTGCTTGGATACCCTTACACGGCTCTCGTGCACAGTTGTTACCCATTAAAGGCATATAGTCTTCAAAGCGCAGTGGGTGGTCATGTGCAGGGACACGCGGTATGAGTGTAACCTCGTGTATCATGTCCCTGTCGATGCGAATTTCTTGAGTTCCCCAAGTCAATTTAATGTATCCGAAGTTGTCTATACTATTTTCCTCCATTGATTCATAAAATAGAGTAACGAGTTCAGGTAGGGCAAATGCAGATCCGTGATTGTAGAGGAGGAAATTCCAGCCCCGTTGTGCGATTTCGTGTGGGAAATAACTACCATAAATCTCATGTGCAAACACAGGGGAAAAGTCCCTTTCAAATTGGAATTTATGTGCCATATAGATGTGTGCAGGAAAATATATGTAATAACAGAAAGGAAAGACACAGATGTACCTCCCCCGAAAATTTCAGGGGGTGAAGCTTCAGATGAGCGGCGGATCAGCGGCTGGAGGCGGCGGATGCGGCGGTTGCGCGGCGGGTTGGCGGCGGCACGGCGAAATTCTTCTGGAACAGATCGATGGCAGAGCTAGGGTTTTAAGGAGAATGAAATAATTAGGGTAAAATGACAGGGGGGGTCGGGTGCCTTAAAATAGGGGGGAGGAGGTTATTTTGCAAAAAACACCCTCTAAAGAGAGGGTTTTATTTGTAAATTCAGCTATTAATCTGCAAATTTGCAATTCGGTCCAAAAAATTTTTTTGTTTATTTTTTTATTTTTCATTTTTTCTGGTATTTTGGAAATATATATTTACAAATTATATACACACCCCCAAACTTATTTGAAATACTGTTTTGGAAAAAAAAATGAAATTTGGGGGTGAAAGTGGAGGAAAATTACTCAGTGTAGATCGGCTCCTGCAAAAGCAGGAGCTCCTCCGAATGGTCCGCTGAGAAGAACGGTTTCAAACGATGTCCATTTACTTTGAATAAAGTACCGTCTTCTAGATTCTCAAGATCAACCGCACCGTGCGGATAAACGGTGCGGACTACAAAAGGTCCTTTCCATCGGGACCGGAGCTTGCCCGGATAAAAATGTAACCGATTATCATATAATAAAACCTGTTGACCTGGTTTAAATGTTTTTCGCAAAAGGTTTTTATCATGAAATACCTTAACTCGGTTCTTAGCAATCACGGCATTATCATATGCCTCATCCCGTAGCTCCTCCAATTCATTCAATTGCAGCTTTCGATTGCTGCCCGCATCTCCTAAAGATAAATTCAGCTCTTTAATGGCCCAAAATGCCTTATGCTCAATTTCTACTGGGAAGTGGCACGCCTTCCCGTAGACAAGCCGGTATGGAAACATGCCAAGATCGGTCTTGTATGCAGTACGGAAAGCCCATAGTGCATCGATCAATTTTAGTGACCAATCTTTACGGTTTTTAGAAACCGTTTTCTCCAAGATTTGCTTAATTTGTCGATTCGAGATCTCAGTTTGCCCACATGTTTGGGGATGGTATGGCGTTGACAGCTTATGGGTGATAGAGTATTTGCGCATTAGGGACTCAAAAGTCCTATTGCAAAAGTGAGAACCATTATCACTTATTATCGCATGAGGGTGCCCAAATCGAGAAAAGAAGTATTTTTTTAGAAATCGAACGACAACCTTGTTATCATTCGTTCGACTAGGCACAGCCTCGACCCATTTTGAAACATAGTCAACAGCCAAAAGAATATACACATCTCCAAAAGAGTTGGGAAATGGTCCCATGAAGTCTATACCCCAAACATCAAAAATGTCTACAACCAAAATGGGTTGGAGCGGCATTTCATTTCTCCGCAATATCCGGCCCAAGTGTTGGCACCGGGTGCAAGTTTTGCAGTATTCGAATGCATCTTTGAAGAGTCGTGGCCAATAGAAACCACAGTGCAAAACTTTCTCGGCTGTCTTCTTTGGGCCAAAGTGCCCGCCACATGCTTGATCGTGGCAAAAAGACAGCACACTCTTGACCTCATTTTCAGGTACACACCGGCGAATGATTTGGTCGGAACAATATTTAAAAAGATAAGGTTCATCCCAGTAAAAATGCTTTACTTGGGACAAAAATCGTAGTTTGTCTTGTTTCGACCAATCGTTAGGTATCAAGCCGGTGGCTAAGTAGTTTACAATATCGGCGAACCATGGTTCGCAAGAAACGGTCAAGAGTTGCTCATCGAGGAAAGCATCAGTGATAGGCAGTTCAAGTGTAGGCGACGAAGGAAGTCGTGAAAGGTGATCGGCCACTACGTTTTCACATCCCTTTTTGTCCCTTATAACAAGGTCAAATTCTTGCAGCAAAAGGATCCAACGTATGAGCCTAGAATTAGCATCCTTCTTCGCAAAAAGGTGGCGAAGAGCTGAGTGATCCGTGTACACTATAACTGGAGAGCCGATTAAATAAGGCCGAAATTTTTCAAGTGCAAACACAACCGCTAAAAACTCTTTTTCTGTTGTTGTGTAGTTTAATTGGGCCTCATTTAATGTTCGGCTAGCGTAGTAAATTACATGCGGCATGTTGTTAATGTGCTGTCCAAGAACAGCACCAATGGCAAAATCTGATGCGTCGGACATAATTTCAAAAGGGTGCGTCCAGTCTGGAGATGAAAGAATGGGCGCAGAAATGAGTGAGTGTTTCAAAGACTTTAACGCTTTCATGCAAGTTGGGTCGAAAACAAAAGTAGTGTCCTTGGCCAACAAGAGAGTCAAGGGTCTAGCAATCTTGCTAAAGTCCTTGATGAACCGTCTATAGAAACCGGCATGGCCAAGGAAAGCTCGGATATCTTTGACGCATTTAGGAGGAGGAAGATTAGAAATGACTTCGATTTTAGCTCTATCAACCTCTATGCCGTTTTGCGAGATGACATGTCCTAAGACAATGCCTTCTCGTACCATAAAGTGGCACTTCTCCCAATTCAAAGTCAAGTTCTTTTCCCTACAGCGGGTGAGAACTGCGTCAAGATGTCGTAAACACTCATCGAAGGAGTCACCAAAAATGGAGAAATCATCCATAAAGATTTCCAAAAACTTCTCCACCATGTCCGAAAAGATCCCCATCATACACCGCTGAAATGTAGCGGGTGCATTGCATAACCCAAAGGGCATGCGACGATAAGCAAAAGTGCCAAAGGGACAAGTAAATGTAGTCTTGTCTTGATCCTCTTTGGCTATGGGGACTTGATTATAACCGGAATAGCCATCTAAAAAGCAGTAGAATTCGTGCCCCGCTAATCGTTCTAGCATTTGGTCAATGAATGGTAAAGGAAAGTGGTCCTTCCTTGTCGCGGCATTGAGTTTTCGGTAGTCGATGCAAACTCGCCATCCAGTTTGGGTGCGAGTGGGAATTAACTCATTTGCCTCGTTGGTAATGACCGTGATGCCCGATTTCTTTGGCACTACATGAATGGGGCTAACCCATTGGCATCCGAGATAGGGTAAATAATACCGCTATCAAGACATTTAACAATCTCCTTCTTGACCGCCTCTTTCATGATGGGGGTGAGGCGTCTTTGTGGATCCCGTGCCGGCTTGGCATCATCCATCAAGTGTATATGATGTTCGACAATGAGGGGACTAATCCCCTTGATGTCCTCCATAGACCAGCCGAAAGCTTGCCGATTATTGTATAAGACCGTTAAAAGAGCCTTCTCTTGCTCAAGAGCTACAGAGGCCGAGATGATAACGGGTAAGGTCTTATTTTCACCTAGATAAGCATATTTTAGGTGCGACGGCAAAAGCTTTAGTTCGAGTTTAGGTGGTGAAACAATAGATGGTAACAATGGAGTAACTGTTTCAAACTCGAAGGATTCCATCAAAGGTTCAAATTGAGTGTGCGCTACCGAGTCGGATGGTTCAACTAACTCATCCGCAAAAGCAAAAGACTCAAACTCGGGTGGAGAGTCTTCAAGATCATCAACGAAGGTGAAACACTCATAATCTTTGTCCGACGTGAAAGCTGTGTCGGATTCTAGGAGGAACGCACTAGTGGCGTCAATATTACTGTGATCAAACATGAAATTTTCGAACTCACAGTCCTCCTCCGCGATCTCATCGATCGAGCACACATCAAGTACGCTAGAATTAGGCTCGCAAGGCTGACTTCCTAACTTGAAAATGTTGAGCTCAACTGTCATCTTGCCAAAAGATAAATTCATTGAACCGTTACGACAGTTGATTACCGCGTTAGAAGTCGCGAGGAATGGTCGACCAAGTATCACCGGAATTTGATTACGGGGGTTAACGACAGGCTGTGTATCCATAACAATAAAGTCAATGGGAAAAATGAAATCCCCAACTTTAATTAACACATCCTCCAACTCTCCCCTAGGGTGGGTGATTGATCGGTCGGCCATTTGGAGAGTGCAATGAGTAGGCTTGAGCTCTCCAACGCCTAATTGTTCGTACACCGAATAGGGTAGCAAATTGACACTTGCACCAAGATCTAATAGTGCTCTATTGATGGTCTTATTCCCAATTGTGATCGAAATAGTAGGACAACCGGGGTCCTTGTGCTTTGGGGGTAAAGAATTGACAAGAGCATCACTAACAGCACTAGCCACGAAAAATTTCTTGGGTACTTGTGACTTCCTCTTTTTGGTGCACAAGTCCTTTAAGATTTTTGCATATGAAGGAACTTGTTGGATTGCATCCAAAAGAGGGATATTTATGCTAACCTGCTTGAACAACTCTACAATCTTCTCCATCTGTGGAGTTGGTTTATTGGATCTCAACCGATTTGGAAAAGGAACATTTTGAAAAGTTGTTGAGTCCAATTTTTGTGGATCAGATTGTTGAGTTGGAACGGAACCCCGTGTAGATGTGTTCGTGTTGTGAGAAGAGGGTCCGTTCGAGCTAGAAGAAGTAGAGCCATGTGAAGGATGGAGAATAGGCTCTAACGAAGAAGAAGAGGAAGATGAAGAAGATGAAGAACCACCGGCCGAGGTGTCATGGCGAATACCCACATTGTTTTGCAGCACTCTTCCGGATCTCAACGTAGTCACAGCATTCACGTTATGATTCTGCTGTTCATGTGCAAGATGTGTGTGACCGGGATTTGGGAGTGGTTGAGACGGAAGCTTTCCTTTCTCTCGCTCTTTCAATGCTGCGTTGAGTTGTGCAATTTGTGCCTCAATAGCTTTGATGCTTTGATCGTGTGAGGCACTGTTTTGCACCAAAGATTGAACAGAAGTCTCTATCCTAGTTGTGGACTGTGCAGATTGCTTTAGGAATGCTTCTAGACTTCTTTCAAGCGAGCTAACAGCATTTTGAGGGGGAACAAAATTGTTGGGCACAAAATTGTTCATCTGATTAGGGTAAGGTTGCTGTTGGAGAGGCTGCTGAAATTGAGTTTGTGGAGGTGCTTGTTGTTGTGGAGGAGGAGCCCTTTGAAAATTGTTGTTTCCGTGGGGTTATTGAGTGTGGTTCCAAGCGAAATTAGGGTGGCTCTTCCAACCCGGATTGTATGTCGAAGAGTATGGATCATTTCTTTGTCGTTGCTGAAAGGAAGCATTGACTTGATCTTGTCCTTGAGTAGGAGCAGTGTAAGGACACTCTTCGGTGAGATGTGATGGATCCGAACAACAAGCACAAACAGTTCGTGGGGGCACAACAGGGGCAGGAGAAGGTGCTGAGATTTTGGTCTCAAGCGCTTCTAGCTTTTTCGTAAGAGCGGCCATCTCGGCCTTCATAGCAATTGACATCTCTACTTGATGTATGCCTGCCCTAGGTTGACCAATAGAAGAAGATGATGTGGTCTTGGTGCTCTCCCATTGAATTGTTTGCTCACTAAGATCCTCAAGAAACTGCCACGCTTCCTCACTAGACTTGGACAGAAAGTGACCTTGACTAATGGTTTCTAGCAACTGCTTCGTTGCCGGGTTCAATCCCTCGTATAATGTTTGGCAAAGTTGCCATCTTTCGATTCCATGGTGAGGGCATTGAACGAGAAGGTCTTTGAATCTTTCAAAACATTTCCAAAATGGTTCGGTAGGAAGCTGTGAAAATTGTATAATTTCATTACGGATTTTAGCAGTTTTGTGATGAGGATAGAACTTCTTAAGAAAAGCTTTCACAAACTCGTCCCAATTTCTAATTGAGTGTGATGCGGTGCTGTATAGCCACTTCTCGGCTAGGTCACGTAAGGTGAAAGGAATGACCCTTAGCCTTATAGCGTTATCACTTAATTGGGTAGTTTTCATCATGGCGCAAACGTTTTGGAATTTGTTGATAAAGATATATGCATCTTCGGATTCCAAACCATGAAACTTAGGCAGCATGTTGATGAAGTGGGGTTTGATCTCAAAATTGTCCCCATTAGCCGGTGGGAGGGAAAGACAAGTAGGAAGGGCGGTGCGGACGGGGTAGAAAAGATCCTGGAGCGCGACTCGTGCGGGCGCTTCGACAGGCGGAAGATTCGGGTTATTCGCACCAAACGGAGGTGGAATCCTTCCCGTAGGTAAGGTGTTGTTAGGATCGTATCCCGACATACCTTCGAAAGAATGTGATGGTGAAAGTGAAGAAGTGGACAAGATTTCGACTTCGGAGTCGAAAGGTTCGTCGGTCGGTACCAACGAAACACGGACTAATCGGGCGCTAGGGTCCCTAGTCCAACCGGACATACACTAAAAGGGTTAGTGTAGTCGAAAGATGAAAGACAGAATGTGGAGGTAAGAAAACGTCAATGAGAAGAAGTGGTGTAAGTGAGTGCAAAGATTCTTTAGCGACAAGTTGCAAGTTTTGAAAAGATTTTCTTTTTTTTTTCCTTTTTAAGTGAGCTTTTTGCAAAAAGATTTTGAAAAGAGACTAGTGACACAACTGCAATTAACCACACATGCACAATCAGACCTAAGTCTAGGGTCACCTAGGTCAGCTAGACAGCTCCTAACTGTTCCAAAGGGCTAGAGATAGGACCTCAAACCGCCACTTCACGGACAAGTACGGCCAGGTAAGTGGGAAGGAACCACCACTACAGTGGGCCTAATTAAAAACCACTAGCCTAGACACCGCAATGTCGGTTAGGATAAACGGCCGATGCCTATACTAGTCCTCTGTCCTATTGAGCTCGACGTCCTTAGGGCTGAGTCTAATATTTTTTAAATTAAAAGTGGTCAATGCAAATGCTTTAAGTGATTTCTGGGGTCCTGGGAAGGGTGATGAAATCCCCACCCAATCTGAATTGGTCAATAGCCCCTTAAAGTCAGATTAAAGTATGCAAAGCAGTAAATCACTTGCAATCAATTTGCTATTTAGCGCGGCGCAAAGAATCCTGCAGAAAATCAATTATTGGAAGGGGGAAGAAGATTTATAGCGCAAAGACTCCTGCAGAAGATTTGGCAAAAGATATATGGGGATTTGTAGAGGAGAAGGAAATAAAACAAACAGTGCAATTTCTTCACAGAGAGGGCTCCAGAGGGCCGCTGATGCGCCGCATATGACACGTATAGGCCGCGTTTCCGCGGTGAACAGGAGGGATCGTCCTCTGCAAAAATTTGTACGGCTCTGGTGTAGCAATCTACCTCTGTTCTGATGTACCTTTTCCTGATTCTCCTTCTGTATTGTTTCAGATCCGTCAATCCTGCAAAGATCCACAAAGAAAACCCTTCAAACAATAAAAGATGATAAAAAAAATTTTTATTTTTTTTATTTTTGGAATTTTCAAATTTTTATGATTTTTTTAGATTTTATATTAACCCAAAATTACAAAAAGAAAATTTTACGCCATCCCCGGCAACGGCGCCATTTGATTAAGAGAGGTTTTGTCGATCAAAAATATTTACCGCAATCAAGAACGGCGTCGCATGAAGCTAGCCGGTGAATACGGGTCGGTCCACAGGGATGTGTAAATCTTCTTTAAGTTCTTACGAGTTAATTTCAAATGGTGTTTGGATTTATAATTAAACCTAAAAATTGAAGTTGTATGAGACTAGGATTAGAAACTTGCTAGGATTAGGTCTAGGGAAAATTTGGTAAACAAAGATTTACATCTCTTTCCATTGCTATTAATTAAAGATATCATATTAGTGTTATGGTAAATCTTAACAAAGGGGATTAGGATGATTGGGAAGATTGATTCTTCCTCTAGATCCTTGTCCTTCCTTTCTTAATCTTTACCCTAACCTCCATGGAAAACCTTAAAATCTGGGCCTTTAGACTACGGAATCACCGTTACCTCGAGGGTAAAAGTGCCGTAGGGAGCGGAATAAAAAGGTATGCATGGAGTTCTAATGTTCATAAAAGTTTAGCAATGAAAAGAGATTAGAGATCTTCGTCTCTCAAATCCTTCCCTATTCCTAACCCTAACAAGCGAGGAAACTACTCGCTCATTGAGGGGATGAAAGAAGACATGAGTTTATTAAAGAGAGAAAACATCATTGCAAGTTAATAAAAGCTAAACTAAATTAAACTAAGGCGAGAAAATAAGAGCAGAAAAATTATAACTATTGCAAGGAAAGTAACCTACTTACTGTTGATGCGCTCTTACTTCAAGAAAACAGAATTTTATTCATGAGAAGAGGCATGAGAAAATACAAGGTCTTGGGTTCTATTTATAGGACATAGAAACCCTAGGGCTACAGATTGCACCGTATGTCTAAAGTTACAAATATACCCCTAAAAAGATCTTTCCAGAGCCGCCACAACTTATGGTAAAAAGTTCTGCGCATTAGGGCTTCAAGTAGCCGCGGAACCGCGGCATGGGAGCACTTGGGCCGCGGTTCCGCGGCCCAATGATGGACTCATCTGGTGGGCTTTTCAGGGCTTTGTTTGGTTCTTCTGGGGTTCTTATTTCTTTATTTCTTTTTCCACTTGGGCTTATGCAGTGATTCCAGATCTTCAGTGAACTCTTTGCATTGGATCTTTTAACCGTCTTTCTTGCAAATTTGGATCTTGAGTTGCCTTGTTGATGGTGAACCGTTCTTCTGCCGGGCTTTACTAAGATCTTCCTATTTGTTGGACAAAACTCCTTCTTTTGTGTCGTCTTTTGTGCTTTTCACTGTTTTCGCGCCAAGAACCTGTAACCTGTAACATGTAGCAGACATGGGTAAAAAGCACCTGTTTTTATTGTAAAAAGCATAAGAATGGGGAATAAAAAATGCAATATTATGTTATGAAGAAGCGGCAAGCAACCCTACCAATTCTAGAGTTAGGAGACCCTGACTCGACTCCTCGAGTTGGTCTCCTACTGGACTCCAGAACCCGGTTACTTGTGATCCCCTCCTTGGGTCTATCCTAGTGCGGAAAAGTAAATAATATACAAAGGGTGACAACTTCCGCAACCTGGAAGTGCCCCAATAAAAGAATATTACATACAAGTTTTTACATGAATGAAAATGAAAAACACTCATCTCACATAAAAACCCCCCGGCTATTCAAACACGACGATCCAATATAACATATCCAGCAACACATAACATCACATGTCATCAACGTAAGTAAATATGCGCATCCCAATTGTCGTTGACATATAGCAACGAAACCGGCGATATCCCATATTACACTTACGGTCACAGAAAAGAAAGTGTAAAACTACAACAGTTGGAATTCGCAATCCGCACAGACATCGCATGCCTAATCAAATGAATACCTTAGACATCACATGCCTAACAATTATAAACCCCGCATTTTAGTCTCAAAATCGAAAACACTTTTCAATATCAAGTCGGGCAATTCAACAAGATTCCCGACATCCTGATCGAATGCTCGTCGCAAACTTCAGTAGACGGCAGCACCCCCGATACCGTCGACGAAGTGCACCTAGGCGGAACACCGCTACCGGGAGCACCCAAACGGATGCTTTCGGCGACGGGGTTCTCCTACAGTCACTTGGTCGGGGCTATGGAGTGAGGCTGTCTATTAAGTTTACCCGGCGAGTATCCGCGTACGCTACGTGATTGCGACGGACTTTTGATCACATCAAAATTCCGTGGCAACCGATCAAGTGAGACTAAACTGCTATGTTTATAATATTCATTCAGTTATCTCATAACTACTTGTGAATTCCAATTATTGTATCCCATTCCGGATAAATAGAAAATGTTAAACTTTTCGATCGAACATTCAAACACCCAAGTTTTCCCGGTACAGATCAACACATGAAACAAGTCTAAAAACATTCAGTTCGTGCCTCAGGACCAACGGTCCAGCCGTAGAAGGGTCAAGCCAACGCCTCACATGTGGCACGCCGTACTGCCCCAAACCCGAAGGTTCAAAGGGCAGTTCAAGACGGTCACATAATCGAGTTAAGGTTTGTTGTCTTCTAGAGGGACCATCGCGTTACTTGCACTACTTAGAACGTCTTTAAACCTCGGAAAAATCCAACACTTGGAAATTTTCCGGCAGGGGAAAAGTTGGGTATTTATATCCGGTTGAACTTTTTAACATATCCAAAAATTATCCGGAAAGCCATATAGACAAAATCTGATACTCCGATCGAAACACCGAATCCCCAAAGCAACCCTAAAATACTCAACTCTTGAGTACAGATTAAAAATTCCCATAAAACTCAGCACCTGAAACCATGAGTTACTGTGCAAAATAGAAAGGCAACTTCCATCATTTGGCCGCGGAACCGCCGTAGAAGCCAGGCTTCTGCCGCGGTTCCACCGCACTATGAACAGTTAATGGAAAAAATTTTGCACCGTAATTCTTAGATTTCCCTGCTGAATTTTTAAAGCATTTTTAATATGGAAAAATCCCAGATTTTAGAAAATGTCCAGAGAGCATGTTTGGTTTAGGGTTTCGGGTTCGTTCGGGTTTCAAACTTCGTCTACGCATCGCCTAAGGCTCTAGCTAGGCTCTGATACCACTGTAGGGTTCCTAGGCACTCTCAAGAGGTCTTACAAGGCATCAACCATGCCAATTTCAAATTTTACAAGTGCCGAGAAACCCTAATACGGATCGTTAACTAGAAATCTATGCGACCAAAGCAACTAGTTTACAACTAAACTAAAAGAACGGAAATACAACCTTTGTAGATCCGTTTCTCCACCTCTATAGCTCCATGATGAAGTCCTCTCGCTGTCCATATCAAATCTCGGGCTCTAGCGTCGGCTTCATCGAAGAAAAAGCGGGCTAGGTCATCGACGACGATGCCGAAGATGATCTACGTCGAGGCATCGCTAGATCAAGCTCCAACTTCACCAAGTCAAGAAAACTTGTGAAGGAAACACACTCTACTACTTGGCAAGAGGTAGAGGATGAAGAAATAGGAAGTGGGTTCACTTTAGAATTGGATTTCTCACTCATTTTCATCAATCACCATTGATGAAGTGAAGCTTTCTTCATGAAAGAAGATGAAGAAGAAGAAGAAGATAATTATCATAAGAATCATGAGAAAAAGGAAAATAGATTATTCTTATCATAACTATAACCATGGTTAAGTGTAGAGAGAGGACTATGGTTAAGTGGAATGGTTAGGGTTAAGCATGAGACAAGAATGGTGACTAAGTCAAAGCTTCATGAATCTTCAACTAACAAACAAAACAAGCCACCATTCTTTTCTCTTTATCTTTTCCAAAAGAATAAACAAATAAATGAATAAATAAGCAAAACCCTAATCATCATTTTAACCATGGTTTAGTTCTTTACACTTAACCAAATAAACATGTATCATCAAACATGATACATACAAGTGCACAAAACTATATCGCATATACAATGTGCACAATTCAAGTGAGAAAATCCATTTAAAGTGAACCAATACTAGTTAATGCAAAGTAATATATCAAATATATAATTATGCATTAAATCATTAAATCAACACTTGATTTAACGACCCGGTCATATCGCATATAACCGACTAATATTCAATGTATCGGCTTATCGAATCAATGCTTGAATCGATAACTAGGTTATATCGCATACAACCAATCGATACATTTATCGCGAGAATGAAATACGGTATCACATACACGCATTATCCTCGGTCCCGCACATATCTCATATGCGCTCCTATTTCGTTTCGCTTGAGCCAGGAAACCTCTGTGTAGGACTCTAAAGACTCGTCAATACGCCGGCAGCAGATGATGATCATATCAAGCACCCACAAGCCGCAAGCGGTCTGCTAAACGTAACGGCCACCCGGGTATTGAGCGATCAGAAGATCGACGAGTAAGCCCGCTCACACTCCAGTGAATCCAACCAGTAACACTACCGTACAGTCCGGTCTGATCGTCTGATATGTCGCATATCTTGCCTAGGGGTGGTAAACGTCAGACCCCAATAGCTCGATAAGTCGTGTCGATATGAGGTCTATAACAATTCGAGATACTACTGGTAACACTTACCAGTAAATCTCAGCAACCCTGGCCAGGGATTTCCTGCTATAGCCAATCGAACACTGCTCAACATCAACTCCCTATACCGGGAGAGACGAATCCCCTCCTATCGCTCATTGCCTCCATGTGACTCGGGACTGTACCCAAAAACCACCGTTTTAAACGCCCTCTTGGACGTGGTAAGATGGAAATCAAAGCACAATGGGAACCACACAAGACTCTATGACGATCTCGGGTCAACAGACTACTCTGTACCAGTGTCACCAGAGAACTGCCATCTGACGTAAGGTATAATACCATCTGGGAGTTCTCAGCGAGTCCGTCCAGTGTACCCAGTCTCTACTGAGCACCCGTATATCATCTCTGATGTCAAACACCGATGGATATGGGATCATCCATCGCCCATCTGTATGGGTCGAGAAGGTATACGCTAGTCTACTCTGGTATATTGATGCCCCGTCTCGATACACCCACGACTAGGGACTTTGAAGGATGTACTTATGGACTACCATGTCCCCACTAGTATGATCCGCATCACAGTCCAGGTAGTCAAGTACACATCTTAAGGGCTTTACCAACATGTAATTGAGAGACAATCTGTGTACACGTTAAGGTAAAGAGCAACCAGATAGCATACTATCATGTCGAGCAAGAAAGTCCTCCCTATATATGTCCCAGCATCCACTACAATATACATCCAATGTACAGTAATGGCCTCTAGGGCATACATATAACTAACACCTATACAGTAAGATCACATCTCATGCAAAATTAGCAAAAACAAACAACACCTGAAATACCAAAACCCAGAGACTGGAACACAGAAAAAATTCGAAGCCAAAATTCCACAATAGGGCCGGCCTCCTCGGAAATTTCCCCATTGTGCTCGGCTAAAATCTGGCAAAAGTGCTTCAAATTTCTTCTTTGTTCATGTAATATCACATATAACATTCTGCAGTTGTTTAAAAAAAATTTGAAGACTTTTAAAATCGACAGAAACCAAGTTCAAGTGTTTCAAGTTTTGGAGTCGTTTCGTTTTCGTAACCTAACAAAGATCGTCTAATTTTCTAGCATGGCTCTGATACCACTGTAGCGTTGCCTAGTACGGCAGCAAGGTTTCGGGAGGCATCATCCATGCCATTTTAAAAAAATTGCCGTATTAGCTAACCCTAACCCTAGAATCGTTAGTAGAAAAACCGACGATACTAAATGTAAACGCTTTACGTCTAAGTAAATGAGGGAATTCAACCTTTGTAGACCGGCCCTTCACTTCTAAAGCTCCATGTCGTAGTCCCTTCGTTGCAAGTTGTGAAGACCCGGAATCTAGTAAGGGTTCACATGAAGAAATGAACAAGCTTGCTCAATGTCTTCGAGGCCGAAGATGATCTACGTCGAGGAGACTCGAGCTCATGCTACCTCTTCAGTAGTGGTGAAATTAGTGAAGCAAACACCCTAAACTAAATGGCTAATAGTATAGGATGATGAAGTAGGAAGTGGGCTCACTTTAGTTTTATTTTCTCACAATATTTCATCACTTAGAAAAAGCTAGCAAGCTTTTTCTCTTGAGGAAGAAGAAGAAGTGATGAAGAGATGAATGAACTCATGAGGTTAGAATTGCAACCATGGTAAGTTAGTGTCATACACTAACCCTTGTAGAGAGTTAACCATGGTGTAAGGTTAATGGTTAGGTTAATAAATATCTGAAGAAAAACAAAACAAAAGGACTTAGTCAATGGTTCTACTAGCTTCTTCCAAGCTCAACCATGACTAATTCCAAATCATTTTAAATTACTTAAAACAAATAAAACCCTAATATTAACCTAGCATGGTTTGAGTCTTATACATACATGTTGCATGTGTATCCTAACATGACACAACAATATATATCACATATATATTTTGTGCAAAAATAAAACAATACATTTAACATATATCACATATATATCAATGTATCATAAGTGAGAAAAATGAATATTTAAGTGAGCTAATATTAGTTAATGAAAGTTAATATATCAAATATATAATTATACATTAAATTATCAGTTACGTCCAGCTAGTACCACTGACGGCTTGTGGGTGACTGATATGATCATCACCTACTCCGGCGTATTGACGAGTCTTTAGAGTCCTACGCAGAGGTTTCCTGGCTCAGGAGAAACGAAGTAGGAGCACATATGTGATATGTGCGGGACCGAGATTAATACGTGTATATGATACTGTATTCTATTCTCACGATATGTGATATCGATCGGTTATATGTCATATAGCCGGGTTATCGAATTAAGTGTTGATTCGATAAGTTGATACATATAACATTAGTCGGTTATATGTGATATAGCCAGATTATAAAATCAAGTGTTGATTTAATAATTTAATGTATACTTGTATATTTGATATACTAACATACATTAACTAATATTAGCTCACTTGTGCATTTCTTTTTCTCACACATGCACATTTAATATATATGTGATATATATTAATTTTCTTTCTTTTTATGTCATGCTTGATGATACATGCTACATGGGTGTATGAGACTTACACCATGCTCATTTTAATGTAGGGTTTATTTATTTAAAGTAAATCAAATAATTAGTTGGAAATTTGCTCATGGTTGAAGCTTGTGGAACCATTGACTTAGTTCACTAGTTTTGTTTTACTTAAGATATTTATTAACCCAACCATTATCTTAAGCCATTGTTAAGACTCTACATGAGTTAATATGAGATATTATCTCACCCATTGTTGCTATTCTCACTCACAACATTATTCTCTTCATCTTCTTATTCATCAAGAGTTAGCTCTCTAGGTTTTTGAGAGGTGAAGAAAATTAGTCAGAAAATTAATTCAAAAGTGAGCAAAAACCCTAGTTCATCATCCTCTAATAGACTAGCCATTTAGTTTAGGGTGTTAGCTTCACTAATTCAAAATTAGTGAAGAGGTAGCTTGAGTTGGTGTCTCCATGACATAGATCATCTTCGTCCTTGAAGACTTCTAGCAAGCTTATTCCTTTCATCTTGTGGAGCCATTCTAGAGTCCGGAAGATCACTGCTTGGAGCGAAGGGACTACTACATGGAGTTTTTGAAGTGAAGGACCGGTCTACAAAGGTTCTATTCCTTGTTCACTTAGATGTAAAGTTGTTTACATGCTTGTATTGACTAATTCTCTAGTTATGATTCTAGGGTTAGGGTTATTAGCATGGTAATTTTTTGAAAACGGTATGGATGATGCCTCTGAAACCTTGTTGTCGTGCTAGGCATCCCTACAGTGGTATTAGAGCCAAGCTAGAGAATTAGACGATGTTTGTAGAATTACGAAACCGAAACAACTCCGAAACAAACGAAACATAATCCTAGTTTCTGTCGAATTTTTAAAAGCCTCTAAATTTTTTTTAAGTAACTGCGGAATGTTACATATGATGTATCATGAACACCACAGAAAATTGAACCCCCTTCGCCGGAATTGACCCGGCGACATTAAGGAAATATTCGGCCTGGCCGGTCCTTAGGGCTTGTCTGTGCTTCAATTTTTTGTGGAATTCCAGTCTCTGGGTTTTGGTGTTTCAGGTGTTTCTTTTTTTTAGTGAAATTGCATGTGATTTTATTTTTCTGTAAAGGCAATTCAGAGTGTTTCGTAGTCGTAATTCTAATATCGTTTCGGGTATTTTAGACGGCGTTAAAAAGTTCGAACGAATATCAATAACCCATTTTCTCCCTCGCTGGAAACTTTCCAAAAGTTGGATTTTTTTAAAGTTAAAAACATTCAAAAATCAAGCAAGTAATTCTATCGACGCTGTAGAAGAACGAAATCCTAACTCGATTCTATGACCGTCGGAACCGCCGTCAAACCCTAGGGTTTGCGGTAGTTCCACGGCGCCATATATGAGGCAAGGGTTGGCACTTCTACGGTTGGTTCAAAGGTACTGTGGCATGTTCTTGTAAGTCTACGGTAGCGCCCCGGCCATCTTTCAGACGCCAAATACGGAACAAAAACTTTTATAACTGGCGCTATCGCATACTATAGCCCGGATCTGCCATTATCGCTAAACTAACAAACTACAAAGTGGGTAAAAATGTTATACCGAATGATCCGAGTCCTTCGGTCTTTAACCATCATCCCACGCTTTGTTGCGGCTGCTCCGATCTCGTCGATCTCCGATCTCCTCGTCCAGATGGCACCACATCAACGGATCTTTAAACGGGCTCCCGCCTCTGACCCGAGGCAACTCGGTCATCAAGTTTGCTAAAAGAGATGACCAAGATTGATGTAGAGAATGAGTAGAACACTTTGTCTCACATCGTCCAAAGCCATGGACGAACGGTTAATGAAGTAGCCTTTTGAATCGGATGATGGAAAAATGAGCTATATGAAATTACATGAAGCAAAACTATTATAATCTTTTTTCCAAAAATTCCTTAGCCTACCAAAAGAAGTGGCCGGCCAATATAAGGTGGGGGGGTGAGTGTAGGAGCAAGGAAGAGGGTGACCATAAGACGAATCCTTATCACTTCATTAAAGGAAAAGAATGAATCACTAATGACACCTTGCATAACATTAAATGCAAGAATGAGTCATAATAACACATCATCAAATCATTTAATGCAACCTAAGATTCATGAACCTAGTCACCAAAACAAGAAGCTTCTAGAACCTTCCACACTCATGACTCACCTCATGAAAAGATAAATCCGTATTAAACCGAATGTTTAATACGGGTGATAGAAAACTGGAAACTGGCAACTTCCAAAAGCGATCCCGAAACGAATTTCAGGATAACCCCGTAACAGTATAAACATACCCGCATTTGTATTACGATCGAATATAATGCAACTGAGACAAAGATATTATATCTACACAGTATAATACTCGGATCCGGCTTAAACCAAAGCCCACCAGTATTATCTGTCCGAAATATGACACGTGCGTAAACGCACGTGCATTTTCCGAACCCTGCCATAAAACTATACGGCCTCAACAACGTTTCGCCCGAACTTGGGAAAAAATCTGTGGGCGACTCTAATGACTCGTCAGTACCCTGGCATTGGGTTTAACCACAAGCCATCAGCGGCACAAGCTGTGCGTAACGGCTGCCCATGTACTGACCTCTACGGAAGCCGATGAGCGAACTCATCTTGAAACCCTACTGAGCCTAACAGTAACAATGTATATACAGTCCGGCCGTTCGTCTATGAGTATCGCATATCGGGCCTAGGGGGCTGGTAACGTCAGACCCCCAAAAGCGGTATACGTCGTGTCATAGACAAGCCCTGAACACCCTGAGAAACTACCGGAGTACCTACCAGTAATTCTCACCTGCCTTGGCCAAGGACTTAGTGTAATGGCTTTCCTAGACACAGCGCGATCTCCACCCCCAATACTGGGAGAGACGAATCCCTTGCCGATCCACTCACTTGCCTCCATGTGGCTCGGGACTGTACCCAAAAAATACCTGTTTGCATGACTCCTTTGAGCCGTGGTAGGGTAGAAATCAAAGCACAGTGGGAACTTACACGAGACAAATGACGACCTCAGGTCGATGAACTAACCTGTACACATGTCACCAGGGAACTGCTATCTGACGATAGGTATAATACGAACTAGCAGGTTCCCGGCGAGTCCTGTCCGGTGTACTCATAACCCAATGAGCACCTGTATACATCTTAGGTGATCCAACTGACACCAGTGGCTTGTGAGACTGGCCACCACCCCTCGTCGGGGTCTCGACTGTATACACTAGTCTACTCCGGAGTATCGATGCCCTGTCTCGAAACTCCCACGACTAGGGACCACAATTAAGGATGTGCTTATAGACTACCCAACTCTCACGTATATGATCGCCATCATATTGTTGGCAGTCAAGCAGGATCCTTAGGGCTCTATCAACGTGTAATAGTGAACAGTCACCTGAACCTGCACACGACTGATAAAGGCTAACCAGATAGCATACTATCATCTCGAGTAAGACTGTACTACCGGTATAGGTCCTCCTCAATCATTGCAATCACGTATCTGCGATCCAATAATTGACTTTCTGGGCACTACATCCAACAATCTCCCACTTGCACTTAAGACAAATTATTGCAATGTCGCATACTCACAGCCCGTGTGATACCGAACATCCAACTCCTCTACTAATCAGTTTCACAAAGCCCGTTTGTAAAACTATTGTGTTCGAGAAATAGCCTCAGTGAGTGGATCCGCCCTGATGTTTCTTTCTATGTCTCTCTTAATCTCAAATTCGCGGACAAAGCCATCTCCCGAATTGAGTAATACCTGTCTTAGAATTGTTAGTTATATGTATGCCCTAGAGGCCATTACTGTACATATGATGTATATTGTAGTGGATGCTAGGACGTATATAGGGAGGACTTTCTTGCTCGACATGATAGTATGATATCTGGTTGCTCTTTACCTTAATGTGTACACTGATTGTCTCTCTGTTACATATTGGTAAAGCCCCTAGGATGTGTACTTGACTACCTGGACTATGATGCGGATCATACTAGTGGGGACATGGTAGTCCATAAGTACATCTTTCAAGGTCCCTAGTCGTGGGTGTATCGAGACGGGGCATCGATATACCAGAGTAGACTAGCGTATACCTTCTCGACCCATACAGATGGGCGATGGATGATCCCATATCCATTGGTGTTTGACATCAGAGATGATATACGGGTGCTCAGTGGAGACTGGGTACACTGGACGGACTCTCCGAGAACTCCCAGATGGTATTATACCTTACGTCAGATGGCAGTTCTCTGGTGACACTGGTACAGAGTAGTCTGTTGACCTGAGATCGTCATAGAGTCTTGTGTGGTTCCCACTGTGCTTTGATTTCCACCTTACCACGTCCATGAGGGCGTGCAAAACGGTGGTTTTTGGGTACAGTCCCGAATCACATGGAGGCAATGAGCGATAGGAGGGGATTCGTCTCTCCCGGTATAGGGAGTTGATGTTGCGCTGTGTTCGTAGGAGTTGATTCATCTCTCCCGGTATAGGAGTTGATTCGTCTCTCCCGAATCACATTGATGCTTGCCGCTCTCGTAGGTGTCTAGGGGTGTGGGTTTGGCTATTCATCACGACCGTGGAATCCGTATTTTATACTGGCTCGTATTGAAAACACGGACGTCCTAGTATATCCAATATTTCATATGTTTCTTCTGCTGCGATATCTGTGATGTGATCATGTGATATGTTCTGTGATGGATACTGTATATAGTATATATGATATATTATATAGACGTTACTTATGTTTTACACCCGCGCTAGCCCTGCCCCGCTCTGCCGTTAGTTACCTAACCTAACGGTGCACGAGGGGACATCGAGGCGAATGCGGATGGCATAAGTGTACGTCGTATTTATCTGTGATGTTTAGGTAACTTAAATGATGGGACTTCATTAATATGATTAATGAAATAAAAAGAAACCTAAGATGTTATAGAATCGAATTTCAAAATAAAATGGGTAGCTACAGTTCTTGCTTTGCACAGCGGTATATATGATATATCCTGCACCTTATTCGATAAGGAAAGGACCGAGATCCCTTCACCGGGAGTGACTCCTTTAGCAATAACTGATAGATGCTACACACTCGGTTTGTCTTTTGATTGCTTTTAAGAGTTTTTTGCTTTGCACAGTGATATATATGATATATCCCGCACCTCATTCGACGAGGAAAGGACCGACGATCTCTTCACCGGGAGTGACTCCTTTAGCAAAACTAGAAAAGCCTCAAAAACACTCCATTTCAAAATCATTTGATTCTACAACGATATCAAGTTCATTACGCAATAGGTTTTCAGAAAAACCTGTCGTAGCCCTCCGTCATTTCAGATAAGTACTAGTTAGTATTCATGCTGCGGTAGTTTGGCTTCCGTCAAGGCGTAGTGTACGGTAGCTAACTAGTGCTTATCTGCTAGCATATGATGCGATTGGATTAGGGTATTCGTACGGCGTTGTTTGGCCTCCGTCAAGGGTCGTGCGGGTGGGTTTAATTCAATCAGGAAATGACGGGTTGAACTTGACTAGCGGACTATGGGTAGTTTGGCCTCCGTCAAGGTCATAGGACAATAGGGGCAAAATATATCGGGAATTTCAAGTGTTGAAATTTGCAATATGATTGCATACCTTCTATGAGATAGTTGGATCCCGATACCCACTGCGAGTAATTGTTACTCCTGGGAGAATTTTACACATTACAATTAGCCGATCAAGTAGGTGTCTAGAAAGGTGTGAACGGGGTTACGCCTCTGGGAAAACGAGGTTTACATTAATTAGGTTCGTGCGAAAGCACGGGGGACCTCCCTCAAAGTACCGACACTGGCCTGGCTGAAAGATTGGCGAACTTGTAGTGTGTAATTAATCCCGGATAGTCTTTCCTTTTAGGGTTTGAAGGAAGATTTGATAAAAAGCAGTGGGAGCCATCCTGATTAGATAAAATAATAACCAACCTATTCTTGCAAGAGCGCACGCTGAGTGTTTTCATCTATCTCTCTCCAGGTAGCGACCATGTCACGCCTTAATCAAGATAATAAAACGGAATATTGACCGAACCCGCTTGTTATACTGAGCTGGGGAACGTTGGTCCCGCTCCAACTTATAATTGTTATAAGACAGAGCAGGAAATTGGGGAATACCAGAATTCCCTTGCCGCCCAAACGAAGAGAGTGCATGCTGATGCATCATCTTCGGGTGTGTTCATTATATAGAACTGTTTCTCAGTATCCTCTACGTCCTGGGTATTTGATACCAGATCAGGATCCCAGATATGTAATATGTTACATAGGGCTACAGAAAGGTAGAGAACTGAGAACGGGTGATAAGTTTCATGAGGCAGAAAACGGGGCAAGAGTTGCAGCCAAGTCTGTTGGTCACTGTCGCCCTGTATTCCAAATACATTGATTCTGAACGTATGTTATTAGATACCGAACCTGATATACAAAATCATATCTATCTCTTTATTAGTAAAGAAATGATAAAATTTTGTATTGTTGGATTATGTTTTGAACATTTCCTATATCAAAAGTTGATCGGTTCAGGCACGTTATCTAAAAGCATTGATGTTCTAAATCAAACTACAGTTCTTAGTATATGGAACGCACACAAGAGGAAGAGTTCAGAAATGAACGAATCCTTCTTGAGGCATTGTAGACTAGGTCATATCAATGCGATCCGACTGGCTGAAGTTACATTTTAGATGCATATTTAAATCAGTTTGAATTTACATCTTGTGAAACTTGCCAGTCATGTCACAGAGATAAGATGACCATAGCTCCGTTTACTGGAAACAGAGAAAGAGTTAGTGAACTCTTGGGATGATACATGTTGATGTATGAAGGTCCCCTGTCTACATATGCCAAGACCGGTTCTTTGTACTTCATTACATTCTCTGATGATCTCTCAAGATTCAGACATATGTTCTTGTTGAAACACAAGTCCGAACCTTTTGAGATATTCACAGAATATAAGCTAGAAGTAGAGAACCAATAGAGGGTATAAGTATTTTGTCCTATGATGAGATCAAGGAGGAGAATACTTGAGCACGAAATTCTTGGACTTTTCTAAAGGAGAATGAGATTCTCTCTCAGCATTACTCCTCCGTATACACCATAGCACGATGGTATATCGGGGTGGAGCAATCACACCCTATATGATAAGGTGTGCTCTATGATGAGTACTACTGAGTTACCTATTTCCTTTTTAGGAGTTATGCACTTAAGAAGCTGCATACCTATTGAATAGGGTTCAAATCAAAACAGTTGCCTACCGCTTCCTATGTGATCTGGAAAGGGAAGAGCCCATATCTTAAGATGGTTAAGATTTGGGGTTGTCTGGCCTATGTCTAAAAGCAAAATCCGGACAAGCTCGAGGCAAGGTCTGTTATGTACAACTAGAAATGTTCCAGCTATACAAACAACAGCATATAATTTGGTGGAACCAAAGGATTCAGTAGATTCCAACGAACCTCAGCCTCTCCGCCGATCTAGTAGGGTTCCTCACCCACCTGAGAGATATTTCGGTTTCTCTATGAAAGTGGGAGCTAGGATTGCATCATGCGATGATGACCCAACTAGTTTCGAGCTGGCCATCAGGAGTGGGACTCTGTAAGAATGGCTGGATGCTTAGCGATCTGAGATGGAATCCTTATACACCAACAAAGTATGGACTTTGGTTGCTATATCTGAAGGGTTAAATCCCCATCAGGAGCAAGTATATCTTGAGAAGATTACTTGATGTAGATGGAAAAGTTGAGACTTTCAAAGCTAGACTTGTTAAAGCTTTTCGTCATCGACCAGGCGTGGATAATGATGAAACCTTTTTCAGTGGCTATGCTTAAGTCCATCCGGATACTACTTGCCACGGCTACATACCATGACTACGATATCTGGTGGTTGGGTGTCATGACTGCTTTTCTAAAATGATGTTTTAGAAGAAAGCATCTATAAGTACACAGCCAGAGGGCTTCGTAGACAGTGGGAGCAGCGGAAACGTGTGCAAGATGCTTTATGTGATAAAGCAGGCATCACGGAGTTGGAACGTCTGTTTTGATGAAGTAGTCAAAGAGTTTGATATCATCAAAATGGTAGATGAACCTTGTATAAACAAATGGGTAGTAGGGAGTATGGTGATGATCCTCGTAGAGTACGTGGATGACATACTCTTGATAAGAAAGGAGTTTCCTATGCTACGCTCGGTCAATCTCCGCTTATCACATAGATTCTCTATATAGGATCAAAGTGATACCTCCTAAATCCTGGGTTTTGGATCTATGAGATAGATCTAAATGGATGTTAGGATTCTCACTAGTTGTAGTGAGACGGTATCAATCGACCCTGGGGAGAATCACTGGATTGGTTCCAGGGTGATAAAGACGACTGAATGTCAGTCACAGGCATTGTCTTTACCCTCAGTGGAGGGACGGTATGTTGGAAGAGTTCCAAGATAAATACCGTGACATACTAGACGATTAAGGCTGAATACATCGCTACTTAAGATGCTACCAAAGAGGCAGTCTGGATGTATATTTGTTCATGAGATGAACTTAGTTCCTCCCATTGTGTGACAATGCAGTTGTGGCTTATGCCAAGGAACGTCCGACCCATCAGTGATCCAGACATATTCTAAGGCAGTGTCACCTGATCATGGAGATGGTTGATCTCCAGGGTGATCGAGGTAAGGAGACGAGACTCAGAGGACAACACGGCGGATCCACTCACAAAGGCCTTTTCCTAGAGAGAGACTTTTATGGGATGGTTGAGTATGAGATACTACAACCACTGCTACAGATGGCCCTAGTGCAAGTGGGAGATTGTTAGTTATATGTATGCCCTAGAGGCCATTACTATACATATGATGTATATTGTAGTGGATGCTAGGACGTATATAGGGAGGACTTTCTTGCTCGACATGATAGTATGCTATCTGGTTGCTCTTTACCTTAACGTGTATACTGATTGTCTCTCTGTTACATGTTGGTAAAGCCCCTAGGATGTGTACTTGACTACCTGGACTATGATGCGGATCATACTAGTGGGGACATGGTAGTCCATAAGTACATCTTTCAAGGTCCCTAGTCGTGGGTGTATCGAGACGGGGCATCGATATACCAGAGTAGACTAGCGTATACCTTCTCGAACCATACAGATGGGCGATGGATGATCCCATATCCATTGGTGTTTGACATCAGAGATGATATATGGGTGCTCAGTGGAGACTGGGTACACTGGACGGACTCGCCGAGAACTCCCAGATGGTATTATACCTTACGTCAGATGGCAGTTCTCTGGTGACACTGGTACAGAGTAGTCTGTTGACCCGAGATCGTCATAGAGTCTTGTGTGGTTCCCACTGTGCTTTGATTTCCACCTTACCACGTCCAAGAGGGCGTGCAAAACGGTGGTTTTTGGGTACAGTCCCGAATCACATGGAGGCAATAAGCGATAGGAGGGGATTCGTCTCTCCCGGTATAGGGAGTTGATGTTGCGCTGTGTTCGATTGGCTATAACCGGAAATCCCTGGCCAGGGTTGCTGAGATTTACTGGTATGTGTTACCAGTAGTTTCTCGAACTGTTATAGACCTCATATCGACACGACTTATCGAGCTATTGGGGTCTGACGTTTACCACCTCTAGGCGAGATATGCGACATATCAGACGACGAGACCGGACTGTACGGTAAGTGTTACTGGTTGGATTCACAGGAGTGTGAGCGGGCTTGCTCGTCAATCTTCTGATCGCTCAATACCCGGGTGGCCGTTACGTTTAGCAGACCGCTTGCGGCTTGTGGGTCTTTGATATGATCATCATCTGCTGCCGGCGTATTGACGAGTCTTTAGAGTCCTACACAGAGGTTTCCTGGCTCAAGCGAAACGAAATAGGAGCGCATATGAGATATGTGCGGGACCGAGAATAATGCGTGTATGTGATACCGTATTCTATTCTCGCGATGAATGTATTGATTGGTTGTATGCGATATAACCTAGTTATCGAATCAAGGATTGATTCGATAAGTCGATACATTGCATATTAGTCGGTTATATGCGATATGACCGGATCGTTAAATCAAGTGTTGATTTAATGATTTAATACATAATTATATATTTGATATATTACTTTGCATTAACTAGTATTGGTTCACTTTAAATGGATTTTCTCACTTGGTTTGTGCACATTGTATATGTGATATACTTTTGTACACAAGTTTGTATCATATTTGATGATACATGCTAACTTGAGCATGTGTAAAGATTAAACCATGGTTGTGTAATGGTTAGGGTTTTCCTTTCATTTTCTTATTCATTTATTTATTGATTTATTCTTTATGGAAAATGAAAAGCATAAAGAGAAAAATGGTTGCTAACTTTGTTTGTATTATGAAGCTTCATGAAGCTTTGACTTAGTGACCATTTTGTCTCATGCTTAACCCTAACCATTCCACTTAACCCTAGTCTATTCTCTACACCTAACTAAGGTTAGCATATGATAAGTATTGATTTTATTATTCATTTTAGATATACTTATCACAATATTATCATCTTCTTCTTCTTCTTCTTCAAGATGAAGGACCTTGATTCCATCAATGGTGATTGATGAAAATGAGTGAGAAATCCAATTCTAAAGTGAACCCACTTCCTATTTCTTCATCCTCTCCCTCTTGCCAAGTAGTATAGGGTGTTTCCTTCACAAGTTTTCATGGCTTGGTGAAGGTGGAGCTTGATCTAGTGATGCCTCGACGTAGATCATCTTCGGCATCGTCGTCGATGACCTAGCCCGCTTTTTCTCCGTTGAAGCCGATGCTAGAGTCATGGTTCGATTTGGACAGCGGAGAGGACTTCATCATGGAGCTATGGAGGTGGAGAAACGGATCTACAAAGGTTGTATTTCCGTTCTTTTAGTTTAATTGTAAACTAGTTGCTTGTTTCGCCTATATATCTAGTTAACGATCCGTATTAGGGTTTCTCGGCACCCGTAAAATTTGAAATTGGCATAGTTGATGCCTTGTGAGACCTCTTGAGAGTGCCTAGGAACCCTACAAGAATATGTCTGGATATCTGATGGGACCTAGTTCATAAATGAACTCCAAATCCAAACTTCTTAGACTGTATCGTCTACTGAACCAAATCAGTATCCTGCACCAAGCCTCCCACAGTATCCTCTTGGACCACCTGTCCATAATACTGTCCCTCATCAGAGGGAAAACTATAACTCTGACAATCACTCGGTCATCCATGTCACCTTTGAAGCCTGGAATGATAACCGTCTCCGACGGAGGCTGCCGTCATCAAAACCGTAGAACATTCACTTATGATCTAAAACTGCTTCCTTATGTTTCTCCAGGATTGGATTAATATAAACTTATTGCATCTAGTGCAAAAACAACATCTGGTGTGGTACTTGACATCTCACGATTGACTCAATTGCCTAAGCAAGTGATCTGCCAATCATGCATATCCCTCTCCCCTTTAGTCTATAAGACACCTTTAGAGAGGGTGACTCATCACCTGCAGGTACACCACCAAGCCAGGAGTCATGCATTCTAAAAACCATTAGAATATTGTCAAAGTACCCACATTGGGAAACTACCGAAATCCAGATCTAAAACCATAGATCTAGAAACCAGAATGTCTGATATTATATCCATATCCTGTCTGGAGAAACAACTGTGTGACGACCATAGTACAACCGATCGTAGTATAGGAATTTTAGTTCCTACTCTCAATATTTTTGGAGATAGTGCCTTCAAAGTCAATTATTGGATCGCAGGTACGTGATTGCAATGATTGAGGCAGGACCTATACCGATATGACAGTCTTGCTCAAGATGATAGTATGCTATCTGGTTTGTCTTTATCATCGTATACATGCTTTAGTTCACTATTGCATGATGATAGAGCCCATAGGATTCTTGCTTGACTACCAGCAGTATGATGGCGATCATATACGTGGGAGCTGGGGTCTATAAGCACATCCTTAAAGTGTCCCTAGTCGTGGGAGTTTCGAGACAGGGCATCGATACTCCAGAGTAGACTAGTGTATACAGTCGAGACCCCGACGAGGGGCGGTGGCCGGTCTCATAAGCTACTGGTGTCAGTTGGATCACCTAAGATGTATACAGGTGCTCATTGGGTTATGAGTACACCGGACAGGACTCGCCGGGTACATGCTAGTTGGTATTATACATATCGTCAGATAGCAGTTCCCTGGTGACATGTGTACAGGTTAGTTTGTCGACTTGAGGTCGTCATTTGTCTCGTGTGAGTTCCCACTGTGCTTAGATTACTACCCTACCACGCTCAAAGGAGTTGTGCAAACAGGTTTTAGTTGGGTACAGTTCCGAGCCACATGGAGGCAGTGAGCGGATTGTCGGGGATTCGTCTCTCCCGGTATTGGGGGTTGATGTCGCGCAGTGCACGGGTGGCTATCACTAGAAATCCTCGGCCGAGATAGTGGAGAAATACTGATTTGGATCAGTAGATTCTCAGGTGGTGATGGGCTTCATACCGACCCGAATTATCGCGTTATTAGGGGTCTGACTTTATCCACCCCCCTAGACTCGATATGCGATACTCTTTAGACGAACGGACTGGACTGTATATACATTGTCACTGTCAGGCTCTGTAAGGTTTATGGATGAGTTTGCTCGTCAGCTTCCCTTCCAATCAATACATAGGAAACCGTTACGTACAGCTTGTACCTCTGACGTGCTAGTGGTTATACCCAATGCCAGTGTGTTGATGAGTCATTAGAGTCCCCCACAGACTGTTTCCCAAGTTCGGGCGAAACGTTGTAGAGGTCATATGGTTTTATGGCAAGGTTCGGAAAATTCACGTGCGTTTTCGCACGTGTCATTTTTCGGGCAGATAATACTGGTCGGCTTTTGTTTAATCCGGATCGGAGTATTATACTGTGTAGATATAATATCTTTGTCTCAGTTGCATTTGTATTCGGTCGTAATACAAATGCGGGTATATTTATACTGATACGGGGTTATCCTGAAATTCGTTTCAGGATCACTTTTGGAAGTTTCCAGTTTCCAGTTTTCTATCGCCCGTCTTTAATATTCGGTTAAAGACGGATTTATCTTTTCTTGAGTTGAGGGTGAGTCATGCTTCTAGATGTTTCTAGATGATGACTAGGATGGTGACTAAGCTTCATGACTCATTTGTTCATTAAATGCTTTGATGACTAGATTATGATGATTCATCCTTTGCATTAATGAGTTTTTGTTATGCTTAGGATATTTCTTCATGATAAGCTTTGCTTACACTCACTCTCCCTTGCTCCTACACTCACCCTCCTCTTATAAAGTGGCCGGCAACCTCTTTTTGGGGTGATGGTTGTTGTTTTGAGAAAAGGATATAGTTTATGTGTATGGAAATTTCAAAGCTCTTTTCATTCCATCACAATTCCAAAAGGCAACTTAATTAACCGTTCGTCCATAGCTTTGGACGTAACGAGACAAAGTGTTCTACTCATTCTCAACAACATCTTGGTCGTCTCTTTTAGCAAACTTGACAATCGAGTTGTCTCGGTTCCGAGGTGGGAGCCCGTTTAAAGATCCGTCGACGTGGTGCCACCTGGACGAGAAGACTGGAGATTCAGGAGATCGGAGCAGCCGCAACAAGCGTGGGATGATGGTTGAAGACCGAAGGACTCGGATCGTTCGGTATAACACTTCTACCCACTTTGTACTTTGCTAGTTTAGCATTAATGGCAGATCCGGGTTACGGTACACGATAACGCCAGTTTGTAAGAAGTTTTTGTTCCGCATTTGGTGTCTGTTAGACGGCCGGGGTGCTACCGTAGACTTACAGTGGTATCAGAGCCTCACCATTAAGCTTTACTAACTTGTGCTAACGCGTTTAAAAGATCGATCGAACGGAATTTCCAAAATCACAATTTTCAAGTGCTTAAGTTTCTGTCGATTTTTAAAAGGGTCCAAAAATAATTTTACATATCACAGAAATCTAAGCTTACTGTAAAAATTTGGTCACGTGACCCTACAAGACAGCCGCGGAACCGCGGTCAAACCTAGGGTTTGACCGCGCATCCGCGGCCATTCTGTGGGTTCAGTGCTTCAAATTTATACAGTGTCTTTATATATGGAAATTGTGGTTTTTAGTACTGTTCTTTTGGGCCCAGATTTTGTTATTGTACAGCAGACGTACGTGGGGCCCACTTCGGGAAATTTAGTCGATCGAAATTTTAAACTTGTTAGTATGCAGTATTTACATTATATCTCCGACCGGGAATGTCATTTGATCAGTAAACCGCGTCTGATTGCTATAGTTCTTTTAGACGGGTTTGCGAACGTGACATTCGCGTTGATGTTCTGTGTTGTGCTGTATTGTTGCGGATATGTCGTGGTGGATAGCAGGGTGCAATGATAGTGCAGTTTGGATTTATTTGTACATTTGTTATTGCGGGGCGAGCGTCCAACATGTGGACTGCCGTCACTGCCTGTTTGTATAATATTCTTTTTGGGACACGACCGGGCTGAGGTCGATGTACCCGTTGTACATATTTTTATTTTCTGTACTAGGTTTATCCCGCGAAGGAGTGCACGGATAGCCGGGTTCTGGAGGGCAATGGGTCCGTATCTCATGGCTTTGAGAGGCAAAAGGACCTCACTCTAGAATTGGCAGACTATTCGCCGCACTCGTAGGGGGTACAGGTTGACCCAAGAAGGGGTGCTCAAGTTACCGGATTCCGTGAAGTGCCGGGTGTTCCATTCACTATGTTGTGGGGACTACCTCGCTTCAGGTTTTGGCAGGTAACTTGCCGCACCCGTAGGGGTCTAGGTTTCATTGCACAGGCTATCTACACGACCAGGGGAATGTCGGGTTTCAGTAGCGGCTCTGTCAAACCTGGGGATCCCAGATTATCTGTATTGTTCTGTGATACTGAATACTTTTCTGTAATGTTGCATATTATCACGCCTGGAGCCATTATTGTATATTGGTATATATACTATTAGATGTTGTATATGTTTTACATCCGCGCTAGTCCAGCCCCCGCTCTGTCGTTAGTTAAGTAACCTAACGGGTGATGACGGGACCCAGTGACGAATGCGGATGGCATATACGTACATTTTATTTTCGTTCTTTTCTGGTGTGATTGATTGATGGGACTGCATTGATTCTTATCAATGCAAGGATAAAACAAACCTATATTTGATGTTGTTGGAACAAATTTTAAAAGGTGTTATTATAAAGATATTTCCTTTTGTTTTGCATAGTGGTATTCAGTTGGAATATCCTGTACCTCATTCGACGAGACAAGGGCCGAGATCCCTTCACCGGGAGGGACCCCTTGGGCAGAAGTTTACGTCAAGGTAATAACTTCAATATAGTCGATTACAAGTTGCTTTGCATAGTGATATTCGGTTAAAATATCCTGCACCTCATTCCATGAGGAAAGAGCCGAGATCCCTTCACCGGGAGTGACCTCTTTAGCAAAGGTTTTTCGTCACTATATTTTTATAAAAGCTATCAGGTTTCTTCAACGAGATCAAGTTCATTACGTTAAAGGTTTTTCGCCAAAAACCAGCCGTAGCCCTCCGTCATTTCTTATGGGTAGTCAATAGTATTCAAGCTATGTTTGTTGACTAAAGTCAAGGCATAGTGTTTGGTAGTTGCTGGGTATTCATATGTTGCATAGATAGATGTATGGGTTTAGGACAGTCATATTACCTTGTTGACTAAAGTCAAGGGTATGTACGGGTGGGTTCAAATCAACCTGGACAATGACGGGTAGAACTTGACATGTGACTTATGATTTGTTGACTAAAGTCAAGATGATAAGAGCATGAGGCAAAAATCATATCGAGGGTTTCAAACATACAGGAAACTTACCAGGCATGCGCATACCTTCTGGAGTGTGATAACTTGAGTGGCTTCCATCAAGTTATCATACGATGATAGTTGGATCCTGATTCTCACTGATGAGTTGGTTTACTCTTCGGGTGATCCCGACTAATTCTTCTCTCAGGTTTGGAGGAGAATTTGAGATTACAGTGGGAGGGTTCCTAATTAGATAAAGTGATAACCATTCTGATCAAGGTTAGAGTGCACGCAGAGTGTTTCTTTTCTCTCTCTCTCTCTTTGGCAGCAACCTTTGACCGACCCTAGACTATGACTCAGCAATCAAGTTGACCGAACCTTCTTAAAATACTGGCTTTTGGCTTGTCCGAGTTGCATAAGTCATTGCTACTCCTTATTTTTCCCTTTGTATTTCTCAGAACACCCCGTATTACTACGGACATCCACTTCCATTGGATAGATCCATCGTATGGTTATATACGAACTCGAAGGTACTACTTCGAGGATGGATCCAGGTTCAGGAGAAATAGAATTGGTTTATTCAGTTGTCGTTTATTATCACCTTCTCTCAGGTTACGAGGGCTCCTTGGTTTAGGAGAGTACACCTATTACGCTTATTGGATAGTCTTAGTCCAAACCATAGGCAAGTGCCGAAAGGTAGGGAATGAAGAAAACCAATTAGCCTAAGTAGGGTGTGCAGAAGGTAATATGTAAAGACAAGATAAAGGGATTAGAAAGAGGGCAAAGTAAATTGCCACCGTTATCATTCATGACTAAACCGTGTACTTCATCGCCACTCCTATTTTCACCTTTGCTTTTTTCCCCAGTTCGGGAGAAATAGAATAAGTTATTAATCAGTTGTCTTTTATCATCACCTTCTCTCAAGTTGTGAGTACTCCTTGGTTTAGGAGGGTACACCTATTATGCTTACTGGATAGTCTTCTTCCAAACCATAGGCTGGTGCCGAACGGTAAGGAAGGAAGAAAACCATTTAGCCTAACGATGGTGTACAGAAGGTAACGACTAAAGACAAATAAAGGGATTTGGAAGATGGCAAGGAGATATACGGTTAAAGTCATGAATTGGATTATGGAAGAGGCATTACTAGGAATACCAGGATACCCCTACGAAACATTTTCATGTTTCAGTGCATTGTTAAAAGAAAACTGATTTCCCGATTAGATACTTACTCCAGGGTATGTATTTACCAGGTATGATTCTCACATCTGTATGGTTTTACAGATGATGAGTGGGAGTAAGTTATTGGGAATTAGGTGATCATCCTTATTATATCGGAATTCGTAGTAGTTGGTGATATTTGAGGAAATCGCCTAGGTACAGTTTTCAACCTACAACGCACAGGTTATGAGTTATTCAACTCAGCGAACTTATACAGAGTATTGTATGTTGTCCAGTGTCCATCAGGACAAAGGGGTAGGTCCTCGTACTATGTTCTGTTTACTTATAACTTCTCTAGTTTTTAGACAAGTGTTTCGTAGAAATACAATGTCTAAGTTATGAGAAGTTGTGAGTTTAAGAATAAAGTAGAGAACCAGATATCGCAGGTATCAGGATTCTTCAAAGAGATCGAAGATGTAGATTCTTGTGATTGGTATTCTGTTGATAGTAATGTTTTTGAGAAACTTGTTTCTCTTTCACGTTACTCATAATTGGATGGATTCCTAAGTTGAGTAATATTGATTAGCCTCTCTCCATTCAGTTGATATGCACTGGAAACAGCTGCATGGTTTGAATCTAGTTCCAATTAAATTAGTGCCTCTATTTCTATATTGTATATAGAATAGTTCATATCTTAACGATGTTAAGGTAAGGGGAGTTGTCCAGCTTATACTTAAAACCAGACACTGGATAACTCAAGGCACGTTTCTGTAATGGCAGTTTGTAGGTTGACCTGGTTTTGACGAAGGTTGACATTTCTACCATCTTGAAGATCAATAGTGATATTGTTCTTGACTCGCCACAGTTTTATTAAAATGGATTTTTTCAGAAAACAGTAGTGGGAGTATGGTAGAACTGGAAGAGATTCCAGAACCGCAAACAATTACGAAAAATTTAATAGGACCTATATATTCAATCAGGTTTGACATTCCTATAGCCACTCCGCAGATATGGTGGGTAACCTAAGACACCCGAGAGGTACTCTGGTAGCCTCAAGGACGGTGACAGGGAAGTTCTTGTTTACCCAGACTTGACACTACTGTTGATCCAGACTATGAGACCCGGCAGGAGGATAAGTATAGCATCGATCTAAACTAGCTTTAGAAGTGTACGTATATATTATTCTGCCAGAGGGTTGTTGTGGTCAGTGGGAGCAGCGGAAGCATAGTGGGAAAGTAGCTTATGTCTATTTATAGACTCGAGCACTTATAGCGGAGATAGATCATCTAGTTTTGATGTGACAGTCATAGGTTTGACTTCATCAGAATAGGGGATGGATCTGTTAAGAAGGTAGTAGGGTGTGATGTCCTGGTATTTGGATGACATACACAGAGTAGGAAGTAAAATTCCTATACTACGATCGGTTGTACTGTGGTCATCACACAGTTGTTTCTCCAGACAAGATATGGATATAATATTAGACATTCTGGTTTCTAGATCTACGGTTTTAGATCTAGATTTGGGTAGTTTCCCAATGTGGGTACTTAGACAGTAATTCTAAAAAGTATTTAGAACAGATGACTCCTGGCATGGTGGTGTACCTGCAGGTGATGTAGTCACCCTCTCTAAAGGTGTCTTAAAGACTAAAGGGGAGAGGGATGCGCATGATTGGTAGATCACTTGCTTAGGCAATTGAGTCAATCATGAGATATCAAGTACCACACCAGATATTGTTTTTGCACTAGTTACAATAAGTTTATATTAATCCAATCCTGAAGAAACATTAGGAAGCAGTTTTAGAACATAAGTGCATGTTCTACGGATTTGATGACGACAGCCTCCTTCGGGAGACGGTTATCATTCCAGGCTCCAGAGGTGACATGGATGACAGAGTGATTGTCAGAGTTATAGTTTTCCCTATGATGAGGGACAGTATTATGGACAGGTGGTCCAAGAGGATACTGTGGGAGGCATAGTGCTGGATACTGATTAGGTTCAGTTATCAATAAAGTCTAAGAAGTTTGGATTTGTAGTTCATTTATGAACTAGGTCCCATCAGATATCCAGACATATTCTAAGACAGGAGTTACTCGATTTGGGAGATGGCTTTCTCCGTGAACTTGAGATTAAGAGAGACATAGAAAGAAACATCAGGGCGGATCCACTCACTGAGGCTATTTCTCGAACACAAGAGTTTTACAAATTAGCTTTGTGAAACTGATTAGTAGAGGAGTTGGATGTTCGGTATCACACGGGCTGTGAGTATGCGACATCGCAATAATTAGCCTTAAGTGCAAGTGGGAGATTGTTGGAGATCGTGCCCTCAAAGTCAATTATTGGATCGCAGGTACGTGATTGCAGTGATTGAGGCAGGACCTATACCGATATGACAGTCTTGCTCAAGATGATAGTATGCTATCTATTTTGTCTTTATCATCGTATACATGCTTTAGTTCACTATTGCATGACGATAGAGCCTATAGGATTCTTGCTTGACTACCAGCTGTATGATGGCGATCATATACGTGGGAGCTGGGGTCTGTAAGCACATCCTTAAAGTGTCCCTAGTCGTGGGAGTTTCGAGACAGGGTATCGATACTCCAGAGTAGACTAGTGTATACAGTCGAGACCCCGACGAGGGGCGGTGGCCGGTCTCACAAGCCACTGGTGTCAGTTGGATCACCTAAGATGTATACAGGTGCTCATTGGGTTATGAGTACACCGGACAGGACTCGCCGGGAACATGCTAGTTGGTATTATACATATCGTCACATAGCAGTTCCCTGGTGACATGTGTACAGGTTAGTTTGTCGACCTGAGATCATCATTTGTCTCGTGTGAGTTCCCACTGTTCTTAGATTACTACCTTACCACGCTCAAAGGAGTTGTGCAAACAGGTTTTAGTTGGGTACAGTCCCAAGCCACATGGAGGCAGTGAGCGGATCGTCAGGGATTCGTCTCTCCCGGTATTGGGGGTTGATGTCGCGCAGTGCACGGGTGGCCATCACTAGAAATCCTCGGCCGAGGTAGTGGAGAATTACTGATTTGGATCAGTAGATTCTCGGTGGTGATAGGCTTCATACCGACACGAATTATCGCGTTATTAGGGGTCTGACTTTATCCACCCCCTAGACTCGATATGCGATACTCTTTAGACGAACGGACCGGACTGTATATACATTGTCACTGTCAGGCTCTGTAGGGTTTATGGATGAGTTCGCTCGTCAGCTTCCCTTCCAATCAATACATAGGCAACCGTTACGTACAGCTTGTACCTCTGACGTGCTAGTGGTTATACCCAATGCCAGTGTGTTTATGAGTCATTAGAGTCCCCCACAAACCGTTTCCCAAGTTCGGGCGAAACGTTGTAGAGGCCGTATGGTTTTATGGTAAGGTTCGGAAAATGCACGTGCGTTTTCACACGTGTCATTTTTCGGGCAGATAATACTGGTCAGCTTTGGTTTAAGCCGGATCGGAGTTTTATACTGTGTAGATATAATATCTTTGTCTTAGTTGCATTTGTATTCGGTTGTAATACAAATGCGGGTATATTTATACTGATACGGGGTTATCCTGAAATTCATTTCAGGATCACTTTTGGAAGTTGCCAGTTTCCAGTTTTCTATCGCCCGTCTTTAACATTCGGTTAAAGACGGATTTATCTTTTCTTGAGTTGAGGGTGAGTCATGCTTCTAGATTTTTCTAGATGATGACTAGGATGGTGACTAAGCTTCATGACTCATTTGTTCATTAAATGCTTTGATGACTAGATTATGATGATTCATTCTTTGCATTAATGAGTTTTTGTTATGCTTAGGATATTTCTTCATGATAAGCATTGCTTACACTCACTCTCCCTTGCTCCTACACTCACCCCCCTCTTATAAAGTGGCCGGCCACCTCTTTTTGGGGTGATGGTTGTTGTTTTGGGAAAAGGATATAGTTTATGTGTATGGAAATTTCAAAGCTCTTTTCATTCCATCACAATTCCAAAAGGCAACTTCATTAACCGTTTGTCCATAGCTTTGGACGTAACGAGACAAAGTGTTCTACTCATTCTCTATAACATCTTGGTCGTCTCTTTTAGCAAACTTGACGATCGTGTTGCCTCGGTTCAGAGGCGGGAGCCCGTTTAAAGATCCATCGACGTGGTGCCGCCTGGACGAGAAGACTGGAGATTCAGGAGATCGGAGCAGCCGCAACAAGCGTGGGATGATGGTTGAAGACCGAAGGACTTGGATCATTCGGTATAACACTTCTACCCACTTTGTAGTTTGTTAGTTTAGCTTTAATGGCAGATCCGGGTTATGGTACACGACAGCGCCAGTTTGTAAAAAGTTTTTGTTCCGCATTTAGCGTCTGTTAGACGGCCGGGGCGCTACCGTGGACTTACATATATGTCATCCAAATACCAGGACATTATACACCCTACTACCTTCTTAACAGATCCATCCCCTATTCTGATGAAGTCAAAGCCATGACTATCACATCAAAATTAGATGATCTATCTCCGCTATAACTGCTCTAGTCTATAAATAGACATAAGCTACTTGCCCACTATGCTTCCGATACTCCTACTGACCACAACAACCCTCTGGCAGAATAATATATGCGTGCACTTCTAAAACTAGTTTAGAACGACGCTATACTTAACCTCCTGCCGGGTCTTATAGTCTGGAACAACAGTAGTGTCAAGTCTGGGTAAGCAAGAACCTCCCTGTCACCGTCCTTGAGGCTACCGTAATACCTCTCGGGTGTCTGAGGTTACCCACCATATCTGCGAAGTGGCTAATGGAATGTCAAACCTGATTGAATCTTTAGGTCCTATTAAATTTTCCATAATCGTTTGCGGTTCTGGAATCACTCCAGTTCTACCATAATCCCACTACTGTTTTCTGAAAAAATCCATTTTACTAAAACTGTGGCGAGTCAAGAACAATATCACTATTGATCTTCCAGATGGTAGAAAATCAACCCTCGACATAGCCCAGGTCAACCCACAAACTGCCATTACAGAAACGTGCCTTGAGTTATCCAGAGTCTGGTTTTAAGCATAAGCTGGACAACTCCCCGTACCTTAACATTATTAAGATATAAACCATTCTATATCCAATATAGAAACTTTGCACTTATTTAATTGGAACCAGATTCAATCATGCAGCTGTCTCCAGTGCATATCAACTTAATGGAGAGAGGCTAATCAGCATTACTCAACTTAGGAATACATCCAATTATGAGTAACCTGAAAGAGAAACAAGTTTCTCAAAACCATTACTGTCAACTGAATACCAATCACAAGAATCTACATCTTCAATCTCTTTGAAGAATCCCGATACTTGCGACACCTGGTTCTCTACTTTATTCTTATACCCACAACTTCTCAAAAATTAGACCTTGTATTTCTACGAAACACTTGTCTAAAAAACTAGAGAAGTCATAAGTAAATAGAACATAGTACGAGGAACAACCCCTTTGTCCTGATGGACACTGGACAACATACAATACTCTGTATAAGTTCGTTGAGTTGAATAACTCAAAACCTGTGCATCGTAGGTTGAAAACTGTACTTATGGTTAAGAACTACTCCGCTGTTCAATGCTCCTTACCCAATCGTCAACTGATATGGGTAAATGTCATCGACATAATATCAAAAAGTTATATCTCACTTTATAAAAATAAACGTACAGATATATCATTTTGAAATTGGTGCACAACAACGGATACTCAAAACCAAATACATGCCTACCGGCAATAACCCAGGCGACTTCCTCAAATATCACCAATTACAACGAATTCGGAGATAATGAGGATGATCACCTAATTCCCAATAACTCACTCCCACTCATCATCTGTAAAACCATACAGATGTGAGAATCATACCTGGTAAATACATACCCTGGAGTAAGTATCTAATCGGGAAAACAGTTTTCCTTTAACAATGCACTGAAACATGAAAATGTTTCGTAGGGGTATCCTGGTATTCCTAGTAATGCCTCTTCCATAATCCAATTCATGACTATAACCGTATATTTCTTTGCCATCTCTCCAAATCCCTTTATTTGTCTTTAGTCGTTACCTTCTGTACACCCCTTTAGGCTAAGTGGTTTTCTTCCTTCCCTACCGTTCGGCACCAGCCTATGGTTTGGAAGAAAACTATCCAATAAGCGTAATAGGAGTACCCTCCTAAACCAAGGAGTACTCGTAACCTGAGAGAAGGTGATGATAAAAGACAACTGAATAATACCTTATTCTATTTCTCCCGAACTGGGGAAAAAACCAAAGGTGAAATAGGAGTGGCGATGAAGTACGCGGTTTGGTCTTGAATGAGAGCAGTCGCAATTTATTTTGCCCTCTTTCTAATCCCTTTATTTTGTCTTTACATATTACCTTCTGTACACCCTACTTAGGCTAATTGGTTTTCTTCATTCCCTACCTTTCGGCACCTGCCTATGGTTTGGAAGAAGATTATCCAATAAGCGTAATAGGTGTACTCTCCTAAACCAAGGAGCCCTCGCAACCTGAGAGAAGGTGATAATAAAAGACAACTGAATAAACCAATTCTATTTCTCCTGAACCTGGATCCATCCTCGAAGAAGTCCCTTCGAGGTCGTATATAACCATACGATGGATCTATCCAATGGAAGTGGATGTCCGTAGTAATACGGGGTGTTCTGAGAAATGCAAAGGGTAAAAGAAGGAGTGGCAATGACTTATGCAACTTCGAAAATCCAAAAGCCAGTATTTTAAGAAGGTTCGGTCAACTTGGTCACTGAGTCATAGTCTAGGGTGTTAGTTATATGTATGCCCTAGAGGCCATTACTGTACATAGGATGTATATTGTAGTGAATGCTGGAACATATATAGGTAGGACTTTCTTGCTCGACATGATAGTATGCTATCTGGTTGCTCTTTATCTTAACATGTATACTTTCTGTCTCTCTGTTACATGTTGATAAAGCCCTTAAGATGTGTACTCGACTTCCAAGACTATGATGTAGATCATACTAGTGGGGCCTGCGTAGTCCATGAGTACATCCTTCAATGTTCCTAGTCATGAGAATATCGAGACGGGGCATCGATATTCCAGAGTAGACTAGCGTATATCTTCTCGACCCATGTGATGGGCGATGGATGATCCCATATCCATTGGTGTTTGACATCAAAGATGGTATGCTGGTGCTCAGTGGAGACTGGGTACACTGAACGGACTCGCCGAGAACTCCCAGATAGTATTATACCTTACGTCAGATGGCAGTTCTCTGGTGACACTGGTACAGCTTAGTCCGTTGACCCGAGATCGTCATAGAGTCTTGTGTGTCTCCCACTGTGCTTTGATTTCCACCCTACCACGGCTCTACCGAGTCGTGCAAACAGGTGGTTTTTGGGTACAGTCCCGATTCACATGGAGGCAATGAGCGATAGGAGGGGATTCGTCTCTCCCGGTATTGGGGGTTGTTGTTGCGCTATGCTCGACTGGCCATAACTAGAAATCCCTGGCCAGGGTTGCACTGATTTACTGGTAAGTGTTATCAGTAGTTTCATGATTGTTATGGATCTTACATCGGCATGACTTATCAAGCTATTAGGGTCTGACGTTTACCACCCCTAGGCGAGATATGCGACATATAAGACGAACAGACCGGACTGTACGGTAAGTGTTACTGGTTGGATTCACAGGAGTGTGAGCGGGCTTGCTCGTTGATCTTATGATCGCTCAATACCCGGGTGGCCGTTACGTTTAGCAGACCGCTTGCGGCTTGTGGGTGTTTGATATGATCATCACCTACTGCCGGCGTATTGACGAATCTTTAGAGTCCTACACAGAGGTTTCCTGGCTCAAGCGAAACGAAATAGGAGTCCATATGAGATATGTACGGGACCGAGAATAATGCATGTTTGTGATACCGTATTCTATTCTCGCGATGAATGTATCGATTGGTTGTATGCGATATAACCTAGTTATCGAATCGAGGATTGATTCGATAAGTCGATACATTGGATATTAGTCGGTCATATGCGATATGACCGGATCGTTAAATCAAGTGTTGATTTAATGATTTAATGTATAATTATATATTTGATATATTACTTTACATTAACTAGGATTGGTTCACTTAAGATTATTTTTCTCACTTGTTTGTGCACATTGTATATATATGATATATGTTTGTGCACTAGTTTGTATCATGTTTGATGATACATGCAAATTTGGGTGTGTGTATGATGCAAACCATGTTTAGATTGATGGTTAGGGTTTTATTCTCTTTATTTATTTATTTTGGTTAAAGACTAAATGGTGGCTTTTCTTTCTTTGCTAGAAGTTTCATGAAACTTCAAGCAACTTTGACAAAGTCATAACCATTTTGTTTTTATCCTTAAACCTAACCATTACATAAACTATGGTTTGCTCTCTACACAAGTTAACTCACCCATGGTTGCTAAATGATAGACTTCACTTGATTTTCTATTTGATTCATGATTCATTATTCATTTCTTTCTTCTTCTTCTTCTTGATGAAGAGAAGAAAACCTTTCTTAAAAATTCCAAGTGATGATTCCAAGTGAGAAATCCAAATCCAAAGTGAACCCACTTTCTATTTCTTCATCCTCTACCACTTGCCATGTTGTATGGGGTGTTTTCTTCACAAGTTTCATGACCTAGTGAAGATGGAGCTCGAGTTAGAGTCGCCTCGACGTAGATCATCTTCGGCATCGAAGTCGACGATCTAGCCCGATCATTTCTCCGATGAAACCAACGCTAGAGTCCAGGATCCCGATGGTCGCAGCGGAGGGACGTCATCACGATCTTGCATAGGGTTTCTCGGCACATGAAAAATTTAATTTTGGCATGGTTGATCAATTGTAGAACCTCATGGGTGTGCCTAGGAAACCTACAGTGGTATCAGAGCCTAGCTAGAGCTTTAGGCGAAAAGTAGACGGTGTTAGAAGTCCGATCGAACCCGAAACCCTAATTGAAAACCCTTCTCTGTACAATTTTTCAAAACTGGGATTTTTGTGATTTAAAAATATGCAGAAAAATCAGCAGGGTTTTCTAAGAAATACTGTGCAAAACGTGCGCCTAAATCGATCAAGGCGCCGCGGAACCACGGCACGAGCATGGCTCATGCGGCGGTTTCGCGGCCGTACGGTCACTTCTTTCATCACTGTTTGCACAGGAATGTCTTAATCTTATTCCTGTGTTTTCTGTGAATTTTTAATTTGCACTAAAGAGTTGAGTTTTCTGGGTTGTATTGGGAGTTCGTAGATTCGATCGGATTGTCTAATTTTGTCTATGTGTTTTTCCGGATAATTTATAATATGTTAAAAAGTTCGACCGGATATAAATACCCATTTTTTCCCCTGCCGGGAAATTTCCAATTGTTGGATTTTTCCGTAGTTTAATGACGTTCTAAGTAGTGCAAGTAACGCGATGGTCCCTCTAGAAGACAACAAACCTTAACTCGATTATGTGACCGTCTTGAACTGCACTTTGAACCTTAGGGTTTGGAGCAGTACGGCGTGCCACATGTGAGGCGTTGGCTTGACCCTTCTACGGCTGGACCGTTGGTACTGTGGCATGAAGTGAATGTTTTTAAACTTATTTCATGTGTTGAGATGTTTCGGGAAAACTTGGGTGTTTAATTGTTCGATCGGAAAGTTTAACATTTTCTGTTTATCTGGAATGTGATACAATATTTGGAATTCACAAGTAGTTATGAGATAACTAATATGGATGTTATAAATATAGCAGTTTAGTCTCACTTGATCGGTTGCCACGGAATTTTGATGTGATCAAAAGTCTGTCGCAATCGCGTAGCGTACGCGGATACTCGCCGGGTAAACTTAATAGGCAGCTACACCCCATAGCCCCAACCAAGTGACTGTAAGAGAACCCCGTCGCCGAAAGCATCCGTCCGGGTGCTCACGGCAGCGGTGTTCCGCCTTGGTGCACTTCATCGACGGCATCGGGGGTGCGGCTGTCTACTAAAGTTTGCGACGAGCATTCGATCAATATATCGGGAATCTTGTTGAATTGCCCGACTAGATATTGAAAAGTGTTTTCGATATAGAGACTAAAATGCGGGGTTTATAACTGTTAGGCATGCGATGTCTAAGGATGGTTGCGGATTCCAACTGTTGTAGTTTTACACTTTCTTTTCTGCGACCGTAAGTGTAATATGCGATATCGCCGGTTTTGTTGCTATATGTCAACGAAAATTGGGATGCGCATATTTACTTACGTTGATGACATGTGATGTTATGTGTTGCTGGATATGTTATATTGGATCGTCGTGTTCGAATAGCTGGGTTTTTTTATGTGGGATGAGTGTTTTTCATTTTCATTCATGTATAAACTTGTATGTAATATTCTTTTATTGGGGCACTTCCAGGTTGCGGAAGATGTCACCTTTGTATATTATTTACTTTTCCGCATTAGGATAGACCCAAAGAGGGGAGCACAAGTAACCGGGTTCTAGGGTCCAGTGGGAGACCATCTCGAGGAGTCGAGTCCGGGTCTCCTAACTCTAGAATTGGTAGGGTTGCTTGCCGCTCTCATAGGGGTCTAGGGATGTGGGATTGGCTATTCATCACGACCGTGGAATCCGTGTTTTATTCAGGCTCAAAATAAAACACGGACGTCCTAGTATATCCAATATTTCATATGATATTTTTCTGCTGCGTTATCTATGATGTGATCATGTGATTTGTTCAGATAGATATTGTATATAGTATATATGATATATTATATAGACGTTTCTTATGTTTTACACCCGCGCTAGCCCTGTCTCGCTCTGGCATTAGTTACCTAACCTAACAGTGCAGACGGGACATCGAGGCGAATGCGGATGGCATAAGCGTACGTTATATTTATCTGTGATGTTTAGGTGGACTTAAATGATGGGACTTCATTAATGAGATTAATGAAAGAAAATAAACCTAAAAGATGTTGTGGAATCGAATTTCTTAAAAACAGGTAGCTACAGTTCTTTCTTTGCATCGCGGTGTTCCTTGTAGAACATCCTGCACCTTATTCGATGAGGAAAGGGCCGAGATCCCTTCACCGGGAGTGACCCCTTTAGAAATAACTGGCAGATGCTGCACCCCTCGGTTTGTCTTTTGATTGCTTCTATAGTTTATGCTTTGCACAGCGGTATATATGATATATCATACACCTTATTCGATGAGGAAAGGGCCGATGATCCTTTCACCGGGAGTGACCCCTTTAGCAAAACTAGAAAAGCCTCAAAAACGATCCATTTAAAAACCATTTGATTCCACAACGAGATCAAGTTCAAAGCGTTAAAGGTTTTCTTAAAAACCATCCGCAACCCTCCGTCATTTTAGGAAGTAAAGTACTTAGTATCCGTGCTGTGTTTGTTGACCATAGTCAAGGCACAGTATACAGTAGCTAAGTGATGTCTTCCTACACCGCATATGATGCGATTAGTTAGGACAGTCGCGTGACTTTGTTGACCTTAGTTAAGGGTCATGCGGGTGGGTCTAATTAATCATGAAATGACGGGTAGAACTTGACTAGTACTTATGATTTGTTGACCATAGTTAAGGTCATAAGTGCTAGGGGTAAAAACCATTATCGGGAGTTTCAAGTGTTGAAATTTGCAATGAGATTGCATACCTTCTATATGATAGTTGGATCCCGATACCCACTGCGAGTAATTGTTAATCCTAGGAGAGTTTTACACTTTGCAATTAGCCGATCAAGTAGGTGTCTAGAAAGGTGTCAACAGGGTTACGCCTCTGGGAAAACGAGGTTTATTTTAATTAGGTCCGTGCGAAAGCACGGGGAACCTCTCTCAAAGTACCGACACTGGCCTGGCTGAAAAATTGGCGAACTTGTAGAGTGTAATTAATCCCGGCTAGTCTTTCCTTTTATGGTTTGAAGGAAGATTTGATAAAAACAATGGGAGCCATCCTGATTAGATAAAATAAATAACCAATCTAATCTTGTAAGAGCGCACGCAGAGTGTTTTCTTCTCTCTCTTTCCAGGTAGCGACCATATCACGCCTTAATCAAGATAATAATATGGATGAATTGACCGAACCCGCTTGTTATACTGAGCTGAGGAACGTTGGTCCCGCTCCAACTTATAATTGTTAGAAGACCGAGCAGGAAATAGGGGAATACCAGGATTCCCATGTCGCCCAAACGAAGAAAGTGCATGAGATGCATCTCTTTCGGGTGTGTTCATTATAAAGAACTGTTTCTCAGTGTCCTCTACGTCCTAGATATTGGATACCGGATCAGGATCCTGCAAATGTAATCCATTACATGGGCTACAGAAAGGTAGAGAACTGAGAACGGGTGATAAGTTTCATGAGACAGAAAACGGTGCAAGTGTTGCAGCCAAGTCTGTTGGTCACTGTCACCCTGTATTTCCAAATACATTGATTCTGAACAAATGCTATTAGATACCGAACCTGATATACAAAATCATATCAATTTCTTTATTTATTAAAGAAGGATATAATTTTGTATTGTTGAATAATGTTTTGTACATTTCCTATATCGGTTCAGGCATGTTATCTAAAAGCATTGACGTTCTAAATCAAACTACAGTTCCTAGTATACAGAACACACACGAGAGGAAGAGTTCAGAAATGAACGGATCCTTCTTGAGGCATTATAGACTAGGTCATATCAATGTGACCCGACTAGCTTAAGTTACATTTTAGATGCATATTTAAATAAGTTTGAATTTACATCTTGTGAAACTTGTCAGTCATGTCACAAAGATAAGATGACCATAGCTCTGTTCATTGGAAACAGAGAAAGAGTTGGTAAACTCTTGGGACTGATACATGATGATGTATATAAGGTCCCATGTCTACACATGCCAGACCGGTTCTTTGTACTTCATTACATTCTCTGATAATCTCTCAAGATTCAGTCGTATGTTCCTGTTGAAACATAAGTCCGAAGCTTTTGAGATATTCACAGATTATAAGTTAGAAGTAGAGAACCAAAATACGGGTATAAGTATTTTGTCCTATGATAAGATCAGGGAGGAGAATACTTTTGCATAGAATTCCTGGACTATTCTAAAGGTGAATGAGATTCTCTCTCGGTATTACTCCTCTGAATACACCACAGCACAACGGTGTATCGGGACAGAGCAATCACACCCTATATGATATGGTGTGCTCTATGATGAGTATTATTGAGTTACCTGTTTCCTTTTAGGGGTTATGCACTTAAGAAGCTGCATACCTATTGAATTGGGTTCGAATCAAATCAGTGCCTACCACTCCATATGAGATATGGTATGGGAAGAGCCTATCTCTTAAGTAAGTTAAGATTTGGGATTATCCAGCCTATGTCAAAAGCAAAATCCGGACAAGATCGAGGCAAGGTCAGTTCTGTAGAGCTGGAAAGGTTCCAGCTATACAAAACTGCAGATGATGATTTGACAGAACCAAAGGATTCAATAGTCCCCGACGAACCTCAGCCTCTCCGCCGATCTGGTAGGGTTCCTCAACCACCTGAGAGATACTTCGGTTTCTCGATGAAAGTAGGAGCGAGGATTGCATCATAAGATGATGACCCAACTAGTTTCGAGCAGGTCATCAAGAGTAGGGACTCTATAAGAATGGCTGGATGCTTAGCAATCTGAGATGGAATCCATGTACACCAACAAAGTATGGACTTTGGTTGCTATATCTGAAGGGTTAAATCCCCATCAGGAGCAAGTATATCTTGAGAAGATTACTTGGTATAGATGGAAAAGTTGAGACTTTCAAAGCTAGACTTGTTAAAGATTTTCGTCATCAACCAGGCGTAGATAATGACGGAACCTTTTTCCAGTAGATATGCTTAAGTCCATCCTGATCCTACTTGCCATTGCTACATACCATGACTACGATATCTGGTGGTTGGGTGCCATGACCGCTTTTCTAAATAATGATTTAGAAGAGAACGACTATAAGAACATAGCCAGAGGGCTTTGTAAACCATGGGAGCAGCGGAAACGTGTGCAAGTTGCTTTGAAGGATAAAGCAGGCATCGCGGAGTTGGAACATCTGTTTTGATGTAGTAGTCAAATAGTTTGACTTCATCAAAATGGTAGATGAACCTTGTATATACAAAAAGGTAGTATAGGAAAAGAGTTTCCTATACTACACATGGTCAATCTCCTCTTATCACATAGATTCTCCATATAGGATAAAGGTGACACCTCCTAAATTCTGGGATTTGGATCTATGAGATAGATCTAAATGGATATTAGGGTTCTCACTAGGTTTAATGAGATGGTATCAATCGATCCTGGGGAGAATCACTAGAAAGGTTCCAGGGTGATAAGTACGACTGAATGTCAGTCGCAGGCATTGTCTTTACCTTCAGTGGAGGGACGGTATGTTGGAAGAGTTCCAAGCTAGATACCGTGGCAAACTAGACGATAAAGGCTGGTAATATCGCTATTAAAGATACTACCAAAGAGGCAGTTTGGGTGTATAATAGTTCATAAGATGAACTAGGTTCCTACCATTGTGTGACAATGGAAGTGTGGCTTTGGCCCAGGAACTCTGGTCCCATCAGTGACCCAGACATATTCTGAGGCAGCATCACCTGATCATGGAAATAATTGATCTCCAGGGTGATCGAGGTTAGGAGAGTAGACTCAGAGGATAACACGGCGGATCCACTCACAAAGGCCTTTTCCCAAAGAGAGACTTTTATGGGATGGTTGAGTATTAGATACTGCAACCACTGCTACAGATAACCCTAGTGCAAGTGGGATATTGTTAGTTATATGTATGCCCTAGAGGCCATTACTGTACATAGGATGTATATTGTAGTGGATGCTGGGACATATATAGGTAGGACTTTCTTGCTCGACATGATAGTATGCTATCTGGTTTCTCTTTATCTTAACATGTATATTTTCTGTCTCTCTGTTACATGTTGATAAAGCCCTTAGGATGTGTACTCGACTTCCAGGACTATGATGTAGATCATACAAGTGGGGCCTGCATAGTCCATGAGTACATCCTTCAATGTTCCTAGTCGTGGGAATATCGAGACGGGGCATCGATATTCCAGAGTAGACTAGCGTATATCTTCTCGACCCATGTAATAGGCGATGGATGATCCCATATCCATTGGTGTTTGACAACAGAGATGGTATGCGGGTGCTCAGTGGAGACTGGGTACACTGAACGGACTCGCCGAGAACTCCCAGATGGTATTATACCTTACGTCAAATGGCAGTTCTCTGGTGACACTGGTACAGCTTAGTCTGTTGACCCGAGATCGTCATAGAGTCTTGTATGTCTCCTACTGTGCTTTGATTTCCACCCTACCACGGCTCTACTGAGTCGTGCAAACAGGTGGTTTTTGGGTACAGTCCCGATTCACATGGAGGCAATGAGCGATATGAGGGGATTCGTCTCTCCCGGTATTGGGGGTTAATGTTGCGCTATGCTCGACTGGCCATAACTGGAAATCCCTTGCCAGGGTTGCACTGATTTACTGGTAAGTGTTATCAGTAGTTTCATGCTTGTTATGGGTCTTACATCGGCATGACTTATCAAGCTATTGGGGTCTGACGTTTACCACCCCTAGGCGAGATATGCGACATATCAGACGAACAGACCGGACTGTACGATAAGTGTCACTGGTTGGATTCACAGGAGTGTGAGCGGGCTTGCTCGTTGATCTTCTGATCGCTCAATACCCGGGTGGCCGTTACGTTTAGCAGACCGCTTGCGGCTTGTGGGTGTTTGATATGATCATCACCTACTGCCGGCGTATTGACGAGTCTTTAGAGTCCTACATAGAGGTTTCCTGGCTCAAGCGAAATGAAATAGGAGCGCATATGAGATATGTGCGGGACCGAGAATAATGCGTGTATGTTATACCGTATTCTATTCTCGCGATGAATGTATCGATTGGTTGTATGCGATATAACCTAGTTATCGAATCGAGGATTGATTCGATAAGTCGATACATTGGATATTAGTCGGTCATATGCGATATGACCGGATCATTAAATCAAGTGTTGATTTAATGATTTAATGTATAATTATATATTTGATATATTACTTTACATTAACTAGGATTGGTTCACTTAAGATTATTTTTCTCACTTGTTTGTGCACATTGTATATATATGATATATGTTTGTGCACTAGTTTGTATCATGTTTGATGATACATGCAAACTTGGGTGTGTGTATGATGCAAACCATGTTTAGATCGATGGTTAGGGCTTTATTCTCTTTATTTATTTATTTTGGTTAAAGACTAAATGGTGGCTTTTCTTTCTTTGCTAGAAGTTTCATGAAACTTCAAGCAACTTTGACAAAGTCATAACTATTTTGTTTTTATCCTTAAACCTAACCATTACCTAAACTATGGTTTGCTCTCTACACAAGTTAACTCACCCATGGTTGCTAAATGATAGACTTCACTTGATTTTCTATTTGATTCATGATTCATTATTCTTTTCTTTCTTCTTCTTCTTCTTGATGAAGAGAAGAAAACCTTTCTTGAAAATTCCAAGTGATGATTCCAAGTGAGAAATCCGATTCCAAGTGAGAAGAAAACCCACTTCCTATTTCTTCATCCTCTACCACTTGCCATGTTGTATGGGGTGTTTTCTTCACAAGTTTCATGACCTAGTGAAGATGGAGCTCGAGTTAGTGTCGCCTAGACGTAGATCATCTTCGGCATCGAAGTCAACGACCTAGCCCGATCATTTCTCCGATGAAACCAGCGCTAGAGTCCAGGATCCCAATGGTCGCAGCGGAGGGACATCATCACGGAGCTAAAGAGGTGGAGGACCGGATCTACAAAGGTTGTAGTCACTTTCACTTGTAGTTAAGTTGTTAACTAGTTTAGTTTTCGCCTATCCTCTAGTTAACGATCTTGCATAGGGTTTCTCGGCACATGAAAAATTTAATTTTGGCATGATTGATCAGTTGTAGAACCACATGGGTGTGCCTAGGAAACCTACATAGGGTCGGTCAAAGGTCGCTGCCAAAGAGAGAGAGAAAAGAAACACTCTGCGTGCACTCTAACCTAGATCAGAATGGTTATCATTTTATCTAATCCGGAAACCTCCCACTGTACTGTCAAATTCTCCTCCAAACCTGAAAGAAGAATCAATTGGGATCACCCGAAGAGTAAACCAACTCATCAGTGGGAATCGGGATCCAACTCTCATCGCATGATAACGTGACGGAATCCACTCACGTTTTCACACTCCAGAAGGTATGCGCATGCCTGGCAAGTTTCAGTTTCTTTAGAAACTCCCGATATGATTTTTACCCCATGTTCTTATGACCTTGACGAAAGCCAACAAATCATAAGTCACATGTCAAGTTCTGCCCGTCATTATCTTGTTAATTCGAACCCACCCGTACATACCCTTGACGAAAGCCAACAAGGTAATACGACTTTCCCAAACCAACTCATTTATCTATGCAACAAATGAATACCCCAGCAGCTACCAAACACTATGCCTTGACGAAAGCCAACAAACATAGCTTGAATACTACTGACCATCCATAAGAAATGACGGAGGGTTATGGCTGGTTTTTGGCAAAAAACCTTTAACGTAATGAACTTGATCTCGTTGAAGGAACCTGATAGCTTTTTATAAAAATATAGTAGCGAAAACCTTTGCTAAAGAGGTCACTCCCGGTGAAGGGATCTCGGCTCTTTCCTCGTGGAATGAGGTGCAGGATATTCCAACTGAATACCGCGATACAAAGCAACATGTAATCGACTATAGTGAAGTTATTACCCTGATGTAAACTTCTGCCTAAGGGGTCACTCCCGGTGAAGGGATCTCGGCCCTTGCCTCATCGAATGAGGTGTAGGATATTCCAACCGAATAACACTGTGCAAAACAAAAGGAAACGTCTTTGTAATAACACTTTTTAAAACTGTTCCAACAACATCCAAACAGGTTTGTTTTTTTTCTTTGCATTGATCAAAATCAACGCAGTCCCATCAATTAATCACACCAGAAAAGAACGAAAATAAAATGTACGTATATGCCATCCGCATTCGTCACAGGGTCCCGTCTTTACCCGTTAGGTTACTTAACTAACGACAGAGCGGGGACTGGACTAGCGCGGGTGCAAAACATATACAACATCTACTAGTATATATACCAATATACAATAATTGCTCCAGGCGTGATAATATGCAACATTACAGAAAAGTAATAAGCATCACAGAACAATACAGATAATCTGGGATCCCCGGGTTTCACAGAGCCGCTGCTAAAACCCGACGTTCCCCTGGTCGTGTGGATAGCCTGTGCAATGAAACCTAGACCCCTACGGGTGCAGCAAGTTACCCGCCAAAACCTGAAGCGAGGCAGCCCCCTACAGCAAAGTGAATGGACCATCCTGCACTTCACGGAATCCGGTAACTTGAGCACCCCTCCTTTGGTCAACCTGTACCTCCTACGAGTGCAGCGAATAGTTTGCCAATTCTAGAGTGAGGCCCCTCTGCCTCTCAAATTCATGAGATGCGGACCCGTTGCCCTCCAGAACCCGGCTATCCGTGCACTCCATCGCGGGGTAAACCTAGTACAGAAATGAAAAATATGTACAACGGGTACATCGACCTCAACCCGGTCGTGCTCCAAAAGAATATTATACAAACTGGCAGTGACGGCAGTCCACATGCTGGACGCTCGCCCCGCAATATCAAATATACAAATAAATCCAAACTGCACTACCATTGCACACTGCTATCCACCACGACAAATCCGCAACATCACAGCACAACACAGAACATCAACGCGAATGTCACGTTCGCAAATCCGTATAAAAGGACTATAGCAATTAGACACAATTTACCGCTCAAATGACATTCACGGTCGGAGATATAATGTAAGTACTACAAACTAACACGTTTAAATTTCGATCGACAAAATTTCCCGAAGTGGGCCCCACGTACATCTGCTGTACAGTAACAAAATCTGGGCCCAAAAGAACTATTCCAGAAACCACAATTTTCCAAGTAGAAGCACCAGAAGAAAAACTACCCACTGATTCACCCAGACGGCCGCGTTTCCGCGGCCAAACCATGGCTTTGGCGGCGGATCCGCGGCCGTACGGTCGGATCAAATGATCGTATTTCTTCAGTATCCTTTAAAAAGCCTGCTCAATTTTCTGGTGTGCTTAAAATGATTTTTAGGCCTGTTTTAAAATCGACAGAAACTTTACACATGAAATTTGCGGTTTTCGAAAATCCGTTCGATCGATATTTTAAACGTGTTAGCACAAGTTAGTAAAGCTTAATGGCGTAGCTTTGATACCATGTAAGTCTACGGTAGCGCCCAGACCGTTTTTCAGACGCCAAATGCGGAACAAAAAATTTTATAACTGGCACTTTCGCATACTATAGCCCGGATCTGCCATTATCGCTAAACTAACAAATTACAAAGAGGGTAGAAATGTTATACCGAATGATCCGAGTCCTTCGGTCTTTAACCATCATCCCATGCTTTGTTGCGACTGCTCCGATCTCGTCGATCTCCTATCTCCTCGTCCAGGTGGCACCACGTCAACGGATCTTTAAACAGGCTCCCGCCTCTGACCCGAGGCAACTCGGTCATCAAGTTTGCTAAAAGAGATGACCAAGATTGATGTAGAGAATGAGTAGAACACTTTGTCTCACTTCGTCCAAAACCATGGACGAACGGTTAATGAAGTTGCCTTTTGAATCGGATGATGGAAAAATGAGCTATATGAAATTACATGAAGCAAAACTATCATAATCTTTTTTCCAAAAAATCCTTAGCCTACCAAAAGAAGTGGCCGGCCAATATAAGGTGGGGGGGTGAGTGTAGGAGCAAGGGAGAGGGTGACCATAAGATGAATCCTTATCATTTCATTAAAGGAAAAGAATGAATCACTAATGACACCTTGCATAACATTAAATGCAAGAATGAGTCATAATAACACATCATCAAATCATTTAATGCAACCTAAGATTCATGAACCTAGTCACCAAAACAAGAAGCTTCTAGAACCTTCCACACTCATGACTCACCTCAAGAAAAGATAAATCCGTATTAAACCGAATGTTTAATACGGGTGATAGAAAACCGGAAACTGGCAACTTCCAAAAGCGATCCCGAAACGAATTTCAGGATAACCCCGCAACAGTATAAACATACCCACATTTGTATTACGACCGAATACAAATGCAACTGAGACAAAGATATTATATCTACACAGTATAATACTCGGATCCGGCTTAAACCAAAGCCCACCAGTATTATCTGCCCGAAATATGACACATGCGTAAACGCACGTGCATTTTCCGAACCCTGCCATAAAACCATACGGCCTCTACAACGTTTCGCCTGAACTTGGGTAACAATCTGTGGGGGACTCTAATGACTCGTCAGTACCCTGGCAGTGGGTTTAACCACAAGCCGTCAGCGGCACAAGCAGTGCGTAACGACTGCCCATGTACTGACCTCAAGGGAAGCCGATGAGCGAACTCATCCTGAAACCCTACTGAGCCTAACAGTGACAATGTATATACAGTCCGGTCTATTCATCTATGAGTATCACATATCGGGCCTAGGGGGCTGGTAACGTCAGACCCCCAAAAGCGGTAAAAGTCATGTCGGAGACAAGCCGTGAACACCCTGAGAAACTACCGGAGTACCTACCAGTAATTCTCACCTGCCTTGGCCAAGGACTTGGTGTAATGGCTTTCCTAGACACAGCGCGATCTCCACCCCCAATACCGGGAGAGACGAATCCCCTGCTGATCTGCTCACTTGCCTCCATGTGGCTCGGGACTGTATCCAAAAAATACCTGTTTGCACGACTTCTTTGAGCCGTGGTAGGGTAGAAATCAAAGCACAGTGGGAACTCACACAAGACAAATGACGACCTCAGGTCGATGAACTAACCTGTACACATGTCACCAGGGAACTGCTATCTGACGATATGTATAATACCAACTAGCAGGTTCCCGACGAGTCCTGTCCGGTGTACTCATAACCCAATGAGCACCTGTATACATCTTAGGTGATCCAACTGACACCAGTGGCTTGTGAGACCGGCCACCGCCCCTCGTCGGGGTCTCGACTGTATACACTAGTCTACTCCGGAGTATCGATGCCCTGTCTCGAAACTCCCACGACTAGGGACCATAATTAAGGATGTGCTTATAGACTACCCAACTCTCACGTATATGATCGCCATCATACTGTTGGTAGTCAAGCAGGATCCTAAGGGCTCTATCAACGTGTAATAGTGAACAGTCACCTGAGCCTGCACACGACTGATAAAGGCAAACCAGATAGTATACTATCATCTCGAGTAAGACTGTACTACCGGTATAGGTCCTCCTCAATCATTGCAATCACGTACCTGCGATCCAATAATTGACTTTGAGGGCACTACATCCAACAGTTCTGAGTATTTCTTAACTATGCTCAAGTGTTGTACTCTTTGGTAAATTGTGGGTATTTGTTGATTCGATCGGAATGTTTAATATCGTCTAGCTGTCTGTAGAATGTGATACAATATTTGGAATCTACACTAATTAGTTTTATGAAAATTGATTAGTTGCTTGTAAATTTAACATTTCGGTCTTGGTGGGAATCGGGAATCTTGTTGAATTACCCGATTTCTTTTGAAAAGGTGTTTTCATGAGTTAGACCCAAATGTAATATTTACAATGTTAGGCATGAAATCCGAAGTATGTGATATTCCGGGTTTATGATGTCTAATGGCTGTGTCGATTCCAAATATTGTAGTTTGATATTTTCTTTTCTGTGACCGTAAGTGTAATATGTGGTGTATCGCCGGTATCGTTGCTATATGTCAACGCCAATTGGGATACGCATATTTATTTATGTTGATGACATGTGATGTTATGTGTTGTTGGGATATGTTATATTGGATCGTTGTGTTTTGAATAGCCGGGTTTTTTTTATATGAGATGAGAGTTTTTCCATTTTCATTCATGTAAAAGCTTGTATGTAATATTCTTTTATTGAGGCACTTCCGGGTTGAGGATGATGTCACCATTTGTTGGTGTTTCCTGATTTAAAATCAGGAAAGCTTACGGAAAAGGCTTCAGTAAAGGGTTACGTGCTTATATGTGACCAGCAGTCACGTGTTGGCACGTGACATCTAAAAGCATCAGCAAGGAAAATTCAGCTTCCCGACTACATCAAAGAAAAGGGCTTCAGAAAGGGTCACGTGCTCCCACGTGATCTGGATCACGTGTTGGCACGTGACAATTAAAAGCGGCTTCAAAGGAAAACCGGTTCCCTGATCAAATCAAAGAAAAGGCTTCAGAAGAGGTCACGTGCTCCCACGTGACTAGGGTCACGGGTTGGCACGTGATACTCAAAAGCAGCAGACTTGTTCTCCGGTTAAATCAAGAAAAAGAGTCTAGACGAGGGTCACGTGCTCACACGTGACCAGGGGTCACATGATGGCACATGACGGTTAAGCAGCAACCAGAAGACAGAGCGCAAAAAGAAAGAAGAAGGCTCGTTCCAAGGGGGTCACGTGCCCACACGTGACCAAGGGTCACGTGGCCACACGTGACCGACTTCAAAGCCCATTTGTTAACAGAATTAAATTCTGAGAAAAGACCTCTCAAATCTTTCCAAAAGCAACCGATTGAATTAAAGATGATTAAATATCATCTATCTATGGGAAAATCTCGAATTTGGAAAGATTTCCCCATAAAATCTAACCAAAATAACATAGGAGAATCTCTGAATTTAAAATCCAATGGTGAGTAAAATTCACCTAATAATTCAAAGGTCCAAAACGAATGATGGATACAAATCAAATCTCCTAATGAAAGATCCACCAAAACTAATTGACTCGGCTGCTTCTCCTATAAATAGGAGCCAAGAGACACGCAAAGAGATATATGCAGAGGGAAGAAAAGAGAGAGAGCCTTGATACTTTAGAGGAATTTGGATCTACTGCAAAAGAAAACCCTAGGTAAGAAAGGGAAGGTTTCATTGAAAGAAAAGAGAATTTAATTCTCAACAGAGTTTAACTCTGATATAAAACAGAAGGACATATTTCTTCTCTCTCTGATGGAGGATCCGTAAAGTACACATCTCCCCTTGAGTTGAGAATTTAATTCTCAATGGGGTGAGATCCTGCCATGCAGATCCAAAGCATAGAGAGGGAATGGAAGCACGAGAATTTAATTCTCACAGAACTATAGGAATTTAATTCCTTCAAAAAAAAATTAGGGTTTGACCTGGTGTTATGGGAATTTAATTCCTTCAGAATGAAAAGAATCAGGGTTTAACCCTAGTTAAGAACTTAGTTCTGTTAAAACAACAAGAATTTAATTCCCTTAATCTTATTCCCCAGAATAATTCTCTAACAGAGAGTGGGGGTTTAATTCCTTAAAGCTTTTATTAGGGTTTAACCCTATTCAGTTCTTCACATATATGAGGAATTTAATTCCTACAGAAAATTCAGAGTTCAACTCTTCAAAAGGAACTAGGAATTTAATTCCTCTGAAATTATTGTTAGGGTTCAACCCTACGGGGAATTTAATTCCTGAAAGGGATTAACAGATCTTCTAAACAACTACAGAAAAGCAGGGTCACGTGTCACCACGTGACCCCCCCAAAAGATCTACAGAAAGCCCTTTGAGGCAGTGCCTCACGTGACCCACGTGACCCTTGGCAGAGGCTTTAACATACTCCATTCAAACACCCGTCAAGTGATGACACGTGATGCTCCAAAAGATACGATCTTCTCAGCAGAATAAACGAAGGGAGGGCGCCCTCACGTGCTATCACGTGACCCCTCTTGCCTCAGCGTCTAACGCTAAATTGGAACCCCTGAATTCAGTGTTAAAACGTTGTTTGGCCTTAGTGTTCAACACTAAGCAAAGAACTTTATTTGCAGTGTTCAACACTGATTACCTTAGTGTTCAACACTAATTTGGGATTTCTGTTGCCAGTGCTTAACACTGGTCTGTTTTAGTGTTTAACACTAATTTGAAGGCCTTGTTCTGGTGTTGACACCAACTATCTTCCAGTGTTAAACACTGACTTATCAACCTCATTCTCAGTGTTCAACACTGATTGGTCTTTAGTGTTTAACACCAGGCATTGGCCCAATTGGCTAAATGGCCAGAGGCAAAGCCTCTCCTTCAAGGGACCAACAGGAGGGCCGATGTCCCAGACATGATTGGACTTAGCCCAAGCTGGCCATAAGTCCTCAATTCGTAATTAACTGGGCTAATGGGCTCATAACATAATTAATTGGTCTTGATCCTAAATTGGGCCAAAGACTATTTAATCCACTCCGGTTCCAGGGTACATCTCTTCATTCCTTTGATACTTGGCGTTGTAATCCCTCAACGTCTTCAAAGAGGTGACGGGTCCCGATGACCACACATTGATATGGACTGTGGGGTCCTTAAACCCATGGACTACGACGTCCTTAACCTTGACCGAGATGTCTTAAAACTAACAATGGACTGTGGGGTCATTAAACCCATGGACTACGACGTCCTTAACCTTGACCGAGATATCTTAAAACTAACAATGGACTGTGGGGTCCTTAAACCCATGGACTACGACGTCCTTAACCTTGACCGAGATGTCTTAAAACTAACAATGGACCGCAATGTCCTTAAACTACCCATGGACCGCAATGTCCTTAAAATAGCGATGGACCACTATGTCCCTAAACTGGAACGATAGAGCCCAAACGCTCTTTTGTTGGATTTAAACGATCCCGTTTAAGTTGATCTTAGCCTTAAATACGGCTAACGTATCCTTAAACCTTTCAAACAGACTTTAGTCCCAAACTGGACTATAGATCCCCCCAATTAACTCTGGTTCAAGGGTACATCTCTGAACTCCTCTGACATCTGTCGTTGTAATCCTTCAACGTCGTCAGAGAGGTGACGGGTCCCGACGGCCATACATTAAATGGACCCCTATGTCCCTAAACTGGAACAATGGAGCCAATTGCTCTTTTGTCGGATCTAAACGGTCCCGTTAAGTTGATCTTAGTCTCAGGTTAGACTAACGTATCCTTAATAAATGTTTGAGTTGATCTTGGCCTTAAATATGGCTAACGTATCCTCAAACCAAACCCCCAAACCCAAATCTAAGATAATACGGATTTGGACTAGTCCACGCCCTACGGGCGATGACATAACTCGGTCTCCGTAAACAATCCACGGGCAACAAAACATAAAATAAACACACACGACACGAAGTGACCATCTGGAGAAGGAGAAAGTTGTTACCGCGACGCGGTAGCGTAATTAACTGCAGGGGCTTGCGCCTGCAGGGAAGAGCGTCCCCACAATCAAAAACCTCTCAAGCGAGGGGGAATCTGACGAAGTCTGCTACATCGGACGCATCCGTTCAGACCTTCGATACACGGTGCCATAAATCAACTTGGCATCTTCGGAGAGATAGACGGATAGCACCTATTAGCATCTGTCCCGAACCTCAGGCGAGACGTCCCGTGTCTCGGCCGCCGTTCGGAGGGGAACAGATTCTGGCACGCCCGGTGGGACCTCTTCCTCTTTCCACTCCACACTTCGTGTGTCGTTATTCGCGAACCAATCGCGGTTCGCTAATGGTTGCCCTTGGGTTTCGAGATACTAAGACTTGGCGTCTTGCTCATTGCAGAAAGCAAAGGATCGATGGCTTCTACTTCTGCGAAATGCTCCAACTGCTCGGACTGCAATTGCGACCAACGCTCTGCCTCGCCAGGAGGTATAGCTTACGGACCCCAAGCCGCTTCGTTATTCACAATACCGGTGGACCAGGTGACTCAGGCCACTACCGGAATGTTCTTTGGGACTATGCTCCCACCGACAAGCTTTACGGCGCCGGTGCTGACAAAGGAAGCTCCCAAGAAGTCGGTCTTTTATCGTCTTACCCCTGCTGCTGCTCCTCTCAACGGGTCGCCCAACATCAGCGCCTCGGTCTTCTCTAGATTAGGCCAGAAATCCTGTGGACCCATCATGGGGCTTACAATCCCAGAGAAGGCTGCTTCTAAGAAAGTGACCGGTCCTGCTCCTGAAGTCGCCAAGGCGGCTTCCCCGGCCAAAAAGTCGGTCTTTAAAAGATTGACGGCTTCAGCTCCCGCTCCTGCTACCCAAAGGACATCGGTCTTTGACAGGCTAACACCAGCAGCGACCCCCCACCTATACAGGGGGCAAGACGAAGCCATTCTCACCGCTGAACCAACGCCGTCCGCTCGACACGCTCGACGTCGCCATTGGCGCCGAGTAAGGAAGGCTGGGGGCAACTCTCCCTCTGGGCTAACTCCATCAGCCCCGATGGCAGAAGTTAATGCTGCTGTTCCAACGAGGAACAGCTTCGAGATGCTAAATAAAGTGCGAAGGAATTCTCCTACTGCGGTGCTAAAGAGGTCTCCTCCCCCACTAAAAAAGGTTGTGGAAGTAAAGTCAGAACAGCCCCGATCCCCTCAACGGCTGTCTTCCAAAATCTGTAAGGTTTGGCGGCAGGCCCGAGATTCGATGATCGATCCAAACTTCTCCCGCCAGCACAAGAAGCTGAAAATCCAATCGGAAGCCGGTCACCAGGCTAAACCACGAAAGGCTGTCTGGACGCCCACCTCAACGGCCCCCTCAACCTCCACTGCTCATAAAAGGAGGAAACCAGAGAAGATCCCCCAGCCTGCAACGACAGCCAAAGGCACTAAGCCCAGACGCCCTAAGTCTGGGGGCATGATGGTCCACACCGTATACATGGCGTCAGGAAAAGAAGACAGCCGTGCGTCTACAGGTCATAGACCGCTCACACGGTCGGTGACCAAAGCTCAGGAGCAACAGCAAAAGCTCCAGGAAATGATGAATGCTATTGCCGCACTTACCGGGCCAAAAGAAAACTCAGAAACGTCTTCGGATGAACGCCATGAGGAAGAAACCGACGCCGAATTCCTTCGCCGAATATTGGAGAAGAAGGACAAAGAGGCTGCTGAACAAGCAGCCAACATACAGCGTATGGGCCTCCTCTTCCAAGATATGATAGGAATGATGATCCAACAGGATCCACCCGCTGAGGATCCCCCGATCGTCCTTGAAGACGACAGGGGAGAAACGTCAAATCCACCACCAGCCCTCTCAACGGCCAAGGAGGAGACAATCTCTAAGGCTGACTTGGTCGACTATATAGCCCAGCAAATCCGGGTTCATCATGCGACTGAGGCAGCTGGTCAAGTCGTAAAATCGGGGCGGCCATATCCAAGCCGGTACGACCAAATCAAGTACCCACCGGGTTACACAATTCCCAAGTTCCATGTTTATAAGAGGACCGGCAATCCCCACCAACATGTCGCCCAGTTCAGGGCCCTTTGTGGTAACACCGGCGGAGATGATAAATTGTTGCTTCGCCAGTTCGTGGGCAGCTTATCAGAAACAGCGTTCGAATGGTATTCGGAACTCCCGAACGATTCTATTAAGACGTTCGCTGAAATGGAGTTGCTATTCACTCAGCGATTCGCAAGAGCCAGCGAACGCACTCCAATAACGGCACTAATTAACGCCAGGGTAAAACCAGGCGAAACTTGGGTCCAGTATGCTATACGATGGCGGAATTTGTGGTCGAAATGCGAGCAACGCATTGAGGAAGCGCCCGCGGTGGGCATGTTCGTGGGAACCCTAGACCCTCACGCAACTATCTCCCAGTTTATGATGTTCTTTAAGCCAACCACATTCCAGGCTTTAATCGACAAGTTGGCTCAGATGGACCAAATGGGTCATGGACCGTCTCCCCCGAAGCCAGAACCTCGGAATGACAAGGGTAAAGGAAAGGCCACCTTCGTCGCGAATGCCCAGCAGCAACCCAATGCCCCAAAGCTGACGGATCAACTGGAAGAAAGACGCCGGTATTATAATGAGAAGATGAAGCGTCCTACTCGTTCCCACGGGACAAGACGAAACGGCTATTCGAGCTGGCAGTACGCAACAGACTTATAAACCTGCCAAATCCAAGGCGACCGCCACAACCCACTGAGGTGAACAACCCCAACTATTGCCCTTACCATCAAACGGTAAGCCATCCGATTGAGGATTGCTTCGTCTTCAAAGGATGGATTGAAGATCAATACCTCCAGGGAAAGTTTGCGCTGTCCGAAAAGTGGAAGGTGAACCCGTAACAGCCGCATACTCCTAAGAAGACGGACGCACCGGGGGTGACTTGTTCCTTTATTGAAGAAGCCCCATGGGAAATCGTGCTATCAGCTAAAACCAAAAGGATGCTGAGTGACCTTTATGCGTGCCCAGCGGTTGAATGGAAGAACCCGCTTGAACCTCAAATCATCGAAGGGATGTTGAAGCCGCGCCCAACTACAAAGATTCGTGGTGATGGCCCAAGTACTCACACCCAACCGTCAAAATCTTCGAAGAAAAAGAAGAGGAAATCCAAAAGGCCCGTGAAGCCTGGAAACAAGCGCACGGATTTGCAGAAACAGATTGACGCGCTGGAAGAGTACAATCAAAAGGCACGGACTCCCGTCACACTGCAAGAGTTCCTCAACCACGTCTTTCAGAAGGAAGATGAGGAAGAGAGCTCATCGGATGAATTCGAGGGATATGTGGCGAGTTGTCATGTGATTTCCCAATCAGAAGATGAGAAAACTCCTGGCACCGAGAAACTGGGGGCACACTCTGAGCCAGGACTTGTGTGGCCAACAGATGAAATGATCGACGCCTTTCTGGACGAGATTCATCTAAAGAGTAAAGCAGATCAGGAGCGTGAGATGGCCGCATCGGAAGGAGCCGAACGCAGGCGACTAAATGAAAGAATTGAAGTACTCCCGCCAGATCGAAAGGCATCCGAGGCAGACAAGAAGATATTCAAGACGAGGAAATGGTTTGCCAAAGCCATGTCGATAGGAATGAAGCTACCACCCTCGGAAGAAAACACGCTCAATGGGGTGGAGAGGCACCCTGATTATTGCGCATATCATCGGAAAATTTCACACCCCACGGAGGAGTGCGATGCCTTTAAGATATGGTGGCAAGGATATGTTGCTCATCGGCAACATTTTAAGCGCATGAAACGCAAGACTCGTCGAGAACAAAGAAATACTGCCGACGAGCACAACAGGACCACTGGCAACTGTTACATGGTTAACGCCGGAAGGTCACAAGTTCTCACCTTTGGGAGCGACTCCGATGAAGAAATGGCTCTGGGCCCTCTCTTTAAAGAATCCGTTTTAGGGAAAGAGGAGAAATCGGAGGCCTGCGAGAACATTCAGCTGCGCAATCGCACATTCCCAGAAAAGAATCTCGGGCCCGCGAGTAGAAAAGATAAGGGAAAGGAAAAGGTCACTGAAGATATCACTTTAGATGACCAAGTCATGAAAGAGCTGGCTGCCAAAGACCCTCCTAGGAAGGGTAAGGTGGACTATAACATCCTAGCGCACCTAAAGAAGCTACCTTCTCAGCTTAGCATTCTCGATGCCCTCCTATTATCAAAAGAAGCGCGAGACTCACTAATTAAGGCGTTACAAGAACCTGAGCAATTCCAAGCCTTCCTCGCCACTGAAAGGATGAAGGATGAATTGGAGGAAGTGCATACGGCCGACATCACTTTCGGTGACGAAGACCTCCTTCTCGGGACGTGCGAGCACAACCGTCCCCTATATGTCTCTGGATACTGCCATGATATCAAGATAGGCAAGATCCTGGTGGATAATAGATCCTCCGTCAATCTCCTTAATGTTCGGGTGTTGAAGGAAATCTGCATGAGTGTGCAACACCTCGCTCGTGACAAAATTACTATCTCCGGTTTCGATTCACAATCGTCACGGACTCTCGGACCCGTGATACTAACATTACGCTTTGGACTCCTCGTCACAGACATCAAATTCCATGTCATTGACGCCAAGACCTGCTACAACGCCTTGCTCGGTCGTCTTTGGCTACACGAGTACAACATCATCCCTTCTACACAACATCAGTGTATGAAGTACTTTAAGGATGGTTTCGAGTATACCGTAACAGGTGAGTTGAACCCATTTTCCGTGAACGAAGTCCGCAAATACGAAGATGTGAAGTACTTTTTGCCAGATTTCGAGGATACAGAAAGGTATCGCAACCTGGAGAACAAAGCCGCCGCCACCATCCCTGTTTTCGGGAGCGATACCGAAGAAGAAGAAGAGATAGTTTATGCAGGGCCATCTCAACACAACAACCCGGGGACGTCCGCCCCCATGTTGGTCTTCGGAAGTGACTCGGAAGATGAGGTTAATGCCGTGTTCTTCAATCGGCTGTCAATACAAGCACCCCCTAGCGATGATCAGAGTTTGCAAATCACCATGGTGCCGCGGGAACACTACAAGGATCTCGACACACTTCAAGCTCACAATGTGCAGGACCTGCAAACATTTTACGTCCCTCCCAAGCAAAGGGGTGAGAAGTTAATTCTATTCTACCGATCCTCAGGGTCGAAAATAGAGAAAGAGATCTGGCATGGCACGGATGTTACACTCGACAGGCTCCAACCTATCCGTTTGCCCAGATACTACACAAATGGACTAAAGAGGCTATTCAAGCGCCAAGGAGTACCCTTAAAAAAGATTGTTCGACAAGCTTGGTTCTACAACAAGATTTGGGATGTCCCTGGGACCCAACGCAAATTGCCCAATGGAAAAATGGAAACACTTGGGCTTGGATACGCGAGAACCGGAAAACGGGAACGGGCCCACAGTAGCTACGCCATATATACTTTTGATGAAGAAGAGGACGCCCCGTCAAGAAATGCCAACCCCTCATCAAAACTAGATCCCGCGATTGAAATGCCGAGTCCGTCGTTTGAAGAACGAATGGACAAGCCTATCAGGAAAGTGGGTCAAAAAGCTCGGGGAGACCACAACCGCGAGATGGCCATCTACGAGAAGGCCAGGACGCAACGTCTATTTCAACGGGCTGCAAAAGACAAAGATGCTCATCCTTGTCAACCCGTTGTACGAAAGGCTCGACGCAGAGACGGAAATAAATCAAGAAGCGGAGAGAGGAGCCGACAACAACGACGCAGGATTAGAGAGTCACGTGAGCGGGCATTGCGCGGTCCGGATTTGTCCCTCGCGAAGAAGATGAGTCGAGCGTATTCCTTCCCTCGAGACAAGACGGAGAAGTTACTCGAGCTCACTATAAAACATCAAATGATCGCGCTTCCAGAATCTAGACACCCTGAGCAAGCTAACAAGGCTTCTCATCTGAGCTATTGCTCTTATCACCGAGCCATAGGACATCCTACCGAAGACTGCTTCACCTTCAAGAACTGGGTCGAGGACCAGTACCAACAGGGCAGATTCGTTTTATCCAATGGCTGGAGGGTAACGCCGGCAAAAAAGCACGAACCCAAAGCCGCAAGAGCAGAACCGGATCCACCTCAGTCCTGGAAGCGGATTCGTACCTGTTACATGGTTACGATATTAAAGGAAGAGCCCAAGGACATGGATGACCTTCCCTGGTGCTTTGAGAACAGCAATGATGAGGTGATCTCAGAATTTCCGCCAGCTCCGAAAGAACTGGAAGATGGCATACATACTACTGCAAATAACCTCAAGAAGATTGAGCTGGGATCGGCAGATGATCCGCGACCGACATTCGTCAGCGAGCTGCTATCTGAAGAAAGGGTGGCCGCATTAAAGAACGTGCTTCTACAGCATAAAGACTGCTTCGCGTGGAACTATTCCGAGATGCCAGGATTAGATCCGGAGATTGCTGTGCATAAATTAGCGATATCCCCAGATACCAAGCCAGTCAAGCAGGCGCCAAGAAGGATGCGACTCGAGCTTGAAATGAGCATCAACGCCGAAGTCAAGAAGCTGATCGATTCTGGATTTATCCAAGAAGTCCAGTATCCCGACTGGATCGCCAATATCTTCCCGGTAATGAAGAAGAATGGGACGGTACGCATATGCGTGGATTTCAAGGATCTCAATAAAGCCTGTCCAAAGGACGATTTCCCAGTACCAGTAACCGAGCTAATGATAGATAACACGTCCACTCATGAGGTTTTCTCCTTTATGGACGGTTCGTCAGGATACAATCAGATAAAGATGCATCCCGAAGACCAGAAGCATACCGCTTTCCGGACCCCTTTGGGTATATTCTGCTACAGGGTTATGCCCTTTGGTCTAAAGAACGCCGGCACTACCTATCAAAGGGCCATGACAAAAATCTTCGACGACCTCATACATGACATCATCGAGTGCTATATCGATGACCTTGTAGTAAAGAGCATGTCATACGAAGAGCATTTAAAGCATCTGGAGACTGTATTTCAACGCCTTTGGCAATATAATTTGAAGATGAATCCCCTCAAATGCGCGTTTGGAGTCTCCTCGGGTAAATTCCTGGGATTCATCATCCGACATCGAGGTATCGAAATAGATCCATCTAAGATCAAGGTGATCATGGAAATGCCTCCGCCAAGAACCCTCAAACAGTTGCGGTCTCTCCAATGGAAGCTCGCATACATCCGGCGATTTATCGCCAATCTTTCAGGCAAATGCCGTCCTTACAGCCACCTGATGAAGAAGGGAACTCCATTCGTTTGGGATCACAAATGCCAAGGTGCACTAGACGAGATCAAGCAGTACCTGCAGAACCCTCCAGTGTTGGCTGCGCCGGTCAAGGGAAAACCCCTTATTCTTTATACAACCGCCCTCGAAGGTTCCTTAGGCGCATTATGGGCACAAAAGAACGATCAAGGGAAAGAGAGAGCACTCTACTACTTAAGTCGAGTTCTGCTGGGGGCAGAAAACAACTACTCTCCCATTGAAAAACACTGCTTGGCGTTAATCTTCGCGATAACAAAACTCAGGCACTATGCGTTGGCGCACGAAGTCCGTCTCATCTCGAAGGTGGACCCTCTTAAATATTTGATGTCAAAGGCTATATTGACGGGTCGACTCGCTAAATGGGCTCTACTCCTGATGGAGTTCTCGATAACGTATCGACCTCTTAAGGCAGTGAAAGGCCAGGCCATTGCCGACTTCCTCGCTGAGCATCCAGTACCTGCCGGTTCTCCTCTGAACTGCGATTTGCCGGACGAACATGCATTCGACGCGATCGGCGGCGGTGATACCCGATGGGAACTCTATTTTGACGGGGCATCTTCCATGAAGAAGCGCAAACAATGTACCCCCATAATCAAATCGGGAGTAGGCCTCATCTTCGTAACCCCACAAGGAGGGATAATGCGCTTTGCTTTCTCCTTAACGGAATCGAGGACGAACAATGAAGCCGAATACGAAGCTTTGATAGCGGGCCTCGAGATCGCCATTGACATGGGAATTGAAGACCTCTCTATATACGGGGATTCTCAACTGGTCGTTAGTCAAGTAAATGGTGACTACCAAACGTGCAAACCGGAGTTGGTGAAATACGGCGAAAATGTGCAACAACTATTTACCCAAATTCCCTCCTACACTTTGGAAAGTATACCACGTGCGGAAAATAGCAAAGCAGACGCGTTAGCTAAGCTCGCTAAAGAATTGGCTGACGAGAACCTCGATGACGTCAGAATTTTGGTACAAAGCCGTCGAGTGCTCGCCCCGGCAGAAATATCTCCGGAATTATACGAAGAAAAGGGGGCGACTGAGCAGACGACCCTATAAATAAAAGACCATGAGAAGGCCGAGGACTGGAGGGAAGTCTTCATAGACTACTTTAAGTCCCACCGAATGCCCAAAGAAGCGTCCTCAAGACATCAGCTCATGAAACGAGCTCTATTTTTCGCTTTTGTCAACGACACTCTATACAAAGGATCGTTTGATTCTCTGTGGCTGAGATTCTTAGGACCTGACGAAGCAGAAAGAGACGTTCAGGAAGTTCACGACGGACTCTGCGGTTCTCACCAGGCAGGCTCGAAAATGAAATTGAAGATCAAACGGATGGGTTATTATTGGCCCACGATGGTCCAAGACTGCCTCGAGTATGCGAAGCAATTCCACTCGTGCCAGATTCATGGAGACTTTATCCACCAACATCCGAATCCACAACACCTAACGGTGGCTAGCTGGCCATTCGAAATGTGGGGGACTGACATAGTCGGCCCCATCGAGCCAGCATCGTCCCGGAGACATCGTTTCATCCTGGCGACAACTGATTACTTCTCCAAATGGGCAGAAGCAGTACCGCTGAGGGAAGTGAAGACGAAGAATATCCTCCACTTCTTCAAGACGCACGTCATCTATCGGTTTGGAACCCCACGGCGGATTATCTCCGATAATGGGCCAGCCTACAGAAGCCATAAGATTAGCCGCTTCGCGCAGCAGCACAATATAGACTGGAGATATTCTTCAGTTTACAATCCACGAGCTAACGGTCTGGACGAGGCCTTCAATAAGACCTTGACGAAGATCATAAAAAAGACGGTGTCCCGAAATAAGAAAGACTGGCACGAGAGGCTGCAAGAGGCCCTTTGGGCCTATCGAACTACATTCAAGACGGCCACGAACACAACGCCGTACGCGTTGGTATTTAGGACGGAAGCAGTGCTCCCCCTCGAGATAGAGTTACCCTCTCTACGAGTGGCAGTCCACTACGAGCTGACGGACGAAGAAAATGCTCACCTTCGGCTTGAGGAGCTCGATGCCCTCGACGAAACCCGGCTCATAGCGCAACAAAATCTGGAAGCTTATAAAGAAAAGATGACGCGCTCATATGAAAGATTGACCCGACCGAGGACATTCCGCCAAGGCGAACTCGTGTTAGTGGTCAAAAGGCCTATGATCCCCAATCGAGCCAAGCGGGGAAAATTCGAGCCAAACTATGAAGGCCCGTATATCATAGATAAGGTCTACCAGGGTGGGGCCTATCTACTCATGGACATGCACGGTGAAAGGACTTTCAGGCCAATAAACGGTCGCTTCCCAAAGAGATACTACGCTTAATGAGCCACAGCCTAGGTCAATGATAGATGACGACGACTATGTCCGCTCGCTATCTTCTAAGCTCGAGCTTTATAAGCGGTAGCCGGCCTTCTCCATGTCGGACCGAAATGTCCTTAAACTAACGACGGACCGAAATGTCCTTAAACTAATAATGGACCGAAATGTCCTTAAACTAATAACGGACCGAAACGTCCTTAAACTAACGACGGACCGAAACGTCCTTAAACTAATGACGGACTGAAACGTCCCTAAACTACTACCGCAGCATCCTTAGGCTGACAAAAAAAAAGGGAGAAAAAGAAAAATAAAAATAAATAAAAATACAAGAACGGTATGTCCATAAGAAAAATGGGCACGGATGAAAACCCGAAAGGGGTCCGTGAGTAAAAACAGCAGGGCTACCGGCGAGTGTTCGTGAAAACCCGAAAGGGCGCGACCTTGTAAAAAAAAAGAGAAAAAGAATAAAAAAAATGGTATGTCCATAAGCAAAATAGGCACGGACGAAAACCCGAAAGGGCTCCGTGAGTAAAAACAGCAGGGCTACCGGTGAGTGTTTGTGAAAACCCGAAAGGGCGCAACCTCGTTAAGAAACACTTATAGGGTCCTCTCGACCTTGTAAAGAGAAACCACCCGCGTGAGATCCTTACGACTCACAAAGGAGCAACACACTTAGGGATCCCCACGATTCCTAAGGAGAAAATACACTTGCGAGATCCTCACGACTCGTAAGGAGAATTCTCTTATGGGACCCTCACGGCTCATGAGATTTGAAAGTCTTAAGTTACAGAAACCTAAACCTGTTCTTAAGCAAATCCCCCACAACCTTCAATACTGCCCTACAAGCGGCTCAATACTGACCCTTGTATACAATCCACGGGCGCGAATAAACATTTCCCCAGCAAAGTCACACCCATGACTAGAGATATGTCCATATGGTGAGCAACCATTGTGGGTCCTCTCGACCTATAAAGAGAAAGCCCTCTTGTAGGATCCTTACGACTTGTAGAGGAACATACACTTAGGAATCCTCACGATTCCTAGGGAGAAAATACACCTACAAGATCCTCACGACTTGTAGGGAGAAATACCTTTGTGAGACCCTTACGGCTCATGAAGTCAAAAGCTTTAGTCGACAGGACCCTAACCCTGTTTGCTAAGCCACCTTTGTTCAATATCGACAGAGGCAAATGATGATTCGCTCCTGGCAACATCCCAGTTACAGCGGTGCTGATGCCGAAATCGGTGTCTAAAGTCCAAGCTTGCGGCGAAAAAGCTAGCAAGCCGCACATGCATACGAAATAGCCGAAATGATGGGGCAACTTGCAATAAAAAGCAGCAAGTAAAAATGTATGCATGAAAAATAGCCGAAATGATAGGGCAACTCGCAATAAAAAGCAGCGAGTAAAAATGAAATAAATAGCCGAAATGATTGGGCACCGCGAAAAATAGCCGAAATGATAGGGCAATCGCGACCCTCGCGATATAAAAGCTGAAATGATAGAGCATCGCGGAAAAAGAAAAAAAAGGTTTTAATTTATGCCCTACAGGTGATGTTCCATCACACACTGTACACAATCCAAGGGTGTAAACAAAAAGGGATCATACTTCTCCCCCAGGTTTCATCAGAAGAAGAAGCCAAGTCTCGACGGGCCAAAGGAGACCTAGAGACCGTTTCAACACTCGTCTCGTAACAACGGACACAACTCTAAGCAAAGCGGAACAGCGGCAACTCCCAGTTCCATGGCTCGGTGGTATACATATCGCCAACAGTCAAACCTCCATCCTGTGAAATGCGGATACAATCAGCAAAAATTCTGGTTACGTGGAACGCGGATAATGTCACTATTTAACCCCGTGGAAAACGTCCAGAGCGGATCCTGGTCCTCGCAGAGCACGGCAGTGAACCCGTGTGAAGCATCCAGAGTGGAGCCTAGTCCTCGCCGAGCACGGCAGTGAACCCGTGTGAAGCATCTAGTGCAAAATTCCTGGTTACATGGAACGCGGATAACGTCACTCTTTGACCCCGTGGAAAACGTCCAGAGCGGATCCTGGTCCTCGCAGAGCACGGCAGTGAACCCGTGTGAAGCATCCAGAGCGGAGCCTAGTCCTCGCCGAGCACGGCAGTGAAACCGTGTGAAGCATCTAGTGCAAAATTCCTGGTTACGTGGAACGCGGATAACGTCACTCTTTGACCCCGTGGAAAACGTCCAGAGCGGATCCTGGTCCTCGCAGAGCACGGCAGTGAACCCGTGTGAAGCATCCAGAGCGGAGCCTAGTCCTCGCCGAGTACGGCAGTGAACCCGTGTGAAGCATCTAGTGCAAAATTCCTGGTTACGTGGAACGCGGATAACGTCACTCTTTGACCCCATGGAAAACGTCCAGAGCGGATCCTGGTCCTCACAGAGCACGGCAGTGAACCCGTGTGAAGCATCCAGAGCGGAGCCTAGTCCTCGCCGAGCACGGCAGTGAACCCGTGTGAAGCATCTAGTGCAAAATTCCTGGTTACGTGGAACGCAGATAACGTCACTCTTTGACCCCGCGGAAATTGCCCAGAGCGGAGCCTGGTCCTCGCCAAGCACGGCAGTGAACCCGTGTGAAGCATCCAGAGCAAACACCGGACTGTGGAGTCCTTAAAATCCACGGACTATGATGTCCTTAACCTCGACCGTGATGTCTTAAAACTAACGATCAACCACCCCGATTCCCTACGGATTCTTCCTTGGTTTAAGGGTACATCTCTTCACTCCTTTGATACGTGGCGTTGTAATTCCTCAACGTCTTCAAAGAGGTGACGGGTCCTTGCAACCAAACATCGGACTGTGGAGTCCCTAAATCCACGGACTATGAGGTCCTTAACCTTGACCGCGATGTCTTTAAACTACGATGCCTTAGGAAACCCCTGACTCCGTGAAACACGGACGAGGGCGACCACATCCAGCACTTGCAGGTCCTCACGACCTGTAAGGAAGAAAAACTCTCTTGTGAAGTCCTTACGACTTTCAAGGGACAACCCGCTTAAGAATCCTCACGATTCTTAAGAAGAACTTACACCTATGGGATCCTCTCGACCTATGGGGAGAAAAAACTCTTTATGAGACCCTCGTGGCTCATAAAGTACAAAAGTCTTAGGAAGCAGATCTTAACCCTGAATCCTAAGCTATCGCTGCCCTGCAAGGAGATCAAGATAAATTGTCCGCAAACGCATTCAATGAAAGGGGACACACCATTGAGAAGAAAAATGTATCTTTTATTCATAAACCAAAATGGATACAAAGTACAATTCATGAAAGAAACAAAAAAAGAAAGATACTCTCATTCATGAGTATGTAAAAAAAAAAGGAGAAAAGATACAAGTCCTCAAGCCGGCGGGCGGTGCAGTAATTTTACCAGCTCATCGTTCTGTTGCTAAGCCACGGCTTCATGACGCAAGATCTCCAGAAGACGAGCCTCCGCCTGAGCTTGCTGAGCCTGATACGAAGCAAGACGAGCTTCGAGCTCTTTCTCGGTGGCTTTATGAGCCTCGACCCTCTCACGAGTGAACGTGGCAGCTTTATCGAGAGCCACCACCTCTTTTATGGACTCCTAGAGCACTCGCCAGAGTTCGTATGCTTTGTTGGCCTTGGCTGTGAGGCTGGCCTGAAGCTCGCTCAGCGCCTTAGAAGCCAATTCCCTCTCCGAGAACTTGCGGCCAAGCCTCTTCTCGCATGACGTCATGTTAGCCGCACATCGTGCTATCAGACCCTACAACTCCGCTTTTGCAGCCACGGCTTCCGAGGAAAGGCGAGAACATTCAAGAGCGTGCAAACAAGCCTCCACCTTCCTACAGAACTCCACCCAGACCCGCACCACCTCCTCGCTATGATAGGTGGCGAGAAAAGGAAGAGAGCCGTTAGCTTCAGCGGCAAACGCTTCGGCCGTGGTCGCGCTACCAGCACGGAGCTCCTCGACGAAAGATGATAAATAGACAAGGCTCAATTGGGCCAAGCGTTCTGAAGCCCGCAAAGCATAAGGGCCGGGCGGCATCACGATGCGCGATTCCAACGCCATGGAGACTGGCAGGGCTGTTCAAATTTGACAAATGATTAGTAAAATTCTTAAACACAGAACGAACGGAATTATAATAAAATGTCACTCACCGACAGTCATGCAAGTAGGAGCCGAAGGTTCCCCTGGCCCTTCAACGACCTCGACCTCATCGTCAGCTTCCAAAACTATAAGAGACATCAACGTCATTTCGCAAGATAGTAACAATGCTATGGTAAAAGAAAAAATGGCGAATGACACTAACCTTGCCCTGAGGAAAGGACAATACGCTGAGGGGAGATCGCCTGTGGAGCCGCCATCTCCAATAAACGCTGAAATGACTGTCGAGGCGACAGATCAGCGATAGTGGCCGCCAAACCGCGCAATTCTGGGAAAGATAAAAGAGTTTAGACTATGAAAGGGTTGCTAAATTAAAACGCAGAGGGTTACCTTCAACGCTCCTCCCATTCTGAGCCGGGGGGATAGCAGCTTCAACGGTCTCCGCCGTAACGTCAGGATTCAACAAAGGAAGAGTAGTCCCGACTACCTCTCTTCCAGCCTCTGAGCCGCCCTCAGTAAGGGTCATTGGGGCAGCGACCTCCAAAGGAGCTTCCCCCAAAGGAGCAAGCGCTCCCTGATCAAGAACCGCCACTGGAGGCTCTACCATGAGAGGAGCAGCCTCATCAGCCCCCTCCACATCAAGCAAGGCCTCATTGAGAATTCCGGCGGGCTTTAGCTTTAATGGGCCCGTAAAGAGCTCCCCCAGCGTCGAAGATTCTGCACGATTCGAATAAAAATAATGATACATATGCACGGGCATAAATAATCGGAAAGACTACAAAAGGAGCACAACATACCTATACGCAAAGAAGCCCTCAATATGGCTTCTTCAAGCCGCTGCTCCTTCTCAAGGAGGTGGGCTCGCCGGGGTTCAAGGGTAGACTCATGACCATCGGTCCATAAAGAAAGTGCGTCAGCTGCATCTTCTGAAGCGGCCTGCTTCAAAGCCCTCTCCCCCCATTCCTCCAAAGGACCAATAAATCGCCGCCGAATCTACGAAGGGTCTTCGTAAAAAATTACAGCGGGATAAGACTTCTTCGGAACCTTGGCGTTATGAGACGCGTCTTTTGAACGCCGTATGGCCTCAGCCAACTGTGCGGCCTCCTCATCAGCCGAACTCGGGAAGAGAAGTCCAGCGTCTGACTCTTGCAGGGCCAATGGTTCATCTTCAAGAATAGGCTCAGACTCCGCCAAAGAATCAAGCAGGGTGGTGGCCGCTTTCTGATTAATGTGGAAAATACTTGTTTACCGTAATCAGAAACGGCGTCACTTTGCAGCTAGCCGGTGAGTACGGGTCGTTCCACAGAGATGGGTAAATTTCTTTAATATGTTTTAACGAGTTGATTCAAGGTGTTGTTTTGGTTGGTTTATGAAAATCTAGATCTATCAATCAATTAAATTAATCTAATTTAAAGTCTTGCTAGGGTTAGGCTTAGGGGATGTTTTGGAGATTAACGTTTTCCTCACCGCTTTCAATGCCTTCTTTTTTAGATCTATTAGATGTTACGGTAATTATCAATAAAGTGGATCCAAATCTTTTGGGAAGATGTTTCTTCCTCTAGATTTGTATCCTTCCTTTGTTGATAATTACCCTAACCCCCATGGAAAACGCGCGCAACCGGCCCTTTATACTACGGTTCACCGTTACCTCAAGGGGTAGGGTGCCGTAGGGAGCAGTTGTGCGCGTATGCAAGGAGTTCTAATTTATTAGGTGAATGTGGCATTGAAAGGGGTGAGAGATCTCATCTCTCAACCCTTTCCCTAAGGCTAACCCTAACAAGCGAGGAGATTACTCGCTCATTAGGGGATGAGAAAACATTTTAATTAAAGGAACAGAAATAAAATTACTTACTAATTCGATGGCTCCCTCCAAGCAAGAAGACAGAATAGATCTGAATATAACTCCCAGAAATTCTGAATTTTATTTATTGAAAAGAGGCATAACATTTTACAGATCTGGGAATACAATTTATAGGAAAACAGAAAACCTAGGGTTACAGACTCTCGCACATGCGAAATTACAGATTTGCCCACGGAAAATCCAAACACCCGCACCGACGCACCGACACACTAAAAATCCACCGACACGGGCTCCAAACGGCCGCGGAACCGCGGCGCAAGGCTAGGTTTGGCCGTGGTTCCGCGGCCAAACAGAGGAATTAGTGCATGAAACTTATGGGCTTGGTTCAGGGCTTCATGGGCTTTTTGCTTTTATACTTGTTTTCTCTTTTTGGCTTCTGGGGCTTCTCCAGATCTTCAGTGAAAACTTGTACGTATCTTTTGACCGTTCACTTGGCATTTTGGACCTTGCACTAGCTTGACTAGGATCTGTCTACTTGTTCGTCAAAAGTCCCTTTTCTGTATCCGCTTTCGTCTTTTTCACTGTATTTGCTCCAAGAGCCTGTATCCTGTAACATGCAACAAAAGTGCGTCAAGAGTACCTGTTTATTTCTAAAACGGATAAGAATAGGGGAATGATAAATGCAATATTATGGTCTGAACAAATACCCCCAAACTTATCTTTTGCTCGTCCTCGAGCAAACTTATTATTTTTATTCACTAAAATCCTAACCGCACTTTCGCAGGGAAACGCGATTGCACTGAGCGCGTGCAACAAGCCGTTAAAGCTCTAGGTGTCCCTAGTAGGAGGAGTGTTGTCTCCTGAGGGTTTTCAGCGGATACTACCCACAAAATCCTATCAATTCGGCCCATTGACTGTTGTTCTCCAATTAGATCTTCTAACAAGGAATTCTATTATCTTCTTCTTGTAAATTATCCACCCATAGTCTTCACGCTTCCTCATTATTTAACTTAAGATTATATATGTTATGTAGACCTACTTAGCTTTCGGCATCTCTTTAAGTCTTCCTTCTAGGGTTTCATCTCCACTTAGGAATTTCTATCAACTTTATTAAAGATGCAAGTTCTATTCCTCATCCCTTTCTCTCATCTAAACTCCACTTACATACCCCTACGTGTGTGTATAGATCACCCCTACACTTAGAATTTCAAATCAAGCAATCGTACTCTCGTCTATTGTCCAAAGCATATATTAATTAGTGAAATTTGCTTACATATCCTTCATGCGACCGTTAATACTTCTTGAGGTACCAACAACCGATTACAAGATGCGTTAGCACTTTAAAGCGTACTTCTTAGTTTTGCAACACCCAAGGCTTTAGTAGTGACTCCCAAACCAGTTGGTCTAAGGCTCTAGGTGATGAAGCACCCTCGCTAAATATTTTTCTATTTTTACAGCCTTAAGTAATCACAAAAACCAGTGTCCATTTTTTATTCACTTTTTTTTTCTTTATTTTCATTGTACTAAGGACTTTTAGACAAGAACATTTCAAGGTCTCTTCTACTATTCCAAGTTTCAAGGTGCGTGATTGTGCAAATTGTAGGGTATACATTTTCAGAATCTAGACTTAAGCTAGGAACTATTTTTCAAACTTATACTCTAATAAGAACATCAATACTCTTCCCTCATTTCGACTTAGCCCAAGAAGTGAACCCAAATTTGCCTATTTCTAAATAAACTACAAGGCATATACTTTCTACCGTTAAACTTTAAGGAATGTTATTTTTAGGGGTTTTAATTTATTAAGTCTAAGATCTAGTTGTTCCTAACTAGTCAATCTATTTGTCAAACTCAAGTCAAATATGGCCAAAATTGAATACAATAATTTTTATAATTTTTAAAAAATTTCAATTTTTATGGGTTTTCAAATAAGTATGCAAATGCAAAAATATGTACAAATGAATGCGAAGGAAGAAGACGTACCGAGCATACCCCCAAACTTGAACTTGACAGTGTCCTCACTGTCATACTAAACCAAGAGGGTCAAAATACCGGCACTTCCCTGTTTATTTATTTATAATTTTTTTTAATAATTTTTTTTTATTGTTAAGAAAAACAAATATATACAGAAAGGCCCTCCCCCAAACTTCATTTAAACTATGTTAGACATTACTGCCAAACTTTGCATAGACCAAAAGTCAACACCAACCAGTTGAAAAATTTATCAGTAAAGAGTATTGGTTGGTGGAAGAATAAGTTGTGGCGGTCCAAAAAGAATTGGGGAAGATAGAAGTGGTGGTATGGAAGGTATGGAGGTGAATAGACAGGAGGTGGTGATGAATCAAAACGAGAATGCGAATGATCAGCAATCAGTGGAATATTGGCATTCTCGTAGCTTATTAAAAGAAATGGGGGTGGTTCAACTTCTAAAAGAGGAGGTTGACTAACCACAATATCCCCAAACTGTTCCTGTGGGTCCTCTATTGACGTGGCATCATCCATCAATTTCATATGATATTCAACTATAAGGGAACTGATCTCCTCGATGTCCGCCATAGTCCAACCGAAAACTTGCCGCCTATCTTGTAAGACTTTTAAAATAGCGTTCTCTTGCTCGAAGGCTAGAGAGGCTGATATTATAATGGGAAAAGTCTCATTCTCACCTATGTAAGCATATTTAAGGTGAGGCGGTAAGGACATGAGTTCGAGTTTCGGAGGTGAAAGAATCATTTCGGAATCTACCTCGAACTCAAAGGACTCCAACACAGGTTCGAAATCACTGCAAACAACCGATTCGGATGGTTCAACTAACTCATCCACAAATTCAAAAGACTCATATTCGGGCTGTGAGTCGTCATCATCCGAAAAAGTGAAACATTCATAATCCATATCGGTTGTGTCAACGGTGATAGGCTCAAGGAGGGACGCACTAGTGGCGTCAAAACTGTTTTCATCAAACAAGAATCTTTCAAGCTCGCAGTCCTCCTGCGTGATTTCGTGAATAGAGCAAACTTCTCGTGTACTAGTTTTAGGCACGGGGGGCAGACTTCCCATCTTATAAATATTGAACTCACTAGACATTTTCCCAAAGGATAGAGTCATAGAGCCATTGCGACAGTTTATCACGGCATTGGAAGTGGCCAAGAATGGTCGACCGAGAATCACCGGAATTTGGTTTCTTGGGTTAGCAACAGGTTGTGTATCCATAACAATAAAATCAACGGGGAATACGAACTCCCCAACTTTAATCAACACATCCTCTAATTGACCCCTTGGATGGGTGATTGATCGATCAGCCATTTGGAGAGTACAACGAGTGGGTTTCAACTCTCCAACCCCTAATTGTTCGTACACGGAGTAGGGAATCAGGTTAACACTAGACCCAAGATCTAGAAGTGCTCGATTAATTTTCTTATCCCCAATTGTGATTGAAATCGTAGGACAGCCGGGGTCCTTTCGTTTTTGGGGTAAGGTTTGATGGTGGTTAATAGCATTGCTCACTGCACTAGCCACTAGCACTTTCTTGGGTACTTGAGATGCCTTTCTCTTCGAGGTGCATAAGCCTTTTAAGATTTTCGCGTATGAAGGGACTTGTTGGATTGCATCCAAGAGAGGTAAATTTATGCTAACCTGCTTAAATATCTCCACAATCTTCTCCACTTGTGCAGTTGGTTTATTAGGACTCAACCTGTTTGGAAATGGAGCATTTTGAAAATTCGTTGAGTCAAATGTCTGTGGAGCAGACTGTGGATTAGGAATGGATCCCGGTGTAGATGTGTTCGTGTTGTAAGAAATGGGTCCGTTAGAGCTAGAAGAAGTAGAGCCATGTGAAAGGTGGAGAATAGGCTCTAAAGAAAAAGGTGAAGAAGAAAGTGAAGAAAATGAAGAAGGGGAAGGTGACGATGGAGAAGAAGAAGAAGAAGAAGAAGAAGAACCACCGGCGGGAATGTCATCACTAGTATCCACATTATTTTGCAACTCTCTTCCGGATCTCAACGTGGTCACCGCATTTACATTGTGATTGTGATATGCATTTTGTGTGTGACCGAGATTGGGCAATGGTTGAGATGGAAGCTTTCCCTTTTCTCTCTCGCTCAACGCAGCAGTTAATTGTGCAATTTGTTCCTCAATAGATTTGATACTTTGATCGTGTGAAGCATTGTTAGTTATCAAAGATTGAACATAATTTTCAAATCTTGCTGCGGATTCAGTAGATTGCTTGAGAAATGCATCTAGACTTTTTTCGAGCCAGATAACCTTATCATCATTTGGTTGAACCAAATTGTTCGTTTGATTTGTATAAGGTTGCTGTTGGAAAGGTTGCTGGTTTTGAGTTTGTGGAGGTGCTTGTTGTTGTTGTGGAGGAGGTCTTTGAAAATTGTTATTCCCTTGGAACTGTTGATTTGGGTGACTCCTCCACCCCTGATTGTATGTCGAAGAGTATGGATCGTTTCTTTGTCGTTGCTGAAATGCAGCATTGACTTGATCCTGTCCTTGAATAGGTGCATTATAAGGACACTCTTCGGTGAGATGTGATGGGGCCGAACAACAAGCACAAACAGTTCGTGAGGGTAAAGCAGGGGCAGGAGAAGACGATGAGATTTTGGTCTCAATGGCTTCTAGCTTTTTCATAAGTGCGGCCATCTCGGCCTTCATAGCAATCGACATATCTACTTGATGTATGCCTGCCCTAGATTGACCAACAGAAGAAGATGATGTGGTCTTGGTACTCTCCCACTGAATTGTTTGCTCACTAAGATCCTCAAGAAACTGCCACGCTTCGTCGCTAGACTTGGAAAGAAAATGACCTTGACATATGGTTTCTAGCAACTGCTTCATTGCCGAGTTCAATCCCTCATATAATGTTTGGCAAAGTTGCCAACTTTCGATCCCATGATGAGGGCATTGAACAAGTAGGTCTTTAAATCTCTCGAAGCACTTCCAAAATGGTTCGGAAGGAAGTTGTGAAAATTGTATAATCTCGTTACGGATTCTAGCAGTTTTGTGATGAGGATAGAACTTTTTCAGAAAAGCTCTCACAAACTCGTCCCAATTTCTAATGGAATGTGATGCGGTGCTGTATAGCCACTTCTCGGCTAGGTCACATAAGGTAAAAGGAATGACCCTTAACCTTATAGCGTCATCACTTAATTGGGTCGTCTTCATCATAGCGCACACATTTTGGAATTTATTGATAAAGATATATGCATCTTCAGATTCCAAACCATGAAATTTTGGCAGCATATTGATGAAATGTGGTTTTATTTCAAAGTTGTCCCCATTTGCCGGTGGGGGTGAAAGACATGTAGGTAAAGAAGTGCGGACGGGGTAGAAGAGATCCTGGAGCGCAACTCGTGCGGGCGCTACAACAGGCGGAAGATTCGGGTTATTCGCACCTAACGGAGGTGGAATCATTCCCATCGGTAAGGTATCGTTGGGGTCGTGTCCCGACATACCTTCGAAAGAAGAATTTAAAGGTGGAGGTAAGGAAATGGAGGGAATTTCGACGAAGGGTTCGTCGAAGGGTTCGTCGGTCGGTACCAACGAAACACGGACTAATCGGGTGTTAGTATCCCTAGTCTAAAGTGACATACACTAAAGGAGTAGTGTAGTCAGAAAAAATAGAAAAACAGAATGTGGGGGTAAGATAACGTCAATGGAGGGAAGTAGTGGAAGTGAGTTGCAAGATTTCTTTAGCGACAAGTTGCAAGTTTTGAAAAGATTTTTCCCCTTTTTTTTTTATTTATGTGAGAGTTTTGCAAAGAAGTTTTTGAAAAAGGGACTCGTGACACAAATGTATCAACCACACATGCACAATCAGGCTAGATCTAGGGTCACCTAGGTCTGCTAGACAGCTCCTAACTAGGGCTAGAAATAGGACCTCAAACCGCCTCTTCACGGACAAGTACGGCCAGGTAAGTGGGAAGGAACCACCACTACAGTGGGCCTAATTAATAACCACTAGCCTAGACACCGCAATGTCGGTTAGGATAAACGGTCGATGCCTATACTAGTCCTTTTCCTATTGAGCTCGATGTCCTTAGGTCTGAGTCTAGTCTTTTTTTTATTTAATTGTGGTCGATGCAAAATGCTTTAGGTGTTTTCTGGGGTCCTGGGAAGGGTGATGAAATCCCCACACAATCTGAGTTTGGTCAATTATCCCCTTAAGGTTCGGTTAAATTATGCAAAACAATAAAATTTCACTTGCAATCAATTTTTAGCGCGGCGCAAAGAAACCTGCAGAAATCTGTTATTTAGAAGGGGAAGAAAGACTTTTTAGCGCAAAGAACCCTGCAGAAAATTTTTACAGTGGATATATAGAGGTTACAGAAGGGAGAATGAGGAACAAACCCTGCAATTTCCAAACAGAGAAGAGGTCAAAGTGCCGCGGTTCCGCGGTCTAGGGTGCTCCTTGGCCGCGGTTCCGCGGTCTAGTGAGAAGATCAGCTCCTGAAAAAATTTGTACTGCTCGTTTGTCCCAATCCTCCTCTGTTCTGAAGTTCACTTTTCTGTTTTGGCCTCTGTAAATTTACAGATCCGCGATTCGTCGCTGTTCCTACAAGATTCAAAAAAAAAAATATACACCCTTCAAACAGATCAAAATTGATAATTTTTGTATTTTTTTTATATTTTCAGATTTTTATAATTTTTTAAAATTTATATCAACCCGAAAATTCACAAAAAGAAATATTACGCCATCCGCGGCAACGGCGCCATTTGATTAATGTGAAAAATACTTGTTTACCGTAATCAGAAACGGCGTCACTTTGCAGCTAGCCGGTGAGTACGGGTCGATCCACAGAGATGGGTAAATTTCTTTAATATGTTTTAACGAGTTGATTCAAGGTGTTGTTTTGGTTGGTTTATGAAAATCTAGATCTATCAATCAATTAAATTAATCTAATTTAAAGTCTTGCTAGGGTTAGGCTTAGGGGAAGTTTTGGAGATTAACGTTTTCCTCACCGCTTTCAATGCCTTCTTTTTTAGATCTATTAGATGTTACGGTAATTATCAATAAAGTGGATCCAAATCTTTTGGGAAGATGTTTCTTCCTCTAGATTTATATCCTTCCTTTGTTGATAATTACCCTAACCCCCATGGAAAACGCGCGCAACCGGCCCTTTATACTACGGTTCACCGTTACCTCGAGGGGTAGGGTGCCGTAGGGAGCAGTTGTGCGCGTATGCAAGGAGTTCTAATTCATTAGGTGAATGTGGCATTGAAAGGGGTGAGAGATCTCATCTCTCAACCCTTTCCCTAAGGCTAACCCTAACAAGCGAGGAGATTACTCGCTCATTAGGGGATGAGAAAACATTTTAATTAAAGGAACAGAAATAAAATTACTTACTAATTCGATGGCTCCCTCCAAGCAAGAAGACAGAATAGATCTGAATATAACTCCCAGAAATTCTGAATTTTATTTATTGAAAAGAGGCATAACATTTTATAGATCTGGGAATACAATTTATAGGAAAATAGAAAACCTAGGGTTACAGACTCTCGCACATGCGAAATTACAGATTTGCCCACGGAAAATCCAAACACCCGCACCGACGCACCGACACACTAAAAATCCACCGACACGGGCTCCAAACGGCCACGGAACCGCGGCGCAAGGCTAGGTTTGGCCGCGGTTCCGCGGCCAAACAGAGGAATTAGTGCATGAAACTTATGGGCTTGGTTCAGGGCTTCATGGGCTTTTTACTTTTATACTTGTTTTCTCTTTTTGGCTTCTGGGGCTTCTCCAGATCTTCAGTGAAAACTTGTACGTATCTTTTGACCGTTCACTTGACATTTTGGACCTTGCACTAGCTTGACTAGGATCTGTCTACTTGTTCGTCAAAAGTCCCTTTTCTGTATCAGCTTTCGTCTTTTTCACTGTATTTGCTCCAAGAGCCTGTATCCTGTAACATGCAACAAAAGTGCGTCAAGAGTACCTGTTTATTTCTAAAACGGATAAGAATAGGGGAATGATAAATGCAATATTATGGTCTGAACACTTTCCTCCGCCGTTTAGACCCAGAGCCGGTCGCTGAGGATGACCGCTTCCTCCCTCGCGAAGCCTTAGGGCGGCGCTGGCCCACATCGCCCTCAGCGCCCTCATCCCTGTTACTCTCGCTCGGTGCTACAACCGAGGATGACATCGCCATTGTCGACGCCACAGAGGGCGGTACCGCCACCGGCAGGGGTGCTACCACTGGGGCCCGTTTACCCCGCGATCGGGAACCCAAGGGCATACCAGCTGTTGGAGTAAGGTCTACCCCTGACTCCCCCGGAATGAGCACAGCGCCAATCTCCCTCAAAGGGAAGCGGACCGGAACCCTCGGTCGCAGCTTAGCCCCCGAAACCTGAGGAGGAGCATCGTGACCAAGAAGCACCCTTCTTTCTTCAAGAATAATTGGGTTGATCCGATGAAGATACCAGCCCGTAAATGCACCCACACACCGGGGTATGTACTCAGCTTCAGGGACCATGAAACGACAGCCAGTGTTCAGCCTCATGAAATGATGAGCGGCATCGCGAACAACATCGAGCGAAGGGGTCGGGGCGACTATAAAAGCCTCGAAAGGAACACCCTGGTCGTATCCAAGCTGTCGGGCGAATCGATGCGGATTATACCGTATGAAAAGAGCTGCACTATCTTGGCGAAACACCAAGTAGCCCGGTCTAATTGTATACAAATGCGCGGCCTCCCGGGGCTTCAAAGAAGGTGCGTTGTCTTTCGACTGGTCCCAGAGTTGTTGAACTGGACCCGAGGGAGTAGACAAGACCCGATCATTAAAAACCAGCCCGCCAGCGGCGGCGTGAGGAGAAATCAGCACCCGAATAGCCCCGAATTGAGTCGGGTCAGCAGCAGAAGCACCCACCAGTCGTATAAGTCGCGGGAAAGGATAGGCGTCGTAAAACGCGGGCCTCTGATGCATAGAGAAAGCTCCCAGCACATGCATTTCGACCCAGGACGTGAAATAATGAAGCGAAAAGTTCACGACATCCACGCCGGGTGTAGAGGTATTAGCTGCGGTGCCTAACCCATGATAAAGGTGCGCCAAGGCCGGGATGCCGATGGCCAACTGCGTCCCCTCAGCAATACGATGAGCCGGGTAGATGACCGAGGCTCTCATGAAGCGGCGATGCATGGGGATAACGAACCAACTGAGCCAGACACTAACAAACCCCATGAAGAACGTCTCCTCGTCCATGCCGGGAACAGCGATGGATTCAAAAGAGGTCGGTGACATAATAGGGATGTAGTACTGAGGTAAGTCCGATTCAGTGGTCTGCAGCTTCTTCGGACCGAACCCAAAGGGGTCTCCAATGTTGGCAAACTTCGGAGCCGTCTTCGATAGGGCGTCCTCGCGAAGGAAACGAGCAATGAAGCTCTTAAAAGTAACACCCTGCTCTTCGGATTCGGTGAATAATCGGTCGAAGATACCTAGCGTCTTGATTAAACTGGGACGCTTGTGGCGGACGACATTCTCAGCAGACAGGCCGTCAACTGGGGCGGGCTCGGGTTCAAAAATATACTCGTCAGAAGGCAGCAATTCCTCGTATAGACTACCCCTGATTGGCAACCCCGAGATGTCATAAAATTCGGCCAGAGAGATCGAGACCTCGCGATCTCCTAGAATGAAAGTGTTGGTGGGAAGATTCCATTGGTTTAAAAACGCCTTGACCCACCAGACATGCGGAGACTTATAATGAAAGAGTGACGCGTATATTTCCTGATAAAGCCCGACTTTCTGCAACCGCGCACGATGGGCAGAAAGGATGTAGCGAGCCCAGAGAAGGTAGCCCGTAGGGTGCCGAGGAGTAAGCCCTATCTTGTAAATTTGCCCCCACGGGTGGGCCTCACCCTGGCAGATACGCCGCCCCAAGATGTCTATGGCCGGGATCGAATGGTTCGGAATACCGGTCGTCGAAGGCTCGAGCCTCCCCGTTGGAGTCCAGTTGGGCATTTCCACAGCAAAAACCGTCCTCAGAGGATCCATCGGTAAGAATGGGAAAGTGGGCTCCGTTGGTACCGCGCAAAGAAAACTCCGGCGACCCTGAATAATCTTACTATACCAAGATCCCCATTGAAGAAGGTTGGTACAGTTCGGGTCATGGGCCCGGATCATCGCCATCGCTTCCTCATCAGATGGCGACTGAGGAAAAGCAGCCTCCGAGCGAGAAAAGGGAAAGCACGGAACAGAAGCCATCGCACCTGAAATCCAATAAAAGGAGACCGTTAAAAGCAAAGTCAGCGATATATATCCATGCATGAACATGAAGACTAGTTAAAGAAAGCAACAGCAGAGTTTTCTGGGACTATTGGCTACAAAACACATGGGCCCCACAGAATCCGGATGACGGCTCATTAATAATGAGACCAAATAGTTACAATAAAACAAAGGGAATATCCTCATTTAATAAAGAATGGTAACCCTACACATTCCCCCTAACAGGATCTGCCTCGGGCTCTACAATGGATCCAACAAGATCAAAAGAATTAAATTCCCACAGAAGACATCATTACAAAGCTCCTGTTGCATTAATTGCAGAAGGACAACCTCGGGTCAAGAGACCCCAAGAAGCCTCCGTGTGAAGAAACTGAGTTCTTCATTGGAATTAAATTCCTTATTAAGAGAAGAGAATTAAATTTCCAGAAACATTTTTGGATGGAATTAAATTCCATGGATTTGAACCGCCATCATCATCTCCCTAAGGATCATCTAAACCCTAAGAGATCTACTGTTGGAGGTTAAGTGGTATCATATTTTGGTTAGAGAACTTGAAGAAAAATGGGTTCTTTGTGAAACCCTTGATATGGATTTAAAATCCAGAGAGTTTTGTCAAAATGAAGGTGCTTCGATCACCATTACCTGAGGAGGAAGAGTCCTTTTAAACAGAGTTAAACTCTGAAAATGTCTCAAGGCAGAGAACTAAGCTCTGGAAGAAGAGAATTAAATTCTCAGAAAAAGTTCTCAAAGGAAGGAGATGAGCAAAGTGAAGGCTCTTTGGAAGGGACATGAACATTTATAGGAGGTGATGGAAACGTTTCATCTCCCCAAATCCCTAGAGGAATCCAACGGTCACAAAAGGTGACACCGTTGCACTCACGTGCGGACACGTGAGAACAACGCTGTGGGGGCATTTGTTTCCTGATTTAAAATCAGGAAAGCTTACGGAAAAGGCTTCAGAAAAGGGTCACGTGCTTACACGTGACCAGCAGTCACGTGTTGGCACGTGACATCTAAAAGCATCAGCAAGGAAAATTCAGCTTCCCGACTACATCAAAGAAAAGGGCTTCAGAAAGGGTCACGTGCTCCCACGTGATCTGGGTCACGTGTTGGCACGTGACAATTAAAAGCGGCTTCAAAGGCAAACCGGTTCCCTGATCAAATCAAAGAAAAGGCTTCAGAAGAGGTCACGTGCTCCCACGTGACCAGGGTCACGTGTTGGCACGTGATACTCAAAAGCAGCAGACTTGTTCTCCGGTTAAATCAAGAAAAAGAGTCCAAACGAGGGTACTCACACGTGATCAGGGGTCACGTGATGGCACGTGACGGTTAAGCAGCAACCAGAAGACAGAGCGCAAAAAGAAAGAAGAAGGCTCGTTCCAAGGGGGTCACGTGCCCATACGTGACCAAGGGTCACGTGGCCACACGTGACCGACTTCAAAGCCCATTTGTTAACAGAATTAAATTCTGAGAAAAGACCTCTCAAATCTTTCCAAAAGCAACCGATTGAATTAAAAATGATTAAATATCATCTATCTATGGGAAAATCTCGAATTTGGAAAGATTTCCCTATAAAATCTAACCAAAATAACAGAGGAGAATCTCTGGATTTAAAATCCAATGGTGAGTAAAATTCACCTAATAATCCAAAGGTCCAAAACGAATGATGGATACAAATCAAATCTCCTAATGAAAGATCCACCAAAACTAATTGACTCGGCTGCTTCTCCTATAAATAGGAGCCAAGAGACACACAAAGAGATATATGCAGAGGGAAGAAAAGAGATAGAGCCTTGATACTTTAGAGGAATTTGGATCTTCTGCAAAAGAAAACCCTAGGTAAGAAAGGGAAGGTTTCATTGAAAGAAAAGAGAATTTAATTCTCAACAGAGTTTAACTCTGATATAAAACAGAAGGACATATTTCTTCTCTCTTTGATGGAGGATCTGTAAAGTGCACATCTCCCCTTGAGTTGAGAATTTAATTCTCAATGGGTTGAGATCCTGCCATGCAGATCCAAAGCATAGAGAGTGAATGGAAGCACGAGAATTTAATTCTCACAGAACTATAGGAATTTAATTCCTTCAAAATAAAATTAGGGTTTGACCCTGTGTTATGGGAATTTAATTCCTTCAGAATGAAAAGAATCAGGGTTTAACCCTAGTTAAGAACTTAGTTCTGTTAAAACAACAAGAATTTAATTCCCTTAATCTTATTCCCCAGAATAATTCTCTAACAGAGAGTGGGGGTTTAATTCCTTAAAGCTTTTATTAGGGTTTAACCCTATTCAGTTCTTCACATATATGAGGAATTTAATTCCTACAGAAAATTCAGAGTTCAACTCTTCAAAAGGAACTAGGAATTTAATTCCTCTGAAATTATTGTTAGGGTTCAACCCTACGGAGAATTTAATTCCTGAAAGGGATTAACAGATCTTCTAAACAACTACAGAAAAGCAGGGTCACGTGTCACCACGTGACCCCCCCAAAAGATCTACAGAAAGCCCTTTGAGGCAGTGCCTCACGTGACCCACGTGACCCTTGGCAGAGGCTTTAACATACTCCATTCAAACACCCGTCACGTGATGACACGTGATGCTCCAAAAGATGCGATCTTCTCAGCAGAACAAACGAAGGGAAGGCGCCCTCACGTGCTACCACGTGACCCCTCTTGCCTCAGCGTCTAACGCTAAATTGGAACCCCTGAATTCAGTGTTAAAACGTTGTTTGGCCTTAGTGTTCAACACTAAGCAAAAAACTTTATTTGCAGTGTTCAACACTGATTACCTTAGTGTTTAACACTAATTTGGGATTTCTGTTGCCAGTGCTTAACACTGGTCTGTTTTAGTGTTTAACACTAATTTGAAGGCCTTGTTCTGGTGTTGACACCAACTATCTTCCAGTGTTAAACACTGACTTATCAACCTCATTCTCAGTGTTCAACACTGATTGGTCTTTAGTGTTTAACACCAGGCATTGGCCCAATTGGCTAAATGGCCAGAGGCAAAGCCTCTCCTTCAAGGGACCAACAGGAGGGCCGATGTTCCAGACATGATTGGACTTAGCCCAAGCTGGCCATAAGTCCTCAATTCGTAATTAACTGGGCTAATGGGCTCATAACATAATTAAATTGTCTTGATCCCAAATTGGGCCAAAGACTATTTAATCCACTCCGGTTCCAGGGTACATCTCTGTTGGAGATAGTGCCCTCAGAGTCAATTATTAGGTCACAGGTACGTGATTGTAATGATTGAGGGAGGACCTATCCCGGTAGGACAGTCTTACTCGAGATGATAGTATGCTATCTGGTTTACCTTTATCATCGTGTACTGCTTTAGGTGACATGACACGTCGCTATTACACGTTGATAGAGCCCCTAGGATTCTTGCTTGACCACCAGCAGTATGAGGGCGATCATATAAGTGGGAGCTAGGGGTCTATAAGCTTATCCTTAAAAGGTCCCTAGTCGTGGGAGTTTCGAGACTGGGCATCGATACTCCATTAGTAGACTAGTGTATACAGTCGAGACCCCGACGAGGGGCGGTGGCCGGTCTCACAAGCCACTGGTGTCAGTTGGATCACCTAAGATGTATATAGGTGCTCATTGGGTTATGAGTACACCGGACAGGACTCGCCGGGAACATGCTAGTTGGTCATATACCAGACGTCAGATGGCAGTTCCTTGGTGACATGTGTGCAGGTTAGTTCATCGACCTGGGGATCGTCATTTGTCTCGTGTGAGTTCCCACTGTACTTTGATTACTACCCTACCACGGCTCAAAGGAGTCGTACAAACAGGTTTTAGTTGGGTACAGTCCCGAGCCACATGGAGGCAGTGAGCGTATCTTCAGGGGTTCGTCTCTCCCGGTATTGGGGGTGAGGTCGTGCTGTGTCTAGGAGAGCCATTACACAAAGTCCTTGGCCAAGGCAAGGAGATTTACTGGTAGGTATTCCAGTAGTATCTCAGGGTGTTCTGGGCTACACTCCGACACGACTTGTACCGCTTTTGGGGGTCTGACTTTTACCAACCCCCTAGGCCCGCCATGCGATACTCATAGACGAACGGACCGGACTGCACGGATATTGTCACTGACAGGCTCAGTAGGGTTGTCAGGCTGAGTTCACTCACAGACATCCCTTTTAGTCAATACCTGGTAGCCCGTTACGTATTGGCTTATACCTCTAACGTGCTAGTGGTTAAATCCACAACCAAGGTGTTGACGAGTCTTTAGAGTCCCCCACATTCAGTTACTCAGCTTTCGGGCGAAAGGTTGTAGAGGCCGTATGGAGATATGGCAAGGTCCGATCAGATACGTGCGGTATTGCACGGATCAGGATCGGACAGATTGTACTATAGGCCGTATGGTTATATGGCAGGGTTCGATCAGATACGTGCGGTATTGCACGGATCAGGATCGAATAGATATTACTAGCCGGTTTTGGTATAAGCCGGATTCTAGTATAGTACAGTGGAGATTTTGTCTCATTGCATTTGTATTTCGGTCGGAATACAAATGCGGGTGTGTATGCACAGTATCGGGGTTTTCCTGTAATTTATTACGGGACCAGTTTTCTGGAGTTGCCAGTTTGCTTTCCGTTTCGGCCGATTTCCATTGTTCCGTTCATTGGCCGAAGATTGGTGGAGGAGGGCTTATTTGCATTGTTGCAAATAGGCATTTGTGGAAGGGGGTCTTTGCATTTTGTTTTATCATGATAGCACCCTCCTTTGACTTGCTTGACTTCATACTTCATGATGGCTTGACTTTGTTAGCATCATGGTTGTTGATGATTAGTTGGTAGTGTATTGGTTTTGGGAGTGATCATTGCCTCTCATCATCACTTGCTTTTTTTCCATGACACTCCACCTTGCATTATTGTTCCACCCACCCCCTTGTCTTTTCTCTCTCCAATCTCACTTGGTAAGGGGGGGGCCGGCCATTCCAAATGGTGAGGATGGATTCATTTTATGTGTGGCATTTTGTTTCTCTTGCTCACTAGAAAAGCCCTCTAGTTCATTTCCAAAAGTTCCTCTCTTTTCTTCCACAAAATGGCACAACTCCAAACCCCAAAAATGAGACTCCTTCTCTACGAATTCTACAACGAATCTTGGGCACGTCGAGTAGCCGGCTTCGTGCCCGAGTTGCCTCGGCATTGAGGTGGGAGCCCGTAAACAAAGTAGGCGATGTGGTGCACTTCCGGCGACGAGGAGGAGACGGGACTTTTCCGCAGGAGATCGGGACCATGACGAGAAGACCGGAGGACTTGGATCGTCGGTATATCTCTATTCCCTTTCTTGTAGTTAGCTTAGACTAGTTAATGGTTCGATCCGGGTGTTTAGTGCGCGGTGGTGCCGGTTTGCTAAGTCCGCAAAATTTAAGTTATTCACCGCTTCCGCATTCCGGCGTCGGTTTGACGGCCGGGGCGCCGCCGTGCACTTACAGTGGTATCAGAGCCTCGCCATTAACTTCGTCTAGCTTCGTTTGATGTGTTTTGCGGTTCCGATCGACCAAAATTCCAAAAACTCATTTTTACCTCACATCAGTTTTCTGTTAAGATTTTTTGGTGTCTAAAAATTTTTCTGGTGGTCTCAGAATGATGTGCAGGAGATTCTAAGAACTCTGGGAAAATTCGACGCACTGATCCCTCTTCCAGAGCGCGGAACCGCGGCCTCACCCTTCTATTGGGCCGCGGATCCGCCGCAACTTAGAGAGATCAATGGGCCAAAATTTCCCAGTGGGCTTCTGGGCTAGTATTAGGGGTTTTGGAATATTAAAATTGGGCCAATTATTTCTGTGATTGCTACAGTTTTGTTTGGGGGCCCACTTGTTGATTTTTGGTCAATCGGAAAATTTTAAACACATTTTTCACAGTATTTACATTATATCTGCGACCGTGAATGTCACTCGATCGGTAAATCCGGTCTAACTGCTATAGCCCGGTTAGACGGATTTGCGAACGTGACTTTCATGTTGATGTTCTGTTTTTGCTGTGATGTTGCGGATCGGTCGTGGGGGATAGCCTGGATGCAATGCTAGTACAGTTTTGTTGTATTATGTACATTTGATATTGCGGGGCGAGCGTCCGACTTGTGGACTGCCGTCACTGCCGGATTGTATTATTCTTTTGGGGCACGACCTGGTTGCGGTCGATGTACCCGTTGTATGTATATTTTACTTTCTGTACTAGGATACCCCGCGGAGGGGTGCACGGATAGCCGGGTTCTGGAGGGCAACAAGCCCGCATCTCATGGCATTGAGACGGAGGGGGCTTCGCTCTAGGATTGGCGGGCTATTCGCCGCACTCGTAGGGGGTACAGGTTGACCCAGGAGGGGTGCCCAAGTTACCGGATTCCGTGAAGTGCTGGGTGGTCCATTCACGGCGCTGAAGGGGGCTGCCTCGCTTCAGGTTTTGGCGGGTAACTTGCCGCGCCCGTAGGGGTCTAGGATTTCATTGCACAAGCTATCCACACGACCAGGGGAACGTCGGGTTTCAGTAGTGGCTCTGTGAAACCCGGGGATCCCAGATATCTGTATTGTTTCTGTGATGCTGTTCATTTTCTGTGATGTTGCATTTTATTCACGCCTTGAGCGAAATACTATATATTGGTATATATATTAGTAGATGTTGTATATGTTTTGCATCCGCGCTAGTCCAGTCCCCGCTCTGTCGTTAGTTAGCTAACCTAACGGGTAATGACGGGACCCAGTGGCGAATACGGATGGCATATACGTACATCAGTATATTTTCGTTCTTTGTGGTGTGATCAATTGATGGGACTGCATTGATTCGGATCAATGCAAGTTAAAAACAAACCTAATCTGATGTTGTTGGAACACTTTTCAAAAAGCTGTTATTGCAAGGACGTTTACTTTTGTTTTGCATCGTGGTATTCATTGGAATATCCTGCTCCTCAGTCGACGAGGCAAGGGCCGAGATCCCTTCACCGGGAGTGACCCCTTGGACAAAAGTTTGCGTCAGGGCAATGACTTCACTATAGCCGATTACTTTTGCTTTGCACCGTGGTATTCAGTTAAAATATCCTGCACCCCATTCTACGGGGAAAGAGCCGAGATCCCTTCACCGGGAGTGACCTCTTTAGCAACGGTTTTCGTCACTATATTTTTAAAAGCTATCCGTTCCTTCGACGATATCAAGTTCCTTACGTTAAAGGTTTTCGCCAGAAACCATTCGTAGCCCTCCGTCGTTTCATATGGATAGTCAATAGTATTCAAGCTGTGTATGTTGGCCAAAGTCAAGGCACAGTGTTTGGTAGCTGTTGGTTATTCATATGCAGCATAGATAGATGCGTTGGTTTGGGACAGTCGTGCTGCCATTTTGGCCAAAGTCAAGGGTATGTACGGGTGGATTCAAATTAACCTGGAGAATGACGGGCAGAACTTGACATGTGACTTATGATATGTTGGCCAAAGTCAAGGTCATAAGAGCATGGGGCAAAATTCCACATCGGGAGTTTCAAAAGTACTGAAACTTGCCAGATATGCGCATACCTTCTGGAGTGTGATGATATGAGCGGATTCCGTCACGTTATCATGCGATGATAGTTGGATCCCGATTCCCACTGATGAGTTAGTTTACTCCTCGGGTGACCCCGACTAATTCTTCTTTCAGGTTTGGAGGAGAATTTGAGGTACAGTGGGAGGTTTCCAGATTAGATAAATTGGTAACCATTCTGATCTAGGTTAGAGTGCACGCTGAGTGTTTCTTTTCTCTCTCTCTTTGGCAGCGACCATTGACCCGACCCTAAGACTTTGACTCAGTGACCAAGTTGACCGAACCTTCTTAAACACTGGCTTTTGGATTGTCAGAGTTGCGAACCTCTTTGCCACTCCTACTTTTACCCTTTTCTCCAGGACACCCCGTTTTACTACGAACGTCCACTTCCATTGGACAAAACCATCGTATGGTTAGATACGAACTCGAAGGAATTTATTCGAGGATGGTTTCCGGTTCTGGAGAAAACGGATAGGATTATTCAGTTGTCTTTTCCTTTTACCTTCTCTCAGGTTACGAGTACTCCTTGGTTTAGGGGTAGTACACCTATTACGCAAATTGGATTGTCTTCTTCCAAACCTTAGGCTGGTGCCGACCGGTAGGGAATGAAGAAAACCAATTAGCATAACGATGGTGTGCAGAAGGTATTAAGTTCAGACAAAGCAAGGGATTAGTAAGAGGGCAAAGTAAATTGCAACAGATATTCACGACCAAACCAAATATTTCATTACCACTCCCACATCACCTTTGTATTTCTCCAGGACACTCCGTATCACTACGAAGATCCACAGTTTATATGGATACTCCATCGTATGGTTAGATACGAACTCGAATGGAACTTGTTCCAGTTCGGGGATGGATTCTGGTCCAGGAGAAATAGGAATAAGATTTATTCAGGTGTCTTTTATCTTCACCCTCTCTCATTGCGAGTGTTCCTAGGATTGGGACAGTACACCCATTATGCTTATTGGATAGTCTTCTTCCAAACCATAGGCTGGTGCCGAACGGTAGGGAAGGAAGAAAACCATTTGGCCTAAAAGGGTGTGCAGAAGGTAAAGACTAAAGACATATGAAGGGATTTGGAGAGGTGGCAAAGAACTATACGGTTACAGTCGTGAATCTGGAAGAGGCATTACTAGGAATACCAGAATACCCCATCAGAACATTTCAATGTTTCAGTTTCACTGTGTAATGTTAAAGGAAAACTGATTTCCCGATTAGATACTTGCTCCAGGGTATGTATTTACCAGGTTTGATTCTCACATCTGTATGGTTTTACAGATGATGAGTGGGAGTAAGTTATTGGGAATTGGGTGATTATCCTCATTATATCGGGATTCGTTGTAATTGGTGATATTTGAGGAAATCACCTGGGCTGTTTGCCGGTCGGCAAATATTTGGTTTTGAATATCCGCTGTTATGCACCAATTTCAAATTGATATATCTGTACGTCTATTTTCATAGAGTGAGATATACCTTTCTGAAATTATGTCTACGACATTTACCTATATCAGTGGATGGTTAGGTAAGGAGCATTAAACAGCGGTGTAATTCTTCTTAACCATAAGTATAGTTTTCAACCTACGACACACAGTGAATGAGTTATTAGACTCAAGGGACTTATACAGAGTATTGTATGTTGTCCAGAGTCCATCAGGACAGAGGGGTTGGTCCTCGTACTACATTCAGTTTACTTATGACTTCTCTAGTTTTTAGACAGGTGTTTCATGGAAACACAGGGTCCGAATTTGGAGAAGTTATTGGTATTTGAATAGAGTAGAGAACCAGGTATAGCAAGTATCGGGATTCTTCAAAGAGATCGAAGATGTAGATACTTGTGTATGGTATTCAGTTGATAGTGATGATAAAGAGAACTTGCTTCTCTTTCAGGTTATTCATAATTGGAAGCATTCCTAAGTTGAGTAACGCTGATTGGCCTCCTTCCATTTAGTTGACATGCACTGGGGACAGCTGCATGATTTGAATCTGGTTCAATTAAATCTGTGCCTCTGTTTTCTATATTGGATATAGTACAGTTCATATCTTAACATTGTTAAGGTACGGGGAGTTGTCTGGCTTATGCTTAAAACCAGACACTGGACAACTCAAGGCACATTTCTGTAATGGCTGTTTGTGGGTTGACCCAGGCTATGACGCGGGTTGACTTTCTACCATCTGGATGAACAATAGCAATATTGTTCTAGACTCGCCACAGTTTTATTAAAAATGGATTTTTTCAGAAAACAGTAGTGGGAGTATGGTAGAACTGGAAGTGATTCCAGAACCACAAACGATTACTAAAGATTTGATAAGGAACCTAAAGATTCAATCTGGATTGACATTCCATTGGCCACTCCGCAGATAAGGTGGGTAACCTCAGGCACCCGAGAGGTACTTCGGTAGTCTCAAGGACGGTGACAGGGAAGTTCTTGTTTACCCACAATTACCATTGCTGTTGTTCCAGGCTGCGAGACCCGGCGGGAGGATGAGTATAGCGTCGTTCTGAACTCGCTTCAGAAGTGTACGTGTATATGACTCTGCCAGAGGGTTGTCGTAGTCAGTGGGAGCAGCGGAAGCATTGGTGGACAAGTAGCTTATGTCTATTTATAGACTAAAGCAGATGTAGCGGAGATAGATCATCTGTTTCTGATGTGACAGTCATGGGTTTGACTTCATCAGAATAGGGGATGGATCTGTTGAGAAGGTAGTAGGGTGTGATATCCTGGTATTTGGATGATATACACAGAGTAGGAAAAGAAACTCCTACACTACGATCGGTTATACTTTGGTCGTCACACAGTGGTTTCTCCACAAAGGAAATGGATTTTATATCAGACATACTGGTTACTAGATCTATGGTCTTAGATCTAGATTTGGGTGGTTTCCCAATCAGGGTACTTGACAGCGTTCTAAGAGTATTTAGGATGGACGACTCCTGGCACGGTAGTGTACCTGCAGGTAATGGAGTCACCCTCTCCAAAGGTGTCTTACAGACTAAAGGGGAGAGGGACGGGCATGATTGGCAGATCACTTGCTCAGGCAATTGAGTCAATCGTGAGATGTCAAGTACCACACCAGATGTTGTTCTTGCACTAGATGCAATAAGTTGACATTAATCCAATCCTGGAGAAACAGTCGGAAGCAGTTTTAGAACATAAGTGGATGTTCTAGGGATGTGATAACGACAGCCTCATTCAGGAGACAGTTATCATTCCAGGCTTCCAAGGTGACATGGACGACAAGGAGGTTGTCAGAGTTATAGTTTTCCTTCTGATGAGGGGCAGTATTTTGGACAGGTGGTCCAAGGCAATACTGAGGGAGGCATGGCGCGCAGGACACTGATTAAGTTCAGTTGTCAATACAGTCTAAGAAGTTTGGATTTGGAGTTCATTGATGAGCTACGTCCCATCAGACATCCAGACATATTCTAAGACTGATATTGCTCATTTCGGGAGATGGGTTTTCTCCGCGAACTTGAGATTTAGAGAGACATGGAAAGAGACAACTAAGCGGATCCACTCACTGAGGCTATTCCTCGAACGCAATAGTTCCGCAAACGAGCTTTGTGAGACTGACTAGTAGAGGAGTTGGATGTTCGGTATCACACGGGCTGTGAGTATGCGACATCGCAATAATTAGCCTTGAGTGCAAGTGGGAGATTGTTGGAGATAGTGCCCTCAGAGTCAATTATTAGGTCACAGGTACGTGATTGTAATGATTGAGGGAGGACCTATCCCGGTAGGACAGTCTTACTCGAGATGATAGTATGCTATCTGGTTTACCTTTATCATCGTGTACTGCTTTAGGTGACATGACACGTCGCTATTACACGTTGATAGAGCCCCTAGGATTCTTGCTTGACCACCAGCAGTATGAGGGCGATCATATAAGTGGGAGCTGGGGGTCTATAAGCTTATCCTTAAAAGGTCCCTAGTCGTGGGAGTTTCGAGACTGGGCATCGATACTCCATTAGTAGACTAGTGTATACAGTCGAGACCCCGACGAGGGGCGGTGGCCGGTCTCACAAGCCACTGGTGTCAGTTGGATCACCTAAGATGTATACAGGTGCTCATTGGGTTATGAGTACACCGGACAGGACTCGCCGGGAACATGCTAGTTGGTCATATACCAGACGTCAGATGGCAGTTCCTTGGTGACATGTGTGCAGGTTAGTTCATCGACCTGGGGATCGTCATTTGTCTCGTGTGAGTTCCCACTGTACTTTGATTACTACCCTACCACGGCTCAAAGGAGTCGTGCAAACAGGTTTTAGTTGGGTACAGTCCCGAGCCACATGGAGGCAGTGAGCGTATCTTCAGGGGTTCGTCTCTCCCGGTATTGGGGGTGAGGTCGTGCTGTGTCTAGGAGAGCCATTACACAAAGTCCTTGGCCAAGGCAAGGAGATTTACTGGTAGGTATTCCAGTAGTATCTCAGGGTGTTCTGGGCTACACTCCGACACGACTTGTACCGCTTTTGGGGGTCTGACTTTTACCAACCCCCTAGGCCCGCCATGCGATACTCATAGACGAACGGACCGGACTGCACGGATATTGTCACTGACAGGCTCAGTAGGGTTGTCAGGCTGAGTTCACTCACAGACATCCCTTTTAGTCAATACCTGGTAGCCCGTTACGTATTGGCTTATACCTCTAACGTGCTAGTGGTTAAATCCACAACCAAGGTGTTGACGAGTCTTTAGAGTCCCCCACATTCAGTTACTCAGCTTTCGGGCGAAAGGTTGTAGAGGCCGTATGGAGATATGGCAAGGTCCGATCAGATACGTGCGGTATTGCACGGATCAGGATCGGACAGATTGTACTATAGGCCGTATGGTTATATGGCAGGGTTCGATCAGATACGTGCGGTATTGCACGGATCAGGATCGAACAGATATTACTAGCCGGTTTTGGTATAAGCCGGATTCTAGTATAGTACAGTGGAGATTTTGTCTCATTGCATTTGTATTTCGGTCGGAATACAAATGCGGGTGTGTATGCACAGTATCGGGGTTTTCCTGTAATTTATTACGGGACCAGTTTTCTGGAGTTGCCAGTTTGCTTTCCGTTTCGGCCGATTTCCATTGTTCCGTTCATTGGCCGAAGATTGGTGGAGGAGGGCTTATTTGCATTGTTGCAAATAGGCATTTGTGGAAGGGGGTCTTTGCATTTTGTTTTATCATGATAGCACCCTCCTTTGACTTGCTTGACTTCATACTTCATGATGGCTTGACTTTGTTAGCATCATGGTTGTTGATGATTAGTTGGTAGTGTATTGGTTTTGGGAGTGATCATTGCCTCTCATCATCACTTGCTTTTTTTCCATGACACTCCACCTTGCATTATTGTTCCACCCACCCCCTTGTCTTTTCTCTCTCCAATCTCACTTGGTAAGGGGGGGGCCGGCCATTCCAAATGGTGAGGATGGATTCATTTTATGTGTGGCATTTTGTTTCTCTTGCTCACTAGAAAAGCCCTCTAGTTCATTTCCAAAAGTTCCTCTCTTTTCTTCCACAAAATGGCACAACTCCAAACCCAAAAAATGAGACTCCTTCTCTACGAATTCTACAACGAATCTTGGGCACGTCGAGTAGCCGGCTTCGTGCCCGAGTTGCCTCGGCATTGAGGTGGGAGCCCGTAAACAAAGTAGGCGATGTGGTGCACTTCCGGCGACGAGGAGGAGACGGGACTTTTCCGCAGGAGATCGGGACCATGACGAGAAGACCGGAGGACTTGGATCGTCGGTATATCTCTATTCCCTTTCTTGTAGTTAGCTTAGACTAGTTAATGGTTCGATCCGGGTGTTTAGTGCGCGGTGGTGCCGGTTTTCTAAGTCCGCAAAATTTAAGTTATTCACCGCTTCCGCATTCCGGCGTCGGTTTGACGGCCGGGGCGCCGCCGTGCACTTACAGTCTCTTCATTCCTTTGATACTTGGCGTTGTAATCCCTCAACGTCTTCAAAGAGGTGACGGATCCCGATGACCACACATTGATATGGACTGTGGGGTCCTTAAACCCATGGACTACGACGTCCTTAACCTTGACCGAGATGTCTTAAACTAACAATGGACTGTGGGGTTCTTAAACCCATGGACTACGACGTCCTTAACCTTGACCGAGATGTCTTAAAACTAACAATGGACTGTGGTGTCCTTAAACCCATGGACTACGACGTCCTTAACCTTGACCGAGATGTCTTAAAACTAACAATGGACCGCAATGTCCTTAAACTACCCATGGACCGCAATGTCCTTAAACTAGCGATGGACTACTATGTCCCTAAACTGGAACGATAGAGCCCAAACGCTCTTTTGTTGGATTTAAACGAGCCCGTTTAAGTTGATCTTAGCCTTAAATACGGCTAACGTATCCATAAACCTTTCAAACAGACTTTAGTCCCAAACTGGACTATAGATCCCCCCAATTAACTCTGGTTCAAGGGTACATCTCTGAACTCCTCTGACATCTGTCGTTGTAATCCTTCAACGTCGTCAGAGAGGTGACGGGTCCCGACGGCCATACATTAAATGGACCCCTATGTCCCTAAACTGGAACAATGGAGCCAATTGCTTATTTGTCAGATCTAAACGGTCCCGTTAAGTTGTTCTTAGTCTCAGGTTAGACTAACGTATCCTTAACAAACGTTTGAGTTGATCTTGGCCTTAAATATGGCTAACGTATCCTCAAACCAAACCCCCAAACCTAAATCTAAGATAATACGGATTTGGACTAGTCCACGCCCTACGGGCGACGACATAACTCGGTCTCCGTAAACAATCCACGGGCAACAAAACATAAAATAAACACACACGACACGAAGTGACCATCTGGAGAAGGAGAAAGTTGTTACCGCGACGCGGTAGCGTAATTAACTGCAGGGGCTTGCGCCTGCAGGGAAGAGCGTCCCCTCAATCAAAAACCCCTCAAGTGAGGGGGATTCTGACGAAGTCTACTACATCGGACGCATCCGTTCAGACCTTCGATATACGGTGCCATAAATCAACTTGGCATCTTCGGAGAGATGGACGGATAGCACCTATTAGCATCTGCCCCGAACCTCAGGCGAGACGTCCCGCATCTCGGCCGCCGTTCGGAGGGGAACAGTTGGCTATAGTGCCCTCAAGTCAATTATTGGATCGCAGGCACGTGATTGCAATGATTGAGGGGGGACCTATACCGGTAGAACAATCTTACTCGAGATGATAGTATGCTATCTGGTTTGTCTTTATCATCGTTTACATGCTTTAGGTGACATTACAGATCACTATTACATGTTGATAGAGCCCATAGGATTCTTGCTTGACTACCAGCAGTATGATGGCGATTATATACGTGGGAGTTGGGTGGTCTATAAGCACATACTTAAAGTGTCCCTAGTCGTGGAAGTTTCGAGACTGGGTATCGATACTCCAAGAGCAAACTAGTGTATACGGATCGAGACCCCGACGAGGGGCGTTGGTCGGTCTCACAAGCCATTGGTGTTAGTTGGTTCACCTAAGATGTATACATGTGCTCATTGGGTTATGAGTATACCGGACGGACTCGCCGGGGACATGCTAGTTGGTATTATACTTATTGTCAGATAGCAGTTCCCTGGTGACATGTGTACAGGTTAGTCTATCCACCTGGGATCTTCATTTGTCTGGTGTGAGTACCACTGTGCTTTGATTACTACCCTACCATGGCTCAAAGGGGTCGTCCAAACAGGTTTTAGTTGGGTACAGTCCCGAGCTACATGGAGGCAGTGAGTGGATCGTCAGGAGATTCGTCTCTCCCGGTATATTGGGGGTTGATGTCGCAGTGTGCACGGGTGGCCATCGCCAGAAATCCTCAGCCGGGGTAGACGAGAATTACTGATTCGGATCAGTAGTTTCTCAGTTGGTGATAGGCTTCATACCGACACTAAATGTCGCGTTATTAGGGTTCTGACTTTTTCCTCCCCCTAGACTCGATATGCGATACTGATAGACGAACGAACCGGACTGTACGGATATTGCCACTGTCAGGCTCAATAGGGTTTCAGGATGAGTTTGCTTGTCGGCCTCCCTTTCGCTCAATACCTGGGCAGCCGTTACGTACAGCTAGTGCCATTGACGTGCTTGTGGTTAAACCCACTGCCAGCATATTGACCACACAGAGGGTTTTCCTGGTTTGGAAAAAACGTTGTAGATGTCGTATGGTTTTATGGCAGCAATCATATACATGCACTTGTGCACGGATCATGATCGGACAGATAATACTAGTGGGCTTTGGTTTAAGCCGGATCCTAGTTTATATTGTTGGATTATTTTCGTCTCATTGTATTCGTATTCAGTCGGAATACGGATGTAGATATGTATATACGGATAAGGGTATTCTTGTAATTCATTACGAGTTTACTTTAGGGTTTCCATTTCTTTTTCTAATATTAAATATTTAGGGTTTTGTTTAAATGTTTAATATTGTTGAGGTGGAAAGTGTGAGCATGGGTTTTGGTTTGGACATTGATGAGGCATGGGCTCTTGGTTTTGTTTGATTGTGAGATATTTGTTGTGGCAAAAAAAGGGGGCTGATATTTTTGGTGATGTAGAATTTTAGTGGCTGTTGATTTTTGGTGAGGGATTTTTAGTGGCTGTTATTTTTGGTGAGGGAAATTCGTGGCTGCTGTTTTTGGGGGCAGGGGGTAATTTCGTGGCTGCTGTTTTTGGTGCAGGGAATTTTCTTGAGTTGCAAAACACTAAAATCTCACAACTCCACTCAAAAGAATAACACAAGCCACTTCATCACTTCATTCAACAGCCACTTCATTCCACAAAGCCACTTCTTTTACCTTTCAAGACTTGGCCAAAATTCTTTTGCTGCACATTTTCTTTACTCCAATGGCAACTCTTTCACCTCCACCCTAACATGTCTCATGTGTTGAGCAACCTAGGCTGTATTGAGACAAAGTATTCACACACAATCTCTACTTCATCTTGGGTATCTAGGCTAGCAAACTGGATGCCGGAATTGCTTCGGTTTTGAAGCGGGAGCCCGTATTACGAATCCTCGACGTGGATCGTCTTCGACGAGGGAGACCGGAGACCGAACATGATCGAGGAACCCGCGAGGAGCTTGGGACAGAGGTTGAAGACCGAAGGACACGGATCGATTGGTATAACCTCTCTAAACTCCTTTATGATAACTAGTACAGGGTTAATGGTTCGATCCGGGAATCGTGTTCCATTAATGCCTGGTTTTAAAAAGTTTTTGTTCTGCGTTTGGCCACGGATTGATGGCCTGGGCGCTAGCGTAACCTTACATGGTATCAGAGCCAACCTATTAACCGCATACTAGTTGTTTAGACAATGTTAAAAATATCAAAACCGAAACAACCCTGAAACAATACCAACGATATTCCATTCTCTGTCGAAATTTTATTGGTTTTCTAAAATTATTTTAGCAACTGCAGAAGACTATTTAGGTGACAACTAGAAGACACCAAACACGAGCCCCTAATTCCACTACTTGGCCGGCGAGACTTGATGAAAATCCAGCTATGCCGGTTTTGTAGTCGAGTTGGGACTTGATTTTTGGCATGGCATCTAGTCTCTGGAATATTAATTCAGTGGTATTGCTTGTTTAGCTTAGTTTGGATATGGTTTTATCTAGTTGTTTGGGGGCTATTCAGGGTTATTTCGAAGTCAATATTTTTAACATTGTTTAAAGTTTACAGTGCATACATTTCTATCTGCGACCGTGAATGTCATTAGATCGGTACAACTTATCTAATTGCTATAGTTCTTTTAGACGGGTTTTGCGAACGTGACATTCATGTTGATGTTCTGTATTGTGCTGTGTTTGTTGCGGATTTTTCATGGTGGATAGCTTGGGTACAGTGTTAGTACAGTTTAGTTTTATTTGTACATTTGATATCGCGGGGCAAGCGTCCGATATGTGGACTGCCGTCGCTGCCTATTTGTATATTATTTATTTGGGGCACGACGGGATTGAGGTCGATGTCGCCGTTGTACATATTTTTCTTTTCTGTACTAGGATTATCCCACGGTGGAGTGCACGGATAGCCGGGTTCTAGTGGGCAACGGGCCCGCATCTCATGGCGTTGAGAAGGAGGGGGCCTCACTATAGAATTGGCAGGCTATTCGCCGCACTCGTAGGGGGTATAGGTTAACCCAAGGAGGGGTGCTCAAGTTATAGGATTCCGTAAAGTGCTGGGTGGACCATTCACTTTGCTGAAGGGGGCTGCCTCGCTTCTGGTTTTGGCGGGTAACTTGCCGCGCTCGTATGGGTCTAGGTTTTCATTCACAGGATATCCACACGACCAGGGGAACGTCGGGTTTCACTTGCGACTCAAAGGAAACCCGGGACTCCTCTGTATTATTCTGTGATGTTGCATTTATCATACCTGGAGAGATTATTATATATTGATATATATACTAGTAGATGTTGTATATGTTTTACACCTGCGCTAGTCCAGTCCCTGCTCTGTCGTTAGTTAAGTAACCTAACGGGTGATGACGGGACCTAGTGGCGAATGCGGGTGGCACATACGTACTTCATATTTTCGTTCTTTTCTGGTGTGATTAATTGATGGGACTGCGTTGATTCAGACCAATACAAGGAAAACAGACCTAATTGATGTTTATTCAGTAGATAAAACTGCACATTTGTATTACATTTTTCCTACCATTTTCATATTAAAATAGGACTCTATTATAATATATCATACATATGAGGGTTTATGTTGAAAAACACTTTTTTCATGTGTTAATATATTTTAATTAGCATTTGGTAGGAAAATGTATGCAACTAAATTCATTGACCAAATCCTAGTAAAACAAAGTCTACTAAATATTATTTGAGTTGTTGTGCAGAAATTTTCCAAGTTGTGCAGAATTTTTCATGACTAGAATCAAGCAAATCAAGTTGTTGAAGAAGACTTGCCTAATTAAGAATCAAAACTTGGGAACCAAGTCTGGCAGCAACCACGAGAAGATTTCCAAATTCTGAAGATTCCTAGAATCGCCAAATGTCAAAGAGAGCCATCCCCTAAAATTTGATCAACGGCTGAGATAAGAAGGCCGCGGATCCGCGGCATTAGCTCCTTGATGCCACGGATCCACAGCGGTTAAGAAAAGATGGAGGCTGAGGATTTTTGGGAAAAATCTTTTCTACATTTTACCTAATATGGAAGCAAATTATTCTGGCTTTGCACTATAAAAAGGCACCGAGAGCCTCTTGGAAAATTTATCAAGCCGACGCGATCACGAAGCCCCAGACGCTCACGCATCCAGGCTGATCATCAACTGTTCGTCTACCTCCTTAGGAAAGATCGAGAAGCAATTCAAGTTTTTGTAATCATTTTCTACGGAATAAAGTGTAGATTGTTCAAGTTGATTAATAAAGGTAGTTATTTTATTTAAATCTTTTGCATTTTACATTATGAATTCCCTCTCTGTCTTTTCATCTTCTTTTCCCAACATGCGCGAGTAATTCTCCGCTTGTTAGGGTTCGTAGGATTAGGGTAGGCTAATGGACGATAAAAATCCCTAAATCCTTTTTAAGTCCTATAAAGTTTATGAACTTTATCAAAGGAATCATTAACATCCTAATCGGGCGCGCTAACAATTCTTTGCTAGTTCCGACCGCGATTAAAGATTAGATTAATGATTGTTTTGGTAAAGGCTAGATATGAACGGAGTTCCGTGTCGAGATAAGGGTTAAGAGTGGGATTCCTTTTCCCTCCAGAAACCCTAATCTACACGCATCACCGTCGTTCTAGTTTTAAATCTATTAAAGGATAAAAAGGATAACTTTTAATTAATCGTCCATAACTACTAAATCCTAACGAACCCTACAAGCCCCCTTATTATATTAACTACATCTTTAAAATAATCTAGATCTATATTTTACATTCTTGTTTAACGTAGATCTAGAAAACATTCTATAAAATTCTTTATCCCTCCTCTCTTTCTCAACAAATCTAAAGTAAGAGTAAAAGATTCAACGTTTTCCTGAGGACGGCCCGTACTCACCTCGGTCTAGCTACACGCGACACCGTTCTGATTGCGGTTAACTACTACAAACACTTTTTCGAACAAATCAAATGGCGCCGTTGCCGGGGATACGTGTGTAATTTTTTATTTTTACTATTTGTGTTGAATTCTTAGACGATTCATATCATTATTAACACAAAACTGCAACTTGCATATTTAACGATTTGTGCGTGAATTTTGCGAAGAAATCTGGAGTCACAGAATTAAGGAAAACAGAAGACAGAGACATTCATCGAGATCCTGAGGAGTACAGGAGGCCAAAGAAAAATTTTCATCACTTGATTCTTCCACCTCGCGGCGGAACCGCGGCACAAAGGGCTTCCGGCGGCGGAATCGTGGCAGGTTAGAGGGATTAGGGCTAGTATCTTTCTTAACTCCTTCTCTCTCCCCTCAAATCCAATAAAATCTATCTTCTGCAGGATTCTTTGCAAAATAGCGCCGCTCAAAAATCTTTTTGCAAAATTTTTGTGATAGGTTTTGTTTTGCATATTTTAATACGGACTATAAGGGGCAAAGACCAAATCAAGATTAGGTGGGGATTTCATCACCCGTCCTAAGCCCCACAAATCACAAACCGAGCATCTAGATCAACCCTTCATTAATTTAAAAAATATCTAGACCAGACTCTAAGGACTGTCGCGCTCAATAAGGACAGAGGAAGGTCGTGGGTAATTTATCGTTTATCCGCATTACTTTTGTAGTGCCTAGGCAAGTGTGTCAAAAGCTAGTGGTTTTTAATTAGGCCCACTACTGTGGTTCTTTCCCACTTACCTGGCACTTATCTGGCTACAAGGGTAGTACGGAGGCGTTAGAGAATTGATCCTGCGGCTTGTCCTTTGGAAGTCTAGGAGCGGTCTAGAGACTAGACCTAGGTAACCTTAGTACTAGGGTTGCGTGTGCATTTTAGAGTGAGTTGTCTTGAGTCCCACTTTTTCAAAACAAACCAATTTTAAAATCACACGCGCGCTTCCACTTGCACTAAACCCGCTTAGTGCATGCTCGGCTGGACACGGGATCCTAGTGCCCGTCTTGTCCGCGTTCCTGCTATCGACACCGAAGTCGGTACTTCTTCATCTTCTTTTCCCCCACCACACACCACATCGACCGAGATGGACGGCACTCCATCAGAGTATAACACCATGCTGCCACCGCCCGTAGGTGCGCAGAATCCACCTCGCATCTCTCTCCAAGAGAGATGCTATCCTATCCGTGGTCCTCTTCCCACTTGTCTATCTCTTCCACCACCTAACGGGGATAATTTCGAAATTAAACCCCACTACATCAATCTGCTGCCTAAATTTCACGGACTTGAGTCGGAAGACGCGTACGTTTTCATCACCAAATTCGAAAACATATGCGCAATGATGGGTACTTCACAGTTGACTGTCGATGCTATGCGCTTGCGTCTTCTCCCATTCATACTGTGCGACTTGGCAGAAAAATGGCTTTATAATACTGCCTCACACTCTATCACTAGTTGGGATGAATTCGTAATAGTATTTCTTAAGAAGTTTTACCCAAACCATAAGACTGCCCGTGTTAGGAGCGAGATCAACCAGTTCACCCAGCTTCCCAATGAACCATTTTGGAAGTGCTTTGAATGTTTCAAAGATCTGCTTGTCCAATGCCCCCATCACGGAATACAAAGATGGGATTTATGTCGGATAATATATGAGGGCATTAATCCAGCGACAAAGCAGATGCTTGAAACAATGTGTCAATGCAATTTCATGTCTAAAGATGACGGTGAAACTTGGAAATATCTGGAAGACCTTGCTGAACACACATTGCAGTGGGAAAGCGTAAGACCACCTTCAACTAAGGGAGGTATTCACCAGCTCAATGTTTCTATCGCAGTAAAAGCCGAAATGGCAGCGATACAGAAGAAACTCGACGCTATCGAAAACAAGTTCTCATCTTTCTCCCTAAATCAGGTCACGCTTCCTAAGACTATCTGTGGTTGCTGTTCGGATCCTTCACACTTAACGGAAGAATGTCCTATGAAGCAACCGTTTCAAGGTCACGAGCAAACTAATGCTGCTTTTCAGCAGCGACCTAGAAACGACCCTTATTCTTCCACGTACAATCAAGGATGGAGGAATCATCCTAACTTTGCTTGGAATCAAAACCAACAAAGCAATTATCAAAGACCTCCTCCACAGCAACTACAACCACAAAGTCAGCTCCCCTTTCAGTCACAGAATTTCCAAAATCCGGCCAACACATCTACACCATAAATGGCCGATACTGATAACTCTTCACTCGCACAAACTTTGGATATGTTCATGAAACAGTCCATGCAATTGTCGGCTGAGATGACGTCTTCTATTGATACCCTAACGAAAAACTCCGCCTCCCATGGTGAGAGTATTAAATCAATAGAAAACCAAATAGCACAGTTAAACGCCGCAATGAGTGCGAGAGAGAAAGGGAAACTCCCATCTCAACCTATACCTAATCCTGGCCACTCACAAAGTTATAATGTGAGTGCTGTTACCACGTTGAGATCGGGAAAAGTGCTGAATAACCGAGTGGGTGAGCAATGTGATGATAGTGACACCAATGATAAACCAGCTTCTTCTTCTTCCCTTAATTCGTCTAGTCTCCCACCTTCACCCGAGCCTATTCTCCGTTTTCCCTAAGGCTCGAACCCTTCACCCATTTCCTCAAATCTACCTAAAACGATCCCCATTACAATTCTGGGATCCACTCCATCCCCACAATCTTCTCCAATGTTGGACCAAACCCTTATTGATAAAGCACCTTATCCAAACAGGTTAAGAGGCAACAGACCAAGTCCACAAATGGAGAAGATTGTGGAAATTTTTAAGCAAGTTAACATAAACATTCCTCTCCTAGATGCTATTCAACAAGTTCCGTCATATGCGAAAATCCTAAAGGACTTGTGCACTAGGAAGAGAAAAGTTCAAGTACCTAAAAAAATTTTCCTTGCGAGTAATGTGAGCACAGCTTTTACACAACAACTACCCAAGAAACGAAAGGACCCCGGAAGTCCTACAATTTCTATTTCCATTAGGGGTAAAAATATCAATCGTGCTCTACTCGATCTAGGTGCTAGTGTTAACTTGCTTCCGTACTCTGTTTATGAGCAATTAGGGATCGGAGAGTTAAAACCTGCACATTGCACTCTTCAGATGGCCGATCGATCTATCACCCAACCTAGGGGTGAGCTAGAGGATGTGTTAATCAAAGTCGGGGAATTCATATTCCCTGTGGACTTTATCGTTATAGATACACAACCTGTGGCGAACCCACGCAATCAAATCCCGGTGATACTCGGTCGACCCTTTTTGGCCACTTCCAACGCAGTAATCAATTGTAGAAACGGCTCTATGACCCTATCCTTTGGAAAGAAGTCAATTGAGCTTAACATTTACAAGTTGGGAAGTGAACCCTCCGAACCCTATGCTCATGTGTGTTCTGTCGAATTAATGGATGTCGACAGCAGCGAATTTGATCAACCTCATGATACTGACTCTTTTCATATGTTGTTGCTTGATACGGACTCTTCCACCGAGTTGTCCGGGTCAACATCTAACTCTGATGAGGAACTTTTTATAGAGTCTGACGATCACCCCATTTTTTCTGATGACATTATTCTTCGGGGTATCGATGAAAGTTTTGAGGAAATTTTCGCTGATGAACTCGCATTTTTACAAGACACGGGTGTTGAGATGAATCAACTCCAAGATGAAGAAATTGTACCTCCACCCCCTCTTTTGGACAATCATGATAATGCGAGTAATCCATCATTACTATCACTGTGTCGTCTCTCCAAATTGAGACGCAATCCTTTTCCATTACACCTCTTATCACCTCCCCATTTCTTCTTCTCGAAAGGTGACATGTTCTTCTACCAATCTTGGTACTTCCTCGATAAAATTTTTGAATGGTTGGTGTTGACCTTCGGTCTTTGCAAAGCTTGGCATTGACCAATAACCTTGACCCCCTCGTGTGATTTTAAATGATTAAAATTGTTTAACTCAAGTTTGGGGGGTGGTATATTTTGGGCTCTTGAAAGAAAATGATTTTTACAAAATTGTGAGCCAAAAATAAGTTTGGGGGAGGATTTTCACTTTCATATATTCTTGCCCCCATTAATAATTTCCTCCCAAGTCTATAGGTTTTTGAGCTTAACGGATGGCATCAGTGAGGACACTGCTGTAAATAGGTTTGGGGGAGGTTTGTGCTTATTTACACATCAATTTGCATCATATTTTGCATAAGCACAACATTTTCAAAAATTTTATAAAAAAAAATTCTTTTATAACAAAAGAGTAGAAAGTGAAAAATTACATCCAAAAGATAGGAATAGTTTAAGAAAACCAAGAAAATTAGAAGTTTTCTTAAATGAACTAGTAATAAGTAGTTATGAGCTGTTGTCCCAAGGGTTAGTAAGATGAAGGAAGTCACTAATCTGAGAATAAAAATAAGTCTAAAAAATAGTTTCTATTCTGGAAGCCAAACATTTGAATGTTGATACCCTACTATATGCACTTACACACGTCTTGAAACTCGGGATAGTAGAGGATACCTTGAAATGCTCTTGTCTGAAAACCAAAGTATAAAGGAAACGAAAAAATGAAGAAAATATAAAAATGGTGAAAAGAAAAAAATGAACACTGGTTTTGTTATCGCCAAGGCAGCAATAAAAAATATAGCGAGGGTGCCTCTTCACCTAGTGCTCTAAGGCCAACTGGTCTGGGAGTCACTGCTAAGCCTTAGGTGGTGCAAGACGAGGAAAATATTATCACCTAATCAGCAAGCACATGAGTAATCGGTCGGTTAGTACCTCAAGAAGTATTAACGGTCGCATGAAAATGTGTGAGCAAATCTTAATATTCATCAAATTAAAAAGTACCGAGCTAGATGGACAAGAGTATGATAGCTTGAATTGAATTCTCCGAGTGTAGGGATGTTCTATACACACACGTAGGGGTATATGATCAATGTTTGGACAAAAGGTAGGAATGAAGAATAAAGACGATGTTTTATTGAGGGATGATGTGATTTCTAACATTTTTTCATGACTATTAAGATAGGGCTCATGACGACTGAAAAGCTAGTGTAGTTGGAAACTCTTATTTTCAAAGTCTTTCTTTTATGGTTCTTATCTTTATATGTAAATTTCACCATCTTTCTTTTGTTATAGGATTTTGTGGGTGTAATCCGCTGAAAACCCTTAGGAGACAACACTCCTCCTACTAGGGACTCCTAGAGGTTTAACGGTTTGTTGCACGTGCTCAGTGCAATCGTGTTTCCTACGAAAGTGTGCTTAGTTTTCTCCTTTCTCCTCTTGAATAAACTAGTTTGCTCGGGACGATCAAAGATAAGTTTGGGGGTATTTGTTCAGTTGATAAAACTGCACATTTGTATTACATTTTTCCTACCATTTTCATATTAAAAAAGGACTCTATTATAATATATCATACATATGAGGGTTTATGTGTAAAAACACTTTTTTCCATGTGTTAATATATTTTAATTAGCATTTGGTAGGAAAATTTATGCAACTAAATTCATTGACCAAATCCTAGTAGAACAAAGTCTACTAAATATTATTTGAATTGTTGTGCAGAAATTTTCCAAGTTGTGCAGAATTTTTCAAGACTAGAATCAAGCAAATCAAGTTGTTGAAGAAGACTTGCCTAATTAAGAATCAAAACTTGGGAACCAAGTCTGGCAGCAACCACGAGAAGATTTCCAAATTCTGAAGATTCCTAGAATCGCCAAATGTCAAAGAGAGCCATCCCCTAAAATTTGATCAACGGCTGAGATAAGAAGGCCGCGAATCCGCGGCATTAGCTCCTTGATGCCACGGATCCGCGGCGGTTAAGAAGAGATGGAGGCTGAGGATTTTTGGGAAAAATCTTTTCTACATTTTACCTAATATGGAAGCAAATTATTCTGCCTTTGCACTATAAAAAGGCACCAAGAGCCTCTTGGAAAATTTATCAAGCCGACGCGATCACGAAGCCCCAGACGCTCACGCATCCAGGCTGATCATCAACTGTTCGTCTACCTCCTTAGGAAAGATCGAGAAGAAATTCAAGTTTTTGTAATCATTTTCTACGGAATAAAGTGTAGATTGTTCAAGTTGATTAATAAATGTAGTTATTTTATTTAATTCTTTTGCATTTTACATTATGAATTCCCTCTCTGTCTTTTCATTTTCTTTTCCCAACATGCGCGAGTAATTCTCCGCTTGTTAGGGTTCGTAGGATTAGGGTAGGCTAATGGACGATAAAAATCCCTAAACCCTTTTTAAGTCCTATAAAGTTTATGAACTTTATCAAAGGAATCATTAACATCCTAATCGGACGTGCTAACAATTCTTTGCTAGTTCCGACCGTGATTAGAGATTAGATTAATGATTGTTTTGGTAAAAGCTAGATATGAACGGAGTTCCGTGTCGAGATAAGGGTTAAGAGTGGGATTCCTTTTCCCTCCAGAAACCCTAATCTACACGCATCACCGTGGTTCTAGTTTTAAATCCATTAAAGGATAAAAAGGGTAACTTTTAATTAATCGTCCATAACTACTAAATCCTAACGAACCCTACAAGCCCCCTTATTATATTAACTATATCTTTAAAATAATCTAGATCTATATTTTACATTCTTGTTTAACGTAGATCTAGAAAACATTCTATAAAATTCTTTATCCCTCCTCTCTTTCTCAACACATCTAAACTAAGAGTAAAAGATTCAACGTTTCCTTGAGGACACCCGTACTCACCTCGGTCTAGCTACACGCGACACCGTTCTGCTTACGGTTAACTACTACAAACACTTTTTCGAACAAATCAATGTTGTTGGAACAATTTTCAAAAGCTGTTATTAGAAGGACGTTTTCTTTTGTTTTGCACAGCGGTATTCGGTTATGAACATCCAGCACCTCATTCGACGAGGCAAGAGCCGAGATCCCCTCACCGAGAGTGACCTCTTAGGCAGAAGTTTGCGTCAGGGTAATAACTTCACTATAGTCGATTACTTTTTGCTTCGCATCGCGGTATTCAATTGGGAATATTCTGCACCTCATTCCATGAGGAAAGAGTCGAGATCCCTTCACCAGGAGTGACCTCTGTAGCAAAGGTTTTCACCACTATATATTTGTAAAAAGCTATCCGAGTCCTTCAATGATATCAAGTTCATTACGTTAAAGGTTTTTCGCCAAAAACCATTCATAACCCTCCGTCATTTCAGACGGGTAGCACTTAGTATTCATGCTATGTTTGTTGGCCTTCGTCATGGCATAGTGATTGGTAACTGCTGAATATTCATCTATAGCATAGATAGATGCTTTAGTTTGGGACAGTCGTACTACTATTTTAGCCTTGTCAAGGGTATGTACGGGTGGGTTCAAATTAACCTGGACAATGACGGGTAGAACTTGACATGTGACTTATAATATGTTGGCCTTCGTCAAGGTCATAAGAGCATAGGGTAAAAATCATATCGGGAGTTTCAAATATACAGAAAACTTGCCAGTCATGCGTATACCTTCTGGAGTGTGATAATTTGAGTGGATTCCATCAAGTTATGATGAGATGATAGTTGGATCCCGATTCCCACTGATGAGTTGGTTTACTCCTGTTCATATCAGATTTTTGCACTTTTATACCGCCCATTCTTGATCCTAATGCATATAGGCAGGTACTCTTGATCCATGTTTGCTAAATAATTGCAGGTTACATGTTCTCATCTCTAATCTATGAAAATCATGAATAGTCGCAACAAATTTAGGACTACTGCCAACAACAGATAAAATACAGGTCTCCGCACACCATCCGTCAGATGCCGCCTACCAGTTTGAGGGACAAAATGGAAATCGATGGTCATTTCATGCACAAAGCACAAGAAGGCAGCACAAGATCCAAGGTTACAACGCGGAGCTCAAGAAAATCAAGACAAAAGTCCACATTATTTCATCTTTTTGGACTGCTAAAAATATGGGAGAAAAATGAAGACATTCTGAGAAACCAAGTGTACTAAATAGAGAAGAACAGCAACATGGAAAACCCCAGAAAAACGACACTGCAATTCAACCAAAGGGCCACGGAACCGCGGCCAATGTGGCACTTATGCGGCGGTTCCGCGGCCGAGTCAACTCAGGGATAGATCGGATTTTCAGGGCAGTTTTGTAATTGTGTAAGGGCTCAGATTTTATCCCTAGGATTTCATGTATCTGCCTATAAATAGCCCAGTTCCAAGCCAAGGAAAGGATGCTTTTTCTTGTATTAAGATTTAGGATAATAGTTTGTATCTTCCTCTTCCTCTTCATCTTTCTCCATTGATATTGTAGTGAGCTTCATGAGTGAATGATGAATAAAGAAGAGTTCTTTTAACATGCATGTCTTATAATTATGTTCTTATATTTTGCTTGTAATTTTATTTGTTAAAGTAGTTGTTGTTATTTGTTTGTTTGCATGCTTTCTTCTTCTCTTTTCCTTTATCCTTACAACAATGATGCTTAAGTGTGATCTTTGCCTAAGTGAGATCCCAAATAGCTAGTTGTGATTCGATTCTCTAACTCATTTCTTTCTATCTTCTTTCTTTGTTTATTTTCTTTTTCTTTTTAATGGGTGAGTAGTTTCTCACTTGTTAGGGTGGGATAAGGGAAGTTTGAGAGAAGGAAATCTCCCTCACTCTTTTCTTTGCCCAACATCTTAATTCGGACTTCCGTCAATTTAACCACAATCCGCTCCCTATGGCATCCTATCCTACATGATAGCGGTGACACCCTACTGAAATCGATTGTGGTTGAATTGACCGGAGGTTATGGCCAAGACCCAAGAACGGACGGACAAGGACTAAAAGGAAAGAACTAAGCGTTGGAAAGCCTAGCTTATACTCGCAAGTTTCCTTCCTAGTCGTGCTAATCCCCGTTGTTGCCGATTACCGTAACATCGATATTAAGAGTGGCAATGAAAGAAGTGAGCGACTCCTAACTCAAACTAACCTAATTCTAACCCTAACAAGCTCTATTTATACATATTTAACACATAGTTAATCTTAAACAAACATGGAAAAATTGGACTTAACTCGTTAAAACACTAAGAAAAAGATTCCCATCTCTCTGTGGACCAACCCATACTCATCCGGCTAGCTACCAAGCGAAACCGTCTTGATTGCGGTAATTAAAACTAAGCACACAAAATCTCTATCAATCAACTCCTCGGGTGATTTTAGATGATCTCGACTAATTCTTCTTTCAGGTTTGGAGGAAAATTTGAGGATACAGTAGGAGACATCCTGATTAGATAAAGTGATTGACCATTCTGATCTAGATTAGAGTGCACACTAAGTGTTTCTTTTCTCTCTCTCTCTCTCTCTTTGGCAGCGACCATGTCCCAACCCTAGACTATAATTCAGTAACCAAGTTAACCGAACCTTCTTAAGACACACTGGATTTTGGATTGTCAGAGTTGCATACTTCATTGCCACTCTTACTTTTACCCTTTGATTTTCTCCGGAATATTCCATATCACTATGAAGATCCACATTTATTGGATATGACCATCGTATAGTTACATACGAACTTGAAGAAACTTGTTTCAGATTCGAGAATGGTTTCCGGTTCTGGAGAAATTGAATAGGACTATTCAGTTGTCTTTTCTTTTTACCTTCTCTCAGGTTGTGAGGGCTCCTAGGATTAGGAGAGGGTACACCTATTACACTTATTGGATAGTCTTCTTCCAAACCATAGGCAGGTGCCGAAAGGTAGGGAAGGAAGAAAACCAATTAGCCTAAGTGTGGCGTACAGAAGATAATAAGTAAAGACAAATAAAGGGATTAGAAAGATAGCAAAGTAAATTGCGACTACTATCATTCATGACCAAACCACGTATTTCATCGCCACTCCTGCTTCACCTTTGAATTTCTCTAGAACACCCCGTATCATTACGAAGATCCATAGTTATTGGATAATCCGTCGTATAGTTACATACGAACTCGAAGGAACTTGTTCCAGTTCGAGGATGGATTCTGGTTCAGGAGAAATAGAATAAGGTTTATTCAATTGTCTTTTATCTTTACCTTCTCTCAAGTTGCGAGTACTCCTAGGATTAGGAGAGTACACCTATTACGCTTATTGGCTAGTCTTCTTTCATAGGCAGGTGTCGAACGATAGGGAAAGAAGAAAACCATTTAGCGTAAGGATGGTGTACAGAAGGTAATGAGTAAAGATAAATAAAGATATTTGGAGAGATGAAGAAATATACGGTTACAGTCAGGAATATGGATAATGGAAAAGGCATTACTAGGAATACCCGGCTACCCCTTCGAAACATTTTCATGTTTCAGTTTCACTGTGTGTTGTTAATTGAAAACTGATTTCCCAATTAGATCCTTACTCCAGGGTATGTATTTACCAGGTTTGATTCTCACATCTGTATTGTTTTACAGATGATGAGTGGAAGTAAGTTATTGGGAATTAGGTGATTATATCCTCATTATATCGGAATTCGTTGTAATTGGTGATATTTGAGGAAATTCCCTTAGGTTTTGCCTGACGGCAAATATTTGGTTTTGAATATTCGTTGTTATGCACCAATTTCAAGCTGATATATATGTACGTTTATTTTATAAAGTGAGATATAACTTTTTGAAATTATGCCCATGACATTTACCTATATCAGTAGATGGTTAGCTAAGAAGCACTAAACAGCGGTGTAATTCTTCTTAACCATAGTACAGTTTTCAACTTACGATACACAAGGTTTGAGTTATTCAACTCAGGGAACTTATACAAAGTATTGTATGTTGTCCATTGTCCATTAGGACAAAGGGTTTGGTTTTCGTACTATATTCTGTTTACTTGTGACTTCTTCTGTTTTAGACAAGTATTTCGTAGAATCACAAGGTCCAAGTTTTGAGAAGTTATAGGTATAAGAATAAAGTAGAGAACCATGTGTTGCAAGTATCAGGATTCTTCAAGGTGATCGAAGATGTAGATACTTGTATTTGGTATTCAGTTGATAGTAATGGTTTTGAGAACTTGCTTCTCTTTCAGGTTACTTATATCTGGATGCATTCCTAAGTTGAGTAATGCTGATCGACCTCTCTCCATTTAGTTAACATGCACTGGAGACAGCTGCATGATTTGAATCTAATTCCAATTAAATCAGTGCCTCTGTTTCTATATTGTATATAGAATGGTTCATATCTTAACGATGTTAAGGTATATGGAGTTGTCCGGCTTATGCTTAAAACCAGACTATGGATAACTCAGGGCACGTTTCTGTAATGGCAGTTTGTGGGTTATCCCGGGCTATGACGAGGGTTAAATTTTTACCATCTGTAAGATCAATAGTGATATTGTTCTTGACTCGCCACAGTTTTAGTAAAATGGTCTTTTTCATAAAACAGTAATGGGAGTATGGTAGGACTGGAAGTGATTCCAGAACCACAAACGATTACTAAAAATTTAAATAGAACCTAAAGATTCAATCGGGTTTGACATTCCATTGGCCACTCCGCAGATATGGTGGGTAACCTCAGGCGCCCGAGAGATACTTCGGTATCCTCAAAGACGGTGACTGGGAGGTTCTTGTTTTCGCAGACTTGACACTACTGTTGTTCCAGACTATGAGACCCGGCAGGAGGATGAGTATAGCGTCGTTCTAAACTAGATTTAGAAGTGCACGTGTATATGACTCTGCCAGAGGGTTGTTGTAGTCAGTGGGAGCAGCGGAAGCATAGTGGACAAGTTGATTATGCCTATTTATAGACTAAAGCAGGTATAGCGGAGATAGATCATCTATTTTTGATGTGACAGTCATAGGCTTTGACTTCATCAGAATAGGAGATGGATCTGTTAAGAAGGTAGTAGGGTGGTATGTCCTGGTATTTGGATGACATACACTTTGTAGGAAGTGAAATTCCTATACTACAATCGGTTATATTGTGGTTTTCATACAGTGGTTTCTCCACATAGGATATGGATATTATATCTGGCATTCTGGTTACTAGATCTATGGTTTTAGATCTAGATTTGGGTAATATCCCAATCTGGGTACTTAGACATTATTCTAAATGTGTTTTAGAATGGACGACTTCTAGCAAGGTGGTGTACCTGCAGGTGATGGAGTCACCTGTTAGTGCATGTTGCATGCTCCCACAACTCTTGTGAGGCGGCGGAAGCGGTAAACAAAAATTTTCTTTGCATACAACACGCACTTTTCCTTGGATCTTGTCTAAACCATAACTAGAAAACCCTAACTAGAGATCTTATCTACTATGTTAGGGATTATACCTTGATGATACTGTCTTTCGGGTTTTCTCTTTTGGTGCAACTCCTTTACTCCTTGCCTTCTCTTTTGATGAACTCCTTAGCTCATTTGGATGTTGCCGATGTCCTCGATCTCCGGCCACCTCAAGACCTAGATGATCCACGCGAGAGCTATCATGCAAGCTACAAACTCTTCACAAGAGTTAAACCTAGAGATCAAGTTTGCTAAAAATGGTCACTAGGATGATGTAGAGATTAGTGTATTGGATTATCTTCGATCCTTAGCTTTTGATTTACATCTCATGTGAGTGTTAAAGCAAGGAAGAAGAAGGAGGAGAGAAGAAGGAGAGAGAAAGAGTTTTTCATTATGAGAAGAAAATCAAGCATGATGAAGGATAGCACAAATGAAATAATTGAAGCATGCATTATAAAATTAGCACCATGCTTCAATAGTAACTCCAAAACAATAAAATATAATACAAGCCATTCTTACAACCATGCTTAGACTTTCTTAATTTCCACCTCATTTATTCGTTTTCATAAAATAAATAATGTATTATGAGGTGGCATCTTCTAGAAGGTATTCTTGTAACAATTACAAGAATACCCCTCCTCCGTATACCGTATCTCGTATACCGTATACCCGTATCCGAATTCCAAAAAATACGAATACTCATAATCCAATAATATAATACCGGTATCCGGCTAAAACCAAAGCCTACCAGTATTATCGTTCCGATTATTATTCCTGTAACTATTACACGAACATAATCGAAACCCTGCCGCAACACCTTACGGCTGCCGTAACAACTTACGGCCTCTACATCTTTCGCCTGAACGAGAGAACCCTCTGTGTGGGACTCTAAAGACTCGATAGTACGCTGGCAGTGGGTTTAACCACAAGCACGTTAGTGGCACTTAGCTGTGCGTAACGGCTACCCAGGTACATGACGAAAAGGTGGCCGACGAGCGAACTCATCACAACCCCAACGAGCCTGCAAGCAACACTTACCGTACAGTCCGGTCTTTTCGTCTGATATGTCGCATATGAAGTCTAAGGGTGGTATATGTCAGACCCCGGTAACTTTATAAGTCATGCTGATTTGAGGCTCATAACTTGTCGAGAAACTACTGATAACACTTATCAGTAGATCTCCGTATCAGCCCTGGCCAGGGACTTCCAGTTATTGCCAATCGAGCATAGCGCAACATCAACCCCCAATACCGGGAGAGACGAAGCCCCTCCTATCGCTCATTGCCTCCATAAGACTCGGGACTGTATCCAAAATCCACCTGTTTGCACGACTCCTCTTGAGCGTGGTAGGGAGGAAATCAAAGCACAGTGGGAGTCGCATAAGACTCTATGACGATCTCGGGTCTACAGACTAACCTGTACCAGTGTCACCAGAGGACTGCTATCTGACGATAGGTATACTACCATATAGAAGTCCTCGGTGAGTCCTGTTCAATGTACCCAGTTTCCACTGAGCACCCGTATACCATCTTTGATGTCAAACACTAATGGATGTGGGATCATCCATCGCCAATCATATGAGTCAAGAAGCGTATACGCTAGTCTACTCTTGAATATCGATGCCCTGTCTCGATATTCCCTCGACTAGGAACAATTGAAGGATGTACTTGAGAACTACCATGGCCCCACTAGTATGATCTACATCATAGTCCTGGTAGTCAAGTACATATCCTAAGGGCTTTATCAACACGTGAGAGCACGACAGTATCACAATACAAGTCTACATATTGAGATAAAGGTAACCAGATAGCATACCATCATGTCGAGCAAGAAAGTCTTCTCAGTATATACATATCCAAGTATCCACTATAATATACATCATATGTATAATAATGGCCTCTAGGGCATACACATAACTAACAATCTCCCACTTGCACTAAGGCCATGTGTTGTAGTATCTCATACCCAACATCTCAAAAAGTCTCTCAAATTGCGTCTGAGGGAGGGCCTTCGTGAGTGGATCCGCTACGTTGTCCTTCGTGTCAACTCTCCTGACCTCGATCTCCCGGCGATCTACTATCTCCCGAATCAGGTGATACCTCCTCAGAATATGTCTGGATTTCTGATGGGACCGGGGTTCCTTGGCTAAAGCCACTGCTCCATTGTTATCACAATACACAGGTATTGGATGCTCAATGGATAGAACCACACCAAGCTCAGCAATGAAATTCTTCATCCAGACAGCTTCTTTGGCAGCATCGTTGGCAGCGATGTATTCAGCCTCCATCGTCGAGTCTGCAACGGTGTCTTGCTTGGAACTCTTCCAACACACCGCCCCTCCGTTAAGGGTAAAGACAAAACTCGAGACCGACTTACTGTCGTCCTTATCACTTTGGAAGCTCGAGTCGGTAAAGGACTCCACTTGAAGTTCACCGTTACCGTATACCAAGAACATCTCCTTAGTCCTTCTCAAGTACTTGAGAATGTTCTTTACAGCTGTCCAGTGATTCTCTCCTAGATCTGCTTGATACCTACTCACTACACTTAGTGAGTACGCTACATCGGGTCTGGTACATAACATTGCATACATGATAGAGCCTACCGCCGAAGCATAGGGTATCCCTTGCATGCGAGTTCTCTCCAAATCAGTCTTGGGAGACATCTCTTTGGAGAGAGTGAGTCCAGAGATCGCGGGTACTTTCCCACACTTAGACTCTTCCATACTAAACCTCTTTAGTACGGTGTCTATATACCTAGATTGGGACAATCCCAGTATTCATTTAGATCTATCTCTATAGATCTTAATCCCTAAGATGTAGGAGGCATCACCTAGATCTTTCATTAATAATCTTTGTGATAAGATAAGCTTGACCGAGTGCAGCATAGGAACATCATTTCTTATCAAGAGTATGTCATCCACGTACAATACGAGGAAGAAGACCTTACTCTCTGCAACCTTCTTGTATATACAAGGTTCATCTATATTTTTTATGAAGTCAAACTCTTTGACTACGTCATCAAAACAAATGTTCCAACTCCGCGATGCTTGCTTTAACCCGTAGATGGATTTAAGCAGCTTGCACACCTTTCCACTGCTCCCACTTTCTACGAAGCCCTCCGGCTGAGTCATGTATACGCTCTCTTCTAAATCACCATTTAGAAAAGTGGTCTTGACATCCATTTGCCAGATTTCGTAGTCATGGTATGCAGCGATGGCAAGTAGGATCCGGATGGACTTAAGCATAGCTACTGGAGAAAAGGTTTCATCATAATCTACACCTGGTCGTTGACGAAAACCTTTTGCAATAAGTCTAGTTTTGAAAGTCTCAACTTTTCCATCTACACCAAGTTTCTTCTTAAAGATTCATTTGCTCCCAATGGGTTTTACCCCTTCAGGAGCAACTTCCAAAGTCCATACTTTGTTGGTGTACATGGATTCCATCTCAGATCTCATCGCATCCAGCCATTTCACAGAGTCCCCACTCGTGATGGCCTGCTCGAAGCTAGTTGGGTCATCATCTTCCATGATGCAATCCTCGCTCCCACCATCAACGAGAAAACCGTAGTATCTCTCAGGTGGATGAGGAACCCTACTAGAACGGCGGAGAGGCTGGGGTTCGTCGGGAACTACTAAATCCTCTATCTCCACCAAATCTTTTATTGCAGTTTGTGCAGCTGGAACTTCTTCCAGTTCTACCTCCTTGCCACTAATTTCTTTTGCAAGAAATTCCTTTTCTAAAAAGGTGGCATGCCGAGAAACAAACACCTTTTGTTCTTCGGTGTGGTAGAAGATATACCCTTGTGAATTTTTGGGATATCCTACAAACTTGCATAAAACCGACCTTGCCTCGAGCTTGTCCGGATTGTGCCTTTTGACATAGGCCAGACAACCCCACATCTTCACATAGTTAAGATGTGGTCTCCTCCCCTTCCATATCTCATATGGAGTGGAAGGCACCGATTTGGTAGGAATCATATTCAATAGATGTATGGCTGTCTCAAGCGCATACCCTCAAAAGGAAATAGGTAACTCAGCGGTGCTCATCATAGAGCGCACCATATCTAATAGGGTGCGATTCCTCCGTTCCGATACACCGTTGTGATGTGGTGTATATGGAGGAGTAAGCTGAGAGAGAATCCCATTCTCTTTTAGATATTCAAGGAATTCTGTGCTCAAGTATTTTCCTCCCCGATCTGATCGAAGGATTTTAATACTTCTACCCGTTTGGTTCTCGACTTCGGATTTATATTCCTTGAATTTCTCAAAAGCTTCAGATTTGTGTTTCAACAGGAACACATGTCCGTATCTTGAGAAATCGTCAGAGAATGTAATGAAGTACGAGGAACCATTCCTGGCATGTGTAGACATGGGACCACATACATCACTATGTATCAGTCCCAAGAATTCCGTAACTCTTTCTCCGTGTCCACTAAACGGAGTTTTGGTCATTTTTCCTTTGAGACATGACTGGCAAGTGTCATAAGATGAAAACTTGAACGGATTCAAATATCCATCTTTATGCAACTTAGCTAGTCGTGTCATATTGATATGACCTAGTCTACAATGCCACAAGAAGGATTCGTTCATTTCTGAACTCTTCCTCTTCTGTGTGTTTTGTATGTTAAGAACTGTGTTTTGATTTAGAACGTACAATCCTTTACATAACGCACCAAACCCAATCAACACTTGATTTAGGTAAAAGTTCATAACATTATTCTCTACTACAAAGTTATATCCTTCTTTATCTAATAAAGAGATTGATATTAAATTGCATATCATAGAGGGTACATAGTAACAGACGTTCAGGATCAATGTATTCCCTGTTGGTAATACAAGGTGATATTCACCAGTTGCTTTGGCTACAACATTTGCACCATTCCCTACTTTTAGGGATTGATCACCTTTTCCTAGTTCTCTGCCTTTCCTTAGCCCATGCAACATATTGCATATGTGGGATCCCGATCCGGTATCTAATACCCAGGACATAGAGTGTTCTGAGAAACAGTTCTCTGTAACTAACACACCCGAAGAAGATGCATCAACATGCTTATTCTTTGTTTGGGTGGCGTGGGAATCCGGATATGTTCCTATCCCCTGCTCGAACTTATAACACTTATAAGTTGGAGCGGGACCAACGTTCCCCTGCTCAGTATAACAAGCGGGTTCGGTTAATATATCCATATTATTATCTTGATTAAGGCGTGACATTGGTTGCTGCCTGGAGAAAGAAGGAAAGAAACGCGTTAGCGTGCGCTCTTTGCAAGATTAGATTGGTTATTATCTAATCTAATCAGGATGTCTCCCACTGTTTTTATCAAATCTTCCTTCTAACCGTAAAAGGTAAGATTAGCCGGGATTAATTACACGTTACAAGTTCGCCAATCTTTCAGCCAGGCCAGTGTTGGTACTTTGAGAGAGGTTCCCCGTGCTTTCGCACGGACCTAATTAGAGTAAACCTCGGTTTCCCAGGGGCGTAACCCCGTTAACACCTTTCTAGACACCTACTTAATTGGCTAATTGTTATGTGTAAAATTATCTCAGGAGTAACTTTTACTCGCAGTGGGTATCGGGATCCAGCTATCTCATAGAAGGTATGCAATCTCATTGCAGATTTCAACACTTGAAATTCCCGAAAATACTTTTACCCCCAGCATCCTATGACCTTGACGAAAGCCAACAAACCAAAGGACGCTAGTCAAGCTCAACCCGTACATTTCTTGATGGAATTAAACCCACCCGTACGACCCTTGACGAAAGCCAACAAAGTCGTACGACTACCCTAATCCAATCACATCTCATGCTTTAGTAGATAAGCACTAATTAGCTACCGCATACTACACCTTGACGAAAGCCAAACAAAGTAGCACGAATACTAAATAGTACCTATCTGAAATGACGGAGGGTTACGCAGGTTTTTCAGAAAAACCATGAGCGTAATGAACTTGATATCATTGTAGAAACTAGTGATTTTGAAAATGAGTGTTTTTGAGACTTTTCTAGTTTCGCAAAAGAGGTCACTCCCGGTGAAGGGATCTCGGCTCTTTCCTTATCGAATAAGGTGCTGGATATTCTACAAGGAATACCGCTATGCAAAGCAAGAACTATAGAAGCAATCAAAAACTAAACCGAGTGATTTGTACCATTTGCTAGTTTCGCTAAAGAGGTCACTCCCGGTGGAGGGATCTCGGCTCTTTCCTTATCAAATAAGGTGCTGGATATTCTACAAGGAATACCACTATGCAAAGCAAAAACTAGAGCTACCATTTTTGAAAATTTGATTCTACAACATCTTAGGTTTCTTTTTCTTGACATTAATCACATTAATGTTGTCCCATCATTTACGTTTCCTAAACATCACAGAAAAGAAACGAAAATAGAACGTACGCTTATACCATCCGCATTCGCCACGGGGTCCCGTCATACACCGTTAGGTTACTTAACTAACGGCAGAGCGGGGGCTGGACTAGCGCGGGTGCAAAACATAAGCAACGTTTATTATATATCTCATATATAAATATAGACATTACAAATCAAAGATGAATACATTGGATATACTAGGAATTCCACATTTCATTCAAGCCTTAATGAAAGACGTATTCCACGGTCGTGATGAATAGCTAAAACCCTACCCTAGACCCCTACGGATGCGGCAAACTACCCGCCAAATTCCCGAAGTGGAGCAACCTCCCTCAACAAAATGAGTAGGCCACTCGGCACTTCGAAAACCCGGTAGTTTGTGCACCCCATCTTGGGTCTATCTTAGGAGCAAAAACAGTAAAAAGAAATTATACAATGGTGGCTACAACCTCATACCGGATGTGCCCCGCAAAATAATATTACATTGCTTTTTACAAATTACATTGAATGAAAGAAAAGAAAAACGGTCTTCTCACATCCCCCGGCCATTCATCACGACGATCCAACATATTCATATACATATACCATCTCATGATATCATTACAGAAGTGTGCAACCTCGACTAATTGACTTATAGCAATTAGTCGACGTTTCAAACACACATAAGAAAAAACTGAAAACCCGATTAGCCAAGCACTTTAGAATTTCGATCGATAATATTAAACCATGACAACACTTGTCATCTTCCAGTGCACAAACAACTTTGTGAAAATTCCAGATGTCCCATAAACACTATTTCCTCAATCTAAGAAAACGGCTGAAAAATGAGTCAACTCGGCCACGACTCGGCCGCGGATTGGCAGCCAAACACTGCGTTTGGCCGCGGATCCGCGGCGTTCCTGGCGAGTTAGCGTCCCGTTTTTCTACAGTGTTCTTAGAAAACCCTGCATGTATTTTTAAGGCCACTAAAATGATTTTTTGAACACTTTAAAAAATTGACAGCAGCAGGGGCAGAAAACGTGTTTTTCGGGAAAAAATGCGTCGATCGAAGTTCTAACTTTTGGCTAACAATCTAATTATGGTTTAGTTAGGCTCCGATACCATGTTGGTGCATGTTGCATGCTCCCACAACTCTTGTGAGGTGGCAGAAGCGGTAAACAAAAATTTTCTTTGCATACAACACGCACTTTTTCTTGGATCTTGTCTAAACCATAACTAGAAAACCCTAACTAGAGATCTTATCTACTATGTTAGGGATTATACCTTGATGATACGGTACTTCGGGTCTTCTCTTTGGTGCAACTCCTTTGCTTCTTGCCTTCTCTTTTGATGAACTCCTTAGCTCCTTTGGATGTTGCCGATGTCCTCGATCTCCGGCCACCTCAAGACCTAGATGATCCACGCGAGAGCTATCATGCAAGCTACAAACTCTTCACAAGAGTTAAACCTAGAGATCAAGTTTGCTAAAAATGGTCTCTAGGATGATGTAGAGATTAGTGTATTGGATTATCTTTAATCCTTGGCTTTTGATTCACAACTCATGTGAGTGTTAAAGCAAGGAAGAAGAAGGAGGAGAGAAGAAGGAGAGAGAAAGAGTTTTTCATTATGAGAAGAAAATCAAGCATGATGAAGGATATGGCACAAATGAAATAATTGAAGCATGCATTATAAAATTAGCACCATGCTTCAATAGTAACTCCAAAACAATAAAATATAATACAAGCCATTTTTACAACCATGCTTAGACTTTCTTAATTTCCACCTCATTTATTCATTTTCATAAAATAAATAATGTATTATGAGGCGGCATCTTCTAGAAGGTATTCTTGTAACAATTACAAGAATACCCCTCCTCCGTATACCGTATCCCGTATACCGTATACCCATATCTGAATTCCGAAAAATACGAATACTCATAATCCAATAATATAATACCGGTATCCGGCTTAAACCAAAGCCTACCAGTATTATCGTTCCGATTATTATTCCTGTAACTATTACACGAACATAATCGAAACCCTGCCGCAACAGCTTACGGCTGCTGTAACAACTTACGGCCTCTACATCTTTCGCCTGAACGAGGGAACCCTCTGTGTGGGACTCTAAAGACTCGACAGTACGCTGGCAGTGGGTTAAATTACAAGCACGTCAGCGGCACTAGCTGTGCGTAACAGCTACCCAGGTACATGACAAAAAGATGGCCGACGAGCGAACTCATCACAACCCCAACGAGCCTGCAAGCAACACTTACCGTACAGTCCGGTCTCTTCGTCTAATATGTCGCATATGAAGTCTAAGGGTGGTATATGTCAGACCCCAGTAACTTTATAATTCATGCTGATTTGAGGCTCATAACAGGTCGAGAAACTACTGATAACACTTATCAGTAGATCTCCATATCAGCCCTGACCAGGGACTTCCAGTTATTGCCAATCGAGTATAGCGCAACATCAACCCCCAATACCGGGAGAAACGAAACCCCTCCTATCGCTCATTGCCTCTATACGACTCTGGACTGTACCCAAAATCCACCTGTTTGCACGACTCCTCTTGAGCGTGGTAGGGAGGAAATCAAAGCACAGTGGGAGTCGCATAAGACTCTATGATGATCTCGGGTCTACAAACAAACCTGTACTAGTGTCACCAGAGGACTGCTATCTGACGATAGGTATACTACCACATAGAAGTCCTCGGTGAGTCCTGCTCAGTGTACCCAGTTTCCACTGAGCACCCGTATACCATCTTTGATGTCAAACACTAATGGATGTGGGATCATCCATCGCCCATCATATGAGTCAAGAAGTGTATACGCTAGTCTACTCTTGAATATCGATGCCCTGTCTCGATATTCCCTCGACTAGGAACAATTGAAGGATGTACTTGTGAACTACATGGCCCCACTAGTATGATCTACATCATAGTCCTGGTAGTCAAGTACATATCCTAAGGGCTTTATCAACACGTGAGAGCACGATAGTATCACAATACAAGTCTACATGTTGAGATAAAGGTAACCAGATAGCATACCATCATGCCGAGCAAGAAAGTCTTCTCAGTATATACATATCGAAGTATCTACTATAATATACATCATTTGTACAATAATGGCCTCTAGGGCATACATATAACTAACATCACCCTCTCTAAAGGTGTCTTACAGACTAAAGAGGAGAGGGATGTGCGTGATTGGCATATCACTTGCTTAGGCAATTAAGTCAATCATGAAACGTCAAGTACCACACCAGATGTTGTTTTTTCACTAGATTCAATAAGTTTATATTAGTCCCAATCTTGGAGAAACGTTCGGAAGCAGTTTATGAACATAAGTGGATGTTCTAAGGATATGGTAACAGCAGCCTCCTTCGGGAGACGGTTATCATTCCAAGCTTCCAAGGTGACCCGGATGACAGAGTGACTGTCAGAGTTATAGTTTTCCCTCTTTTGAGAGGAAGTAGTTTGGACAGGTGGTCCAAGCGGATACTGAGGGAGACATGGCGCAGGATACTGATTAAATTCAGTTGACGATACAGTCTAAGAAGTTTACTGGATTTGGAGTTCATTTGTTAACTGGGTCCCATTCGAAATCCAAGCATATTCTAAGACAGGTATTGCTCATTTTGGGAGATGGTTTTCTCCGCGAACTTGAGATTAAGAGAGACATAGAAAGAAACATTGGAGCGAATCCACTTACTGAGGCTATTTTTCGAACGCAATAGTTTTACAAACGAGCTTTGTGAAAATGATTAGTAGAGAAGTTGGATGTTCGGATCACACAGGCTGTGAGTATGCGACACCGCAATAATTAGCCTTAAGTGCAAGTAGGAGATTGTTGGCTATAGTGCCCTCAAGTCAATTATTGGATCGCAGGCACGTGATTGCAATGATTGAGGGAGGACCTATACCGGTAGAACAATCTTACTCGAGATGATAGTATGCTATCTGGTTTGTCTTTATCATCGTGTACATGCTTCAGGTGACATTACAGATCACTATTACATGTTGATAGAGCCCATAGGATTCTTTCTTGACTACCAGCAGTATGATGGCGATCATATACATGAGAGTTGGGTGGTCTATAAGCACATCCTTAAAGTGTCCCTAGTCGTGGGAGTTTCAAGACAGGGCATCGATACTCCAAGAGCAGACTAGTGTATACGGATCGAGACCCCGATAAGGGGCGATGGCCGGTCTCAAAAGTCATTGGTATTAGTTGGTTCACCTAAGATGTATACAGGTGCTCATTGGGTTATGAGTACACCGAACGGACTTGCCAGGAACATGCTAGTTGGTATTATACCTATTGTCATATAGCAGTTCCATGGTAGCATGTGTACAGGTTAGTCTATCGACCTGAGATCGTCTTTTGTCTGGTGTGAGTTCCCACTGTGCTTTGATTACTACCCTACCACGGCTCAAAAGAGTCGTGCAAACAGGTTTTAGTTGGGTGCAGTCCTGAGCCACATGGTGGTAGTGAGCGGATCGTCAGGGGCCGGTATATTGGGGGTTGATGTCGTGGTGTGCATAGGTAGCCATCACCAGAAATCCTCGGCCGGGGTTGACAAGAATTACTGATTCGGATCAGTAGTTTATCAGTTGGTGATAGGCTTCATACCGACACTAAATGTCGCGTTATTAGGGGTCTGACTTTATTCTCCCCCTAGACTCGATATGCGATACTCATAGACGAATGGACCGGACTGTACGGATATTGTCATTGTCAGGCTCAGTAGGGTTTCAGGATGAGTTTGCTCGTCGGCCTCCCTTTCGCTCAATACTTGGGCAGCCGTTACGTACAGCTAGTGCCACTAACGTGCTTGTGGTTAAACCCACTTCCATCGTATTGACGAGTCTTTAGAGTCCCACACAGAGTGTTTTCCTGGTTCGGGCAAAACGTTGTAAAGGGCGTATGGTTTTAAGGCAGGGTTCGATCATATACGTGAACTTATGCACGGATCATGATCGGACGGATAATTGTCACGACCCGAAAGTACGGAACATGACCGGCACTTAAACTACGAACGTCTCGAGGCGTACGTAATCTAAGTAAACCGAAAACCCAGAAATCCAAACCAAGAAAGATGTAGAGTGCAGGAAAAACCAACTTAAAGCAAGTAGTTTCAATAGCATAAGCCGAATTAGGCGGTTTTAAAAACATCAAAAATTTCCCGAAAATTTCGGCAGAGTCTCCTTTGTAAAAACTGGCCCCCAAATGGGATACAACATGAATAGTTTACGAAATCAATAAAAAGGCATCCCCAAGCGGGAGCTAGCTCTTCGTCAATCGACGGTCACAACCACACAAGCAATATAATATACAACGCCAAGGGCGAGGATCAAAATTCAAAAGGAAACTCAAAAACCATAAAAAAAAACCCACAGAAATACAACGCGCGACTCTAAGGTCGAAAGAATAAACATTACTGGTCTCTATCTCAAATAAATACATGTTTGGTTGATGGAACTTCTAGATACAACAGAATAATAATATACAAGATATAAAATGGGGGTACGATACAAGTAAACCCACCCACTAGCAAATCACCCGAAGGAAACTATGCCCGCAAGCCGTAAAGAAACCTGTACGGCAAACCTGCAAGAAACTGGGGCACAACGGGGGTGAGTTGCCAACTCGTGAATAGAAAAATATCTACGCACAGAAATCGCATAAATAACGCAATCTAGGTCAATGATCATAATATATCCTCAAATATATGAATAACACGTAGCCTATAACAAGGCTAGGGTAAATATCTAACCCGAGTGTAATCTCATGTGCCCGTGTCAGTGCCTCAAGTAGCAATATATCATATGAATGAGGTATGAATGCATGAAAACAGAATACATGTAAATGAAGAACCGTTTTCATAATTTAGTGAGATTTCCTTTGTATTTTTAAAATGAGGTATCATAATGAAATCAGCATAAAACAATGCCTAGCATCGGCACAAAACGTAATCCCAATATCTCGATATCTCTGTATCACAGTCTCTATACCTCAATATATCGAAATCTCAATGTCTCAATCACAATATCTAGGGCGCCGTCAGTCCAGACCGGCCCCTACTATCCATCTCAAGACCACGACGGTATCCTCCGGATATCCGACGCGTCGGGTAAAATCACCGGTAGATAGTGCTCCCCTGCCAGGCTCACATCGTCATCATCACGCGCTTCTTGCCCCGGGGTACCTTACCGGGTCCACCATGTACCCGAAACGGCTCATCCGTCTCCTCGAATCGGGTCTCGAAATCTATCAGCAAACTCATGGTAGACGGCTCATACATCATGGGAAAAACCGCACTTTTTATTTAAAAAGAGAGAAATCAGTTTATATAAGTTTTGCGGTTTTCCCCCCAAATCCAGAAAATTTCATGGAAATCCGAATCCAAATCATCAATAGCATGTAAAAACCATGAATATAAGCATAACAATGAATAACAGTATGCATGAAATGACAAGTAATAACTACAATGTTAAGCTGGCATATAAGGCAGGCACACTAATATCATGTCAAATTACTAACTAATAAGCTAAGTCAAGCAATAATATTTTCTAAGGTGTACGTGACATGGCAATTACCGATGAAGATGTGTATGAGCCGGCAAGTAAGTGTACATGGTACATACGCATCATCGGTAATGGTGCTGGTGTCTTAACAATATGATATCAACATTGCAATAAGAAATTATAACATAAGTATGCGATGCGAAGCGAACCACAATAATAAGCGGGAGCTGAATACTAGACGCAACTGTAACTAACCTGCATTAATCTAATATAAGTCCTACAAATGGTGCCTTTTGAAATAACACGAATCATGGGGTTTTGAAAATAGGGGCTACGGTGGTTTTATGAAAAGATACGTCTTTTGAAATATCCGTAGGATCCCTTGGGCTGTCTTTTAAAATACCCACGATTCGTTAGTTTTTGAAATAGGTAAGAATCGAATCTAATCTAACAACTAAACTAAACTAAAGGGCTAAGCTAACAGCTGGACTACAGGTAAAGAAACCGCCTAACATCTGAGTCGATCCATATACATACCTGTATATATATTAGTCGGTGATCCCGCCTCAATAATATCATATCCGATACCATATCTACAATCAGCCATCCCAAGTCAAGAGTGAGGATCAATCATCAAGATATAGCTCGTACGTAAATCCGTCGCACGGCATCCCCAAATCTGGGTACGGGTCAATATCATATTCCTCACACCATTCCTCTGGTATCCTCTTTATTCAAGATCATAGTCTAGGGTACTGACCTATGTCTAGTACAATACTAATATCCTCAATATACTCATGATCTGACTACAGATCGACAATCTCGTACAAACCGATACCGTCAGCACATAGCATCATCAAGGGTATACATCGCCCGATACGGCCTAATATCAATATCCTAGCATATCATGCCTCATATCACGATCACATGTCGACCATTTTATTTATAACACTATTCACCCGTATCGCCGCCCCAAGATCCGCTATAACACCAGGGCGTACCTTAAGTACGAATCCTGCCATATCACCGATATCACAACCACAAAACAAATCTCATCGACTCAGCTCAATCCCAAGTATCATCCTCAAATCCGTATGTGAACACATAGTCCCATACCCATGTGATCACATAACTATAAAGAATCCCATGAGCACATATAAATAGGAATGTATGCAAGTATGTAGGTGTGTATGTGTAGTGCAACACTACCCTAGGGTTCGCAACACTAAAATAATCCAACACACCAATATCCATCCTAAACATCGTTATTAATCCCAAATAATATATAATAAATTGTTGGTGTGTATACGCATCCGTATATACCACCACGGACTGTGGGGGTGCTATACGCCATCCACCCGACTTCTCCCCGTAGATATAAATCTACTCACCTGGTCCTCGTTCGCCGGTGCCGACGTCGCCACGCGCTTGCTTGTCGTCTCGAAATCCACATGGGGTACCTACATATCATAACGCACCATACCGCATTAAAATCCGACTCATGACCAAAACGACGCACGAATCCCACATAGGTCAAAACCTATGGTTGCTTTCACAAATCGACCCAAAAACCCTCGACGTCGGTGTACAAACGCCAAACCATCGAGAAAACTCCCAACACACTCATTTGTACAATTACAAGCACTAATTATAATATAAAATAGCTTAAAATTCACAAAAACCCCCAATTTCACTTAAAAAGTCATTTTTCCGAAAATCTAGCAAGCAAAAATCACCGTTTTATTACAAAGCTCGATGTATAAACGAACCTAGCATCCACAATATTCACTAAATATCATAACAAAGTCATATAAACCATTCCTATAATTTATTCTCATCAATTTGCATAAATTCCAAAATCCTAGTTTGCAAAAATATCAATTTTTAACACTTTTTAAAGCAAAATTCACAATTCAACAATAAAGCTTGGTTTTGCATAACCTAAGATATTAAACCACTCATAATAATGTTAATGATATCATAAAAACATAATTACATTTTTAACCCAATTATTTAACCAATTTTAAATAGCTAGTTAGCAAATTAGCGTAATTATCATAATTTTTAAACTAACAATTAACAACTAGCTACTAACTTTGTTTTAACAAGCCATAAGAGCCTAATACATTACACAACTATACACCAATTTCACAAAACCCTAACTTGCATTCAAACCCTTTCTTAAATTTTATAACTAACAAAATCCAACCCAAACTATACATGAAACACTAAATTAGCACTAATTTGAAGCCCAAAAAGCAAGTTAAACTCTTAGATTTGGTTTGTATAAAACACTAGATAGCAAAATAGAATAATTAACTTAATAATGGTGTGCTAAAAACCCTAGTTTAACTCAAACCATTCTCTTGAAGATCCTAGATGAAAATAGCACCAATATTAACACTAAAACAACTCATTTAAAGAAATCTAACCATAAGAATTTAAATGGGTAAGAATTATACCTCTAGATCTATAGATCTAGCAAGAAATTTTGACTCCAAAGATGGCCTCCTAGCATCCAAAATCCATGCAAGAAAGGTTAAGAAGAATGGATGAAGGATGGGCTTGAAATTGTGAAGTTTAAATGGAATTTTGATGGAATTTTGATGAGTTTAGAAGAAAAATGAGAGGGGAAATTTTGGGGCTGTTTATTGCAGGAATTTCGGCTGAGGAGGGAGTGGGGAGAGGTGTGGGGGAGTTGTGGAAAAGAATCCAAGTCAAAGCCCCTCCCAAATTACCATAATACCCCCACCTACTTTACTATATATAAAAACCTTATTTTAACCCATTTCTCATATGATTTAAGGTCAAAAAGAGGGAAATAAAATTCTTGGGCTGCTACAATAGTGTGGGGCCGGCCAAGGGGAGTGAGGGTGAGTGTGAGAGACTTTACAAAAAAAATTCTATGCAAAAAGACCCCCCCCCCCAATACCATATTTGCAAGTTTTAGTTCAAAATAACTATATTTTTGTTTTCCATAAAATAAATCAATTAAAACTTGAAATAAAATACTAAAAAATTATATTACAACTAGATTTTAATTAACATGATTTTCAAGATTAAAATTAGCCCATTTAAATTTGTATTTATCGCTAATTTAATGTATTTTCTTACCGGCTTAAAATAATATTAAAATAATTAATTTCGGAAAAAATTTCAGAAAATTTGAAATTTCAGCAGTGGCTCAATAAACACCAAATACTAGCAATTATATAGCTATAATATGTATATTTAATTTTATAATAAAGATATTTGCATTTTGACTTTTTACAGAAAACCCCCTTATTTTACCTTTTTTTCGAAATTTCACCGAAACGATTTTCAAAACGTTACAATAATATTGGTGGGCTTTGGTTTAAACCAGATCCTACTACTATATTGTTGGATTATTTTCGTCTCGTTGTATTCGTATTCAGTCGGAATACGGATGCAGGTATGTATATACGGATGAGGAGTATTCTTGTAATTCGTTACGAGTTTACTTTAGGGTTGCCATTTCTTTTTCTCATATTAAACATTTAGGGTTTTGTTTAAATGTTTAATATTGTTGAGGTGGAAAGTATGAGCATGGGTTTTGGCTTGAACATTGATGAAGCATGGGCTCTTGGTTTTGTTTGATTGTGAGATATTTGTAGTGGCAAAAAAAGGGGGCTGATATTTTTGGTGATGTGGAATTTTAGTGGCTGTTGATTTTAGGTGAGGGATTTTTAATGGCTGTTGATTTTTGGTGAGGGAAATTCGTGGCTGCTGTTTTTGGGGGCAGGGGTAATTTCGTAGCTGCTGTTTTTAGTGCAGGGAATTTTCTTGAGTTGCAAAACACTAAAATCTCACAACTCCACTCAAAAGAAAAACGCTAGCCACTTCATCACTTCATTCAACAGCCACTTCATTCCACAGAGCCACTTCTTTTACCTGTCAAGACTTGGCCAAAATTCTTTTGCTTCACATTTTCTTTACTCCAATGGCAACTCTTTCACCTCCACCCTAACATGTCTCATGTATTGAGCAACCTAGGGTGTATTGAGACAAAGTATTCACACACAATCTCTACTTCATTTTGGGTATCTAGGCTAGCAAACTTGATGCCCGAGTTGCTTCGGTTTTGAATCGGGAGCCCGTATTACTAATTCTCGACGTGGATCATCTTCGACGAGGGAGACCGGAAACCGAACTTGATCGAGGAAGCCACGAGGAGCTTGGGACAGAGGTTGAAGATCGAAGGACACGGATCGATCGGTATAACCTCTCTAAACTCCTTTATGATAACTAGTATAGGGTTAATGGTTCGATCCGGGAATCGGGTTCCGTTAGCGCCGGGTATTAAAAAGTTTTTGTTCCGCGTTTGGCCACGGATTGATGGCTGGGGCGCTTGCGTAACCTTACACCATTAATGTATATTATTTACTTTTCCGTATTAGGATAGACCTAAGGTGGGGAGCATAAGTAACCGGGTTCTAGAGTCCAGTGGGAGACCATCTCGAGGAGTCGAGTCCGGGGCTCCTAACTCTAGAATTGGAAGGGTTGCTTGCCGCTCTCGTAGGTGTCTAGGGATGTAGATTTCGCTATTCATCACGACGGTGGAATCCGTGTTTCTTACAGGCTTGATATTAAACACGGACATCCTAGTATATCCAATATTTCATATGTGGACTTCTGATGCTGATATTCTGTAATGTGATCACTTTATATGCGTGAGACGAATACTTTATTATTATATATATGATATATAATAAACGTTGCTTATGTTTTGCACCCGCGCTAGTCCTGCCCCGCTATGCCATTAGTTAAGTAACCTAACAGTGCATAACGGGACACTGTGGCGAATGCGGATGGCCTAAGCGTACGTTGTATTTTCGTTTTTTCTGTGATGCTTAGAAAGCATAAATGATGGGACTTCATTAATGAGATTAATGAAAAGAAAAGAAACCTAAAAATGTTGTAGAATCAAATTTTAAAAAAGGGTGGCTCTAGTTTTTGCTTTGCATTGCGGTATTCTTTGTAGAATATCCAGCACCTCATTCGATGAGGAAAGAGACGAGATCCCTTCACCGGGAGTGACCTCTTTAGCAAAAGTTAGCAGATACTACAACCCACTTGGTTTTGTTTTTGATTGCTTCTCTAGTTCTTATTTTGCATAGTGATATTCATAAATATCCAGCACCTCATTCGATGAGGAAAGAGCCGAGATCCCTTCACCGGGAGTGACCTTTTTATCGAAACTAGCAAAACCCTCAAAAACACTCCTTTTCAAAATCACTCGATTCTGCAACGTTATCAAGTTCCTTACGCAAAAGGTTTTCTTAAAAACCTGTCGTAGCCCTCCGTCATTTTAGATAAGTAGTATTTAGTATCCGTGCTACATTTGTTGGCTTTTGTCAAGGCGTAGTGTGCGGTAGCTACTTACTGCTTATCTGCTGCATATGATGCGATTGGATTAAGGTAATCGTACGACTTTGTTGGCTTTCATCTAGGGTCGTGCGGGTGGGTTTAATTCAATCATGAAATGTATGGGTTGAACTTGACTAGCAGACTATGGTTTATTGGCTTTCGTCAAGGTCATAGGACGCTAGGGGCAAAATATTATCGGGAATTTCAAGTGTTGAAATTTGCAATGAGATTGCATACCTTCTATGAGATAGTTGGATCCTGATACCCACTTCGAGTAAGAGTTACTTTTGGGAGAGTTTTACACATCACAATTAGCCCATCAAGTAGGTGTCTAGAAAGATGTTAACGGAGTTACTCCACTGGAAAAATGAGGTTTATTTTAATTAGGTTCGTGCGAAAGCACGAGGAACCTCCCTCAAAGTACCGACACTAGCCTGGCTAAAAAATTGGTGAATTTGTAGGGTGTAATTAATCCCGGCTAGTCTTACCTTTTAGGGTTTGAAGGAAGATTTGATAAAACCAGTAGGAGCCATCCTGATTAAATAAGATAATAACCAATCTAATCTTGCAAGAGCATACGCTAAGTGTTTTCTTCTCTCTCTCTCTCTCCAGGTAGAGACCATTTCAGGCCTTAATCAAGATAATAATATAAATGTATTGACCGAACCCGCTTGTTATACTGAGTAGGGGAACGTTGGTTCCGCTCCCACTTATAATTGTTATAAGTCCGAGCAGGAAATAGGGGAATATCCGAATTCCCACGCCACCCAAATGAAGAATAAGCATGTTGATACATCTTCTTCGGGTGTGTTAGTTACCGAGAACTGTTTCTCAGTACACTCTACGTCCTGGGTATTAGATACCAGATCAGGATCCCACATATGTAATATGTTACATGGGCTAAAAAAAGGTAGAGAACTGAGAAAGGGTGATCATTCTCTAAATGTAGGGAATGATGCAAATGTTGCAGTCAAAGCAGTTGGTGAATATCACCTTATATTACCAAATGGCAATACATTGATCTTGAACGACTATTATTATGTACCCTCTATGATATGCAATTTAATATCAATTTCTTTATTAGATAAAGAAGGATATAACTTTGTAGTAGAAAATAATGTTATGAACATTTACCTAAATCAAGTGTTGATTGGGTTTGGTACGTTATATAACAGTTTATATGTTCTGAATCAAAACTCAGTTCTTAACGTACAAAACACACACAAGTGGAAGATTTCAGAAATGAACGAATCCTTCTTGTGGCATTGTAGACTAGGTTATATCAATACGACACGACTAGCCAAGTTACATAAGGATGGATATTTGAATCCGTTCAAATTTTCATCTTATGAAACTTGTCAGTCATGTCTCAAAGGAAAGATGACCAAAACTCCATTTACTGGACACGGAGAAAGAGTTACGGAACTCTTGGGGCTGATACATAGTGATGTATGCGGTCCCATGTCTATACATGTCAGGGATGGTTCCTCATACTTCATTAATTCACTGACGATCTCACAAGATACAGACTTGTGTTCCTATTGAAACACAAGTCTGAAGCTTTTGAGAAATTCAAAGAATATAAGCATGAAGTCGAGAACCAGATAGGTAAAAGTATTAAAATCCAACGATCTGATCGGGGAGGAGAATACTTGAGCACGGAATTCCGTGACTATCTAAAAGAGAATGGGATTCTCTCTCAGCCTACTCCTCCATATACACCACATCACAACGGTGTATCGGAGCGGAGAAACCACACCCTATTGGATATGGTGCGCTCTATGATGAGTATTGCTGAGTTACCTATTTCCTTTTGGGGATATGCGCTTGAGACAGCCATGCACCTATTGAATATGGTCCCTACCAAATCAGTGCCTACCACTCCATATGAGATATGGAAGGGGAAGAGACCATGTCTTAATTATGTTAAGATATGGGGTTGTCGGCCTATGTCAAAAGGATGAATCTGGACAAACTCGAGGCAAGGTCTATTCTGTGCAAGTTTGTAGGATATCCCAAAAACTCACAAGGGTATATCTTCTACCACACCGAGGAACAAAAGGTGTTTGTTTCTCGGCATGCCACCTTTTTAGAAAAGGAATTTCTTGTGAAAGAAATTAGTGGCCTTGAGGTAGAACTGGAAGAGGTTCCAGCAGCACAAACTACAACAGAAGATTTGGTGGAATCAGAGGATTCGATAGTTCCCAACGAACCTCAGCCTCTCCGCCGATCTAGTAGGGTTTCTCATCCACCTGAAAAATTCTACAGTTTTCTCATTGATGGTGGGAGCGAGGATTGCATCATGGAAGATGATGACCCAACTAGCTTCGAGCAGGCCATCATGAGTGGGGACTCTGTGAAATGGCTGGATGCAATGCATTCTGAGATGGAATCCATGTACACCAACAAAGTATGGACTTTGGAAGTTGCTCCTGAAGGGGTAAAACCCATTGGGAGCAAATGAATCTTTAAGAAGAAACTTGGTATAGATGGAAAATTTGAGACTTTCAAAGATAGACTTGTTGCAAAAGGTTTTCGTCAACGACCAGGTGTGGATTATGATGAAACCTTTTCTCTATTGGCTATGCTTAAGTCCATCTGGATCCTACTTGCCATTGCTGCATACCATGACTACGAAATCTGGCAAATGGATGTTAAGACCGCCTTTCTATATGGTGATTTAGAAGAGAGTGTGTACATGACTCAGCCAGAGGGCTTCGTAGATAGTGGGAGCAGCGAAAAGATGTGCAAGCTGCTTAAATCAATCTACGGGTTGAAGCAGGCATCGGGGAGTTGGAACATCTATTTTGATGTGGTTGTCAAAGAGTTTGACTTCATCAAAAGCGTAGATGAACCTTGTATATACAAGAAGGTGGCAAAGAGTAAGGTTGTCTTCCTCATATTGTACGTGGATGACATATTCTTGATAGGATATGATGTTCCTATGATGCACACGGTCAAGCTCTTCTTATCACAAAGATTCTCAATGAAAGATCTAGGTGATACCTCATACATCATGAAGATTAAGATCTATAGAGATAGATATAAACGGATGTTGGGATTGTCCAAATCCAGGTACATCGACACCATACTAAAGAGGTTTGGTATGGAGGATTCCAAGCGTGGGAATTTACCCATGATCCCAGGACTCACTCTCTCTAAAGTGATGTCTCCTAAGACTGATTTGGGGAGAGCTCGCATGCAAGGTATACCCTATGCTTCGGCAGTAGGCTCTATCATGTACGCGATGTTATGTACCAGACCCGATGTAGCATACTCACTAAGTGTAGTGAGTAGGTATCAAGAAGATACAGGAGAGAATCACTGGACAGCTGTGAAGAACATTCTCAAGTACTTGAGAATGACTAAAGAGATGTTCTTGGTGTATGGTAACGGTGAACTCTAAGTGGAGTCCTTTACCGATTCGAGCTTCCAGAGTGATAAGGATGACTCTAAGTCAGTCTCGGGATTTGTCTTTACCCTCAATGGTGGAGCGGTTTGTTGGAAGAGTTCCAAGCGAGAAACCGTGGCAGACTCGACGATGGAGGCTGAATACATCGCTGCCAACGATGCTGCCAAAGAGGCTGTCTGGATGTAGAAGTTCATAAACGAACTTGGTGTGGTTCCGTCCATCGAGCATCCAATACCTTTGTATTGTGATAACAATGGAGCAGTGGCTTTAGACAAGGAACCCAGGTCCCATCAGCGATCCAGGCATATTCTGAGGCGGTATCACCTGATTCGGGAGATCGAGGTCAGGAGAGTTGACACGAAGAATAACATGGCGGATCCACTTATGAAGGCCATATCCCAGATACAATTTGAGAGACTCTTAGGGATGTTGGGTATGAGATACTACATCAACTGGCCTAGTGCAAGTGGGAGATTGTTAGTTATATGTATGCCCTAGAGGCCATTATTATACATATGATGTATATTATAGTGGATGCTCGGACATATATAAAGAGGACTTTCTTGCTTGACATGATAGTATGCTATCCGGTTGCCCTTTGTCATAACATGTAGACTTGTATAGTGATACTGTCTTACTCTCACATGTTGATAAAGCCCTTAGGATGTGTACTTGACTACCAGGACTATGATGGAGATCATACTAGTGGGGCCAGGGTAGTCCACAAGTACATCCTTTAATTTTCCTAGTCGAGGGTGTATCGAGACAGGGCATCGATATTCCAGAGTAGTCTAGCATATACGCTTCTTGACCCATATGATGGGCGATGGATGATCCTACATCCATTGGTGTTTGACATCAAATATGGTAGACGGGTGCTCAGTGGAGACTGGGTACACTAAACGGACTCGCCGAGAACTCCTAGATGATATTATACCTAGCATCAGATAGCAGTTCTCTGGTAAGATGGTACAGGTTAGTCTGTAGACCTGAGATCGTCATAGAGTCTTGTGTGATTCCCACTGTGCTTTGATTTCCACCTTACCACGTTCAAGAGAACGTGCAAAACGGTGGTTTTTGGGTACAGTCCCGAGTCATATGGAGGCAATGAGAGATAGGAGGGGATTCGTCTCTCCCGGTATTAGGGGTTGATGTTGTGCTATGCTCGATTAGCCATAACAGGAAGTCCCTGGCCAGGGCTGATATGGAGAATTACTAGTAAGTGTTATCAGTAGTTTTTCGACCCGTTATGAGCCTCACATCGGCACGACTTATCGGTTACTGGGTTCTGACGTTTACCACCCCTAAAGTAGATATGCGTCATATCAGATGAAGAGACCGGACTGTATGGTAGTGTTACTAACAGGCTTTGCGGGAGTTTAGACAAGCTTGCTTGTTGATCTTCTGATCGCTCAATACCCGGGTAGCCGTTATGTCCGGCTAGTACCGCTGATGGTTTGTGGGTGACTGATATGATCAACACCTACTGCCGGCGTATTGACGAGTATTTAGGTCCTACACAGAGCTTTCCTGGCTCAGGCGAAACGAAGTAGGAGCACATATGTAATATGTGCGGGACCAAGATTAATACGTGTATGTGATATCATTTTCTATTCTAATGATATGTGATATCGGTCGGTTATATGTGATATAGCCGGGTTATCGAATCAAGTGTTGATTCGATAAGTTGATACATATAATATTAGTCGGTTATATGTGATGTAGCCAGATTATTAAATCATGTGTTGATTTAATAATTTAATGTATAGTTGTATATTTGATATACTAACATACATTAACTAATATTAGCTCACTTGTGCATTTCTTTTTCTCACTTGTGCATTTCTTTTTCTCACATGTACACATTTAATATATATGTGATATATATTAATTGTGTTTCTTTTTGTGTCATGCTTGATGATACATGATACATGGGTGTATGAGACTTACACCATGCTCATTTTAATGTAGGGTTTATTTATTTAAAGTAAATCAAATAATTAGTTGGAAATTTGCTCATGGTTGAAGCTTGTGGAACCATTGACTTAGTCCACTAGTTTTGTTTTACTTAAGATATTTATTAACCCAACCATTACCTAAAGCCATGGTTAAGTCTCTACATGAGTTAATATGAGATATTATCTCATCCATGATTGCTATTCTCACTCACAACATTATTCTCTTCATCTTCTTCTTCATTAAGAGTTAGCTCTCTGGGTTTTTGAAAGGTGAAGAAAATTAGTGAGAAAATTAATTCAAAAGTGAGCAAAAATCCTACTTCATCATCCTCTACTAGACTAGCCATTTAGTTTAGGGTGTTATTTTCACCAATTCCAAATTAGTGAAGAGGTAGCTTGAGTTGGTGTCTCCTCAACGTAGACCATCTTCGGCCTCGAAAACTTCTAGCAAGCTCGTTCTAGAGTCCGGAAGATCACTACTTGGAGCGAAGGGACTACTACACGGAGCTTTTGAAGTGAAGGACCGGTCTACAAAGGTTGTATTCCTTGTTCACTTAGATGTAAAGTTGTTTATATGCTTGTATTGTCTAATTCTCTAGTTAAGATGCTAGGGTTAGGGTTATTTAGTATGGCAATTTTTTGAAAATGGCATGGATGATGGCTCCCGAAACCTTGCTGTCATGTTAGGCATCCCTACAAAGTTGCATAAAGATAGATTTTTGAATCAGTTCGAATTTACATCTTATGAAACTTGCCAATCATGTCTCAAAGGCAAGATGCCCAAAACTTCGTCTACTGGACACGGAGAAAGAGCTACTAAACTCTTGGGACTGATACATAGTGATATATGCGGTCCTATGTCTACTCATACCAGGAATGGTTTCTCGTACTTCATCACATTCACAGATGATCTCTCAAGATTCGGACATGTGTTTCTGTTGAAACGCAAGTCTGAGGCTTTTGAGAAATTCAAGGAATATAAGTGCGAAGTCGAGAACCAAACGGGTAAAAGTATTAAAATCCTTCGATCTGATCGGAGAAGAGAGTATTTAAGCACATAATTCCATGATTATTTAAAAGAGAATGGGATTCTCTCTCAGCTTACTCCTCTGTATACACCACAGTACAATGGTGTATCGGAGTGGAGAAATCGCACCTTATTAGATATGGTGCGCTCTATGATGAGTGTTGTTGAGTTACCAATTTCCTTTTAGGGTTATGAACTTGAGACAGCTGCATACCTATTGAATAGGGTTCCAACCAAATCAGTACCTACCACTCCATATGAGATATGGGAGGGGAAGAGACCATGTCTTAATTACATTAAGATATGGGATTGTCCGGCTTATGACAAAAAGCAAAATCCGGACAAGCTCGAGGCAAGGTCAGTTCTGTGGAAATTTGTAGGATATCCCAAATATTCATGAGTACATATCTTCTACCACACTAAGGAACAAAAAGTGTTTGTTGCTCAACATGCCACCTTTTTAGAAAAGGATTTTCTTGTAAAAGAAATTAGTAGCAATGAGGTAGAACTGGAAGAAGTTCCAGCTACACAAGCTGTAACTGAAAATTTGGTGGAACCGAAGGATTCAATAGTCCCCAACGTACCCCAGCCACTCCGCAGATCTAGTATGGTTCCTCATCCACCTGAGAGATACTACGGTTTTCTCATTGACGGTGGGAGCGAGGATTGCATCATGGAAGATGATGACCCAACTAGTTTCGAGCAGGCCATCATAAGTGGGGACTCTATGAAATGGCTGGATGCTATGCGATCCGAGATGGAATCCATGTACACCAATAAAGTATGGACTTTGGAAGTTGCTCCTGAAGGGGTAAAACCAATTGGGAGCAAATGGATCTTTAAGAAGAAAATTGGAGTGGATGAAAAAATTGAGACTTTCAAAGCTAGACTTGTAGCAAAAGGTTTTCGTCAACGACCTAGTGTCGATTATGATGAAACCTTTTCTCCTGTTGCTATGGTTGTTGGTGTGTAGTAGCGCCTCTAGTAAGGTTGTATCATCATAAAGTAGTGAACTTTTAAATTCTAGAGGGCTATTACAAACAAACTACGAATCGTAACTAGAGATTAGGATAATAACATCATTATGTGAAGTCTAAACTAAAGGAAAAGGGAATACAACCTTTGTAGCCAACTCCTTCGGTATTTAGGACTCCTACGGCGTTGCTCGAAGCTAGGAACGACTCCACTCAAGGTCCTTCGTCGTCTACGATGATCCACCCAGAGATTCCTAGGTCAAGCTCTTTGCCTCCCTAAATGAAGCAAACACTCTACACTAAAGGGCTAGGATAGTGTAGAATGCTTGTGTGGTTTGTAAACTCACTTAAAAACCCTTTCTTTTTAAGTTCCTCACTCAAAACAAAACTCAAGAGAGCTTGGAGAAGGAGGAAGGTGAATATGGCAAAAGCTTTTGTGAATAATAATGAAAACTTCTTTTTAAAAGGAAAAAGAAAAGAATATATATGAGACACTCTCAAATATAACCATAGTTAAATAAATATCTGGATATTTTGTAGATGGGTTAAAGAACAAAGGAAATTAAACCATGGTTAAAGTCAATGGTCAAAGAAGAAGTGTGTAGAAAATGAGTCATTATGCTAATTTCCTTTTTCCTTTAATTCATTAACAAAAATCTAGATATTTGTCAACCATGTGATTCTTGTATTTTCATCTTCTATGTATCATCCACTATGACACATATGTATGTATGTATGTGTGCATGCACATCATCATGTGTATGTATAAACATATATGCATACATCCAAAAGAAAAGGTTTAATTAAAAATGAGTTAAAAGTTAATATTAAATCAACACTGGATTTAATAAATCGGTCACATCAAATGCGACCCGACCAATATTGAACGTCCGATTAAAATACGGTATCACATATTCGTATTTAATCGAGCTCCTGCGCATATCACATATGCACACCACAACTTTCTGCCTGAGCTAGAAAAATCCTGTGTGGGACTCTGAGACTTGTCATACTCCGGCAGTAGGTGATGATCATATCAAAACACCTACAAGCCGCAAGCGGTCAGCTAAACGTAACGGCCACCCGGGTATTGAGCGATCAAAAGAAAAACAAGCGAACCCGTCAAAACTCCCGTCGAGCCATTGGCAACACTTACCGTACAGTCCGGTCTCTTCGTCTGATATGCTGCATATCAAGTTTAGGGATGGAATCGTCGAGCCCTAATAACTCAATAAGTCATGTAGATTTGGTCTATGACCGATCGAGAAACTACTGATAACACTTATCAGTAAATCTCATCAACCTGGCCAGGGACTTCAAGTTAGAGCCAATCGCACATAGCACAACATCAACTCCCAATACCGGGAGAGACGAAACCCCTCCTATCGCTCATTGTCTCCATGTGTCTCGGGACTATACCCAAAAGCCATCTGTTTGCACGACTCAGCAAAGCCGTGGTAGGGTGGAAATCAAAGTACAGTGGAAGAACACACAAGACTCTATGACGATCTCGGGTCTACAGACTAACCTGTACCAGTGTCACCAGAGAACAGCTATCCGACGATAGATATAATACCATATAGGAATTCTCGGTGAGTCCATTCAGTGTACCCAGTCTCCACTGAGCACCCGTATACAATCTTCGATGTCACAACACCAATGGATATGGGATCATCCATCGCCCATCATATGGGTCAAGAAACGTATACGCTAGTCTACTCTGAAATATCGATGCCTTGTCTCGATATACCTACGACTAGGAACATTTAAGGATATGCTTATAGACTACTCATGCCCTACTAGTATGATCTCTATCATAGCCATGGAAGTCAAGCAAATATCCTTAGGGCTTTATCAACATGTATCAAATGAACAGTATCAAGTAAACATGTCAGATAAAGTAAAACCAGATAGCATACTATCATGTCGAGCAAGAAAGTCATATATCAAAATATACATACATACATATATATATATATATATATATATGTCCAAGCATCCACTATACATATAATGGCCTCTAGGGCATACATATATCCAACAATCTCCCACTTGCACTAAGGCCAATTATTGGCGTATCTCATACCCAACATCTCAAAAAGTCGCTCATGTTGCGGCTGTGGAAGTGCCTTGGTGAGTGGATCTGCGGTGTTATCCTTCGTATCTACTCTCCAAATCTCGATCTCATGGCGATCAACAATCTCCTGGATCAAATGATATCGCCTGAGGATGTGTCTGGACTTTTGATGGGATCTGGGTTCTTTGGCCAACGCCATAGCTCCATTATTATCACAATATAATGGTATTGGATCAATAATGGTTTGAACTACTCCTAGCTCTGCAACGAACTTACTCATCCAGACGGCTTCCTTGGCAGCATCATTTGCAGCAATATACTCAGCTTCCATCATGGAGTCTGCAACGGTATCCTGTTTGGAACTCTTCCAACATACCGCCCCTCCATTGAGGGTAAATACAAACCCTGAGATAAATTTACTGTCATCCTTATCACTTTGGAAGTTGGAATCGGTAAAGACCTCTATTTGGAGATCCCCATTACCATACATCAAGAACAATTCTTTAGTCCTTCGTAAGTATTTAGGAATGTTCTTCACGGCTATCCAGTGTTGCTCCCCTGGGTTGGATTGATACCTGCTTACTACAGCTAGTGCATAAGCTACATCAGGGCGAGTACATATCATCGTATACATTATAGATCCTACGGCTGAAGTGTAGGGTATAATGCTCATGCGGGCTCTCTCTTCATCAGTCTTTGGACAGAAGTCCTTAGAGAGAGTGATTCCATGGTAAGTGGGCAAGGCACCACGCTTGGAATCTTCCATACTAAACCTTTTTAGGATGGTATCAATGTACTTTGATTGGGACAATCCCAATAATCTCTTGGATCTATCTCTATAGATCCTTATGCCCAAAATGTATGAGGCATCACCCAGGTCCTTCATGGATAACCTTTGTGATAAGAATAATTTGACCGATTGTAGTATAGGAATATCATTTCTTATCAAGAGAATGTCATCTACGTACAATACGAGGAATGTGACAGTACTCCCTACAATCTTCTTATAAATGCATAGTTCATCTACATTTTTGATAAAATCAAAATCTTTGATTGTATCATCAAAACAGATGTTCCAGCTCCGAGATGCCTGCTTTAATCCATAAATGGATTTAAGAAACCTACACGCTTTTTCGCTGCTCCCACTGTCAATGAAGCCCTCTGGCTGATCCATAAAAACGCACTCTTCTAAATCACCATTTAGAAATGCAGTCTTAACGTCCATCTGCCAGATTTCATAGTCGTAGTGAGCAGAAATAGCAAGTAGGATCCGAATGGAATTAAGCATTGCTACTGAAGAGAAAGTTTCATCATAGTCCAATCCTGGTCTTTGACGAAAACCTTTCGCTATAAGCCTTACTTTATAGGTCTCTACCTGTCCATCTACACCAATCTTTCTTTTAAACATCCATTTGCACCCAACGGGTTTTATCCCAGGAGGTGCAACGTCCAAAGTCCATACTTTGTTGGTGTACATGGTCTCCATTTCGGATCTCATGGCATCCAGCCACTTCACTGAGTCACCGCTTATGATAGCTTGCTGAAAACTAGTAGGGTCATCATCATCCATGATGCAATCTTCTCTATCACCATCAATGAGAAACCCATAGTATCTCTCCGATGGGCGAGAAGTTCTACTAGATCTCTGGAGCGGCTGAGGTTCTTGAAGTTCTACTGCAACATCAGTGTCAACCAATTCGTCCTGAGTAATTTGTGTCTCTAGAACCTCTTCTAGTTCTACCACTTTGCCATCAGTACTGTCTGTAAAGATTTTATTTTCCAAAAATGTGGCATGTTGAGAAACAAACACCTTTTTTTCCTCCTTGTGGTAGAATAGATATCCATACGAGTGTTTTGGATATCCCATAAATTTACACATGACCAATTGTGTCTCGAGTTTATCCGGATTCTGCTTTTTTACATAAGCCGGACAACCCCAAATCCTAACTCTTTTAAGAGATGGTCTCCTTCCACACCATATCTCATATAGAATGGTAGACACGGTTTTTAATGGAACCCTGTTCAATAGATAAATTGTTGTCTCTAATGCATGTCCCCAAAAGGAAAGTGGTAACTCAGCATCACTTATCATGGACCGTACCATATCTAATAGGGTACGATTCCTCTGTTCTGACACACTGTTGTGCTGTGGTGTGTACGGAGGAGTGAGCTGAGAGAGAATCCCATTCTCTTTTAAGAAGTCTAAAAACTCAGTGCTTAAATACTCTCTACCTCGATCTGATCGAAGTTTCTTGATACACGAACCAGTTTGTTTTTCTACTTCAAGTTTGTACTCCTTGAATTTCTCGAAAGCTTTAGATTTATGCTTCAATAAAAACACGTGTCCGAATCTTGAGAAATCATCAGTAAAAGTGATGAAGTATGAAAAACCGCCTCTAGCATGTGTAGACATTGGTCCGCATACATCACTATGTATGAGGCTTAAGAGTTCTGTAGCTCTCTCTCTCCGTGTCCTATAAACGGAGTTTTGGTCATTTTACCTTTGATACAAGACTGGCAAGTTGCATAAGATTTATATTCAAAAGGTTTTAAATATCCATCTTTATGTAGCTTGTTTAGTCTTGTTTCATTAATTTGACCAATGTCTACAATGACAAAGAAAAGATTCATTTATATCTGAAATCTTTCTTTTATTTGTATGTTGTATATTGAAAACTGTGTGTTGGTTTAGGACGTAAATTCCGTTACTTAGTGTACCATAACCAATCAACTGTTGATTCAAGTTAATGTTCATAACATTATTTTGCAACACAAAATGATATCCTTCATTGTTCAACAAAGATACGGATATTATATTACATAGCATACCAGGTACAAAATAACAAGGGTTCAAAACCAAAATACATCCTGAAAGCAACCCCAGATGATACTCTCCTACGGATACAGCATGTACATTGGAACCATTTCCAACCCGTAGAGTGTGGTCCCCGGTCTTCAAAACTCTACTGTTTCTCAATTCCTGCATACAATTACATATGTAAGAACCAGAACCGGTATCTAATACCCAAGATGTAGAGTTTAATGAAAAACAGTTTTCAGTTACAAAAAGCGGAAGCATCAACATGCTTCTTCTTCTTGAGATCTGCAAGGTACAAAGCACAATTGTGTTTCCAGTGTCCCGACTTATGGCAGTAAAAACATTCTCCTTTTCCACTTCCCGCGGTCCCAGATTTGTCTTTCCCCTTCGCCTTTTCAACTCCACCTCTCGGCTTGGTGGGATTCTTTTTCTTCTTTCCCTTGGCCTTGGCTTTCGGGACTGAAGAGGAAGATGGCCCATAAAGCAGAGCGGGAGTTTTCGCTGTCTTAAGCGCACTCTCTGCATTTCTCAACATATTGAAAAGTTCAGGCAATGATTTCTCCAAATCGTTCATATTGAAATTCACTATGAACGGAGCAAAGGCGGGGGAGACTGTAGAACAATATCTGTATATTGCTCATTATCCATAGTCCATCCCAGTTCCTCAAGTTTTTCTATAAGACCAATCATCTTCAGAACATGGTCTCCTACTGATGCACCGGGGGCCAACCGCATCTGAAACAGCTTTCGAGATGCGTCATAGCGTAAAGTACGAGATTGCTCTTCATACAACTCCTTTGTATGAAGAATGATGGATTGTATATCCATCTTCTCGTGTTGTTTCTGATGGATACTGTCCATAGAAGTAAGCGCAAGGCACGTGGCCGTGTTGCAATCAATATCCCATGTTTTTCGGATCTCCTTATCCGAAACAGATGATTCAGGTCCTAGGACGGGTGGGGCTTTGGTAGTGAGGACATATGATACTTTATCATATGTGAGTGCAATGTTTAAGTTCCTCAACCATTCTTTATAATTTGGTCTTGTCAGTTTGTTTTTCGCTAAAAGAAGCTTAAGTCCCGTCATCGTTATCTGCCATTAGGAGAGGGAAAAGAATACACTCAGCGAAATGCTCTTGCAAAGATCAAATTGATTATTATCTTATCTAATCGATGTCTCCCACTGTTTTTATCAAATTTTCTTTCAAACCTGAAAAGAAAACTAGCCAGGATTAATTGCATTCTACAGTTTCGCTAACCGGTCAGCCAGGCCAGTGTCGGTACTTTGAGGGAGGTTCCCCTTGCTTACGCACGGACCTAATTAAAATAAACCTCGTTTTTCCCAGAGGTCAAACCCCATTAACACCATTCTAGACACCTACTGGATTAGCTAATTGTAAAGTGCAAAATTCTCCTGGGAGTAACTCTTACTCACAGTGGGATCGGGATCCAAATATCATATAAATGGTATGCAATCTCATTACAAATCTCAACTCTTGAAACTCCTGATATGGTTTTTACCCCTAGATTCTTATAACCTTGGCTATGGTCAACATATCATAAGTACTAGTCAAGTTCTACCCGTCATTTCGAGATTAACTAGACCCACCCATATGACCCTTGACTATAATCAACATAATCACATGAATGTCCTAACTGATCGCATCATATGCTTTGTAGGAAGACATCATGTCACGACCCGTAGGGTACGGAACGTGACTGGCACTTAAGTTTACGAAACGTCTAAAGACGTCCGTAAAGTAAGTAAGCCAAAGCCCAGAAAACAAAACCATTTAAGCAAAAGAGTGAAGAAAACCCAATCAATTGAAAGCGAGTTTATCAAATAAGTCATGTAAAACCCTTTTTAAAAACAATACCAATTTTTCCGAAAATTTCGGCAGAGTCTCCTTTGTAAATACTGGCCCCCAAAAATGGGTACAACAAAATATATATGAATCCAACAAAAAGGGCATCCCCAAGCGGGAGCTAGCTCTTCGCCACAAGGCGGTCACAAATCCCACGCAATATAAAATGACAACAAGCATAATAATCATAATGAAGCATAAGAAAACAGCATGTCGACTCAAGTGAGCTCGACCCCAAAATACAGCATAAAAGTCTACAAATCTCACAGTCTCATCTCTAGGTCAATATACAATAAATCTGGTAGAAACAGTAGATGGAGTACACTAGATACAAGAATATACAAGGTGGTACAAAATAATAACATAACCCACCTATGAGCAAATCTCGAGCTCAGGCAAAAGAGGCAAAAGGACAAGTGCGCCCGCCACTACAGAACTGACGGAGCGGACCTGCAAAAGACTGTGGCACAACGGGGGTGAGTTGCCAACTCGTGAGTAATAAATAACATCTACAAAGGCTATCGTATGCATGCACACAAGCATCCTAGCATCTAAAATACAGGTATGACGGGATGCACTAGCAGGTGTGTATACAACATCAGTGTACTAATATGTATGCAACATGAAAATCTGAGGTCTCAATAGGTATATATAAGAAACATTTTATCTCTTTTTGTTTTTGAAACTCTTTTAGAATGCCAGTATAATACTTAAAGAATCGACGAGAACCGGTGTCCAGCAACGACACCCAAAAGCTGTCTCAAATCTCATAAATGTATCTCTGGCCTCAGCCGTCCGGCTGACCCATCTCAAATATCAATATCTCATCATCTAGCGGCCACGGTCGGTATCCTCTGGATATCAGCCGTCCTAAACAGTCACCGGTAGGTAATCCGTCCCCTGCCAGGCTCAACGTCATCACCACATTCCTCTTGCCCCGGGGTACCTTACCGGGCCCACCATGTACCCGTGCCGGTTCCTCCACTCCTCGACACGGATTTCCAAAACCACAGAAAACTCATGGTGGACGACACTTACATCACTAGAAAACCGCAATTTACATATTTTAAAAATATAATAAGTTTAGAAATTTTGCGGTTTTCCCCCGAAATCCAGCAATATCATAAAATCTCAAGAAATCCTCATAAGTGCATATATCAATGATAATGAATGCGTATGATATCAATAATCAAGTTGCGATGTGTGATCAATGGATTAAGCATGAACAATTAATATGATGAAGTACATGCACATGAATAGCAATTCTACGGTTTCATTTTAAGGAATTAAAGGCAATAGCAAAAGTTTAAGTATCAATTAGTAACAGGTTTAAATTTAAAGGTTATCTAGTGTGGTGGCATGGCAATTACCAGGGTGTGTGTGTAAGCATGAATAGTGCTCGTGCTGCATATAAAAACCCTGGCAATGGTGCAGGTGTCCTATAAAATGGTTTCATATAGGTATGTCAATATAATGCATGGATGCAGCAAATAGTCAAATAAGTATTTCACCCCTAACTACTAACATCACTAAGGGTCTTGTAAGTTACTAAAACTATCGGGCGGCTTGCGCCATCCAACGATAGTCCCCCGTAGATATTACATCTACTCACCGGAATCCCTGGCTAGCTGTGTCCAATCACCGCCTTTCCCTTTCGCGCCGCGTCTGACGTCTCCGCGACCGAACCTGGAATTTACATCAATACCAAACATGAGTTTACATATCAAGAACGATGCAAAACTCCAACGAAACTACTAAAGTTCGCTAGCTAGGTACAACGTGCACAAAGTGCGCGGAACATACGCGAAAATCGCAAAAACTGCCAAAAAACGCCGATTTGGTCGCCCGGCAAAACTAAAACCCGACTACTCAAAAATCCGCACACACGCATCCTAAACGTCATAGGATAAGCCAACACAATCATCAAGATGTCGAAAATAATCCATCACATAATTTTTATAAAAATCTAGTAAGCACAAAACTAGCAATTTGGTGCAAAAATCGAAAATTAGCGATACGGATATCACAATCCAACACAATATCCAACCACACAACAAGAAATCTACAAACACTATAATTACAACACATTAGCAAAGATTCAAAACCTATTTTCCATAACAACCATTGCTTGAATTATATAACCTAGCAATTCTTAATCCAAACTATATATGAAAACCTTAAATTAACACTAATTTATAACTCAATTAGCAAGTTAACCTACTAGATTAGGTTAGCAAAACAACTAGATAACAAATTAGATTTAAACAACTAAATAATGGTTTCTAAACCTTATTTCAACTCATTAATGATGCTTCACAACCCATTTCCATACACTAACCCTCTCTTGAAATTCCTAAAACAACAATTTACAACCAAAATCAAACTTTTAAAATTAACTAAATTAGCATAAATTTGAAGACTGCTTAACAAGGTAACCATATAGATTAGCTAATTAACAACTAGATTAACTACAAAACAAGTTAATTAACCATCATGGCTTCAAAAACCCTAGTTTAATACAAACTACTCTTTTATAAACTAGATTAGAAATTAGTTAAACTTTTAACACTAAAACCATATACTTAAAGGAATTTAGCAAAAAGAAAGTAACTTGATGGAAATTATACCTCAATTGAGATCTAGCAAGAATAAATTTGCTCCAAATGATGGCCTCAAGCATCAAGATCCAAGCTCGGGAGGTGAAGGAAAAGAAAGATGAAGGATGGTTTTAATTTGCAAGCTTTAATTTGCAATTTTGATGTAGTTTTTTGAAGAAATTTGAAGAAAAATGAAAAGAAAGAGATGAAGAAGAGAGAGGTGCAGGTTTCGGCCAGAGGAGGTAAGGGGGAGGGGTGTGGGTGAGTGGGGAAAGTCAATGGTCAAGTCTCCAAAAGTCAAATGCACCATACCTTATCCATTATATTTAAAATAAATCCATAAACTATCAAATTCAACTCAAGAAAGCAACCCAAGAAATGAGGCCAGAAATTTCTGGACTTGCACAAGGTGGGGCTGTCCTAGGGCTGAGGGAAAATAGAGAGGGGTTTTACAAAAGAAATTTTATGCAAAAAGGCCCCCTACAACTCAAAAATTGCAAGTTTTAGCTCAAAATTCAATAAATTCGTTTCATATCATAAAAATTTGTTAAAAAACAAAATAAATTACTAAAAATTTATGTTACCACTAGATTTTAATTATCATAATTTTAGAGATTAAAATTAGCCCGGAAAAATTTGTATTTATCGCTTATTTAATGTATTTTCTTACCGGCTTAAAATAATATTAAAAAATTGAAAAATAGGGAAAAAATTTTAAACGACCAAAATTTCATAATTAACTCATTAGCTACTAAAAACAAGCAATTACCTATCCATTTTAGGTATAATTAGCCCTAAACTGCAAAATAACAAGAAAGACGGTTTTCGGAAAAATACCGAATTTTCACCGAATTTCAGGAAAACACCAAAACGACTTTTCAAGACGCTACAATCTTCCCCCCTTAAAGAAATTATGTCCCCGAATTTAAAAATATAGCTACGCGTACCTTCGAAGAGATGGGGATATTTCTTCCTCATCTCGCCCTCGGTCTCCCAGGTAACCTCCTCGCTGCTCGGGCTACGCCAAAGGACCTTGACGGTTGGTATAATCTTCGACCTCAACTTCTTCACCTGCCGATCCAAGATGGCCACCGGCTTCTCTGCAAAAGAAAGGTCGCGCTCTAGCTGGACTGTCGGGTGCTGAATTGCATGCGAAGGGTCGTGAAGGTACTTGCGGAGCATCGAAACATGGAAGACGGGGTGAACATCGGGAAAGCTGGGTGGAAGGGCCAAACGATATGCAACTGCGCCGACACGCTCGAGGATCTCGAAGGGACCTACGAATCTAGGTCTAAGCTTCCCCTTTCGCCCAAAACGCATCACGCCCTTCATCGGGGAGACTTTCAGAAAAACATGGTCGCCAACTGCGAACTCTAATCTGCGACGGCGCCTGTCTGCATACGATTTCTGTCTGCTCTGAGCTGCCCTCATCCGGTCTCGGATCAACTGGATCTTCGATGTCGTCTCCTCAACAAGCTGCGGCCCCAAAATGCTGCTCTCGCTGAGCTCTGTCCAACAAACGGGCGATCTGCATCTCCTCCCATACAATGCCTCGAAAGGTGCCATCTGAATAGTATCCTGGAAGCTATTGTTGTAGGAGAACTCCACTAGAGGTAAATGATGATCCCAGCTACCACCAAAGTCTAAAACGCACGCTCTGAGCATGTCCTCGAGAGTCTGAATGGTCCGCTCTGACTGTCCGTCTGTCTGCGGATGAAACGCTGTGCTGAAGCTCAAACGAGTGCCCAAAGCCTCCTGAAGTCTCTGCCAAAGTCGGCTGGTGAACTGAGTGCCTCGATCTGACACGATACAAGTCGGTACGCCATATAGTCGCACGATCTCGTCAATATAGAGCTGAGCATACTGAGCGAAGCTGAAATTCGTCTTCACTGGAAGGAAGTGAGCCGCTTTCGTCAATCTATCCACGATCACCCAGATGGAGTCGTACCCTCGACTGGTCCTGGGTAGACCCACAACGAAATCCATCGAAATCTGTTCCCATTTCCACTCTGGAATGGGTAACGGCTGTAGCTCTCCTGCGGGCCTCTGGTGCTCGGCCTTGACTTGCTGACAAGTCAGGCATCTCGAAACGAACTCCGCAATGTCCCTCTTCATCCCGTCCCACCAGTAGGTCTCTCTCATATCATGGTACATCTTGGTGGAACCGGGGTGGACACTATACACTGATCGGTGTGCCTCCTCAAGAATGCCGCGCCGCAATCCATCAGCATCTGGTACGCACAGTCTAGATCCATATCGTAAAATCCCCTGATCGTCAATCACGAACTCGGAAAATCTGCCCTGTCCCATCTGTGCCATGATCTCTAAGCAACGGTCGTCACTGCGCTGTGCCTCATATATACGGTCAAGCAACTGTGGGCGTGCACGAACATGCGCGAGCTGTCCCCCTGTCTGAGTGAACTCGAACTCAACTCGGCTGTCACATAACATCTGCCAATCTGCTGACGACTGCCTCTGCATTGCGCGCAAAATGGATAGACTACCCCCGGGCCTCCTACTCAACGCATCTGCCACCATATTTGCCTTGCCGGGGTGATATAAGATCTCACAGTCGTAGTCTTTCACCAACTCCATCCAACGACGCTGTCTGAGGTTCAGGTCTCGCTGCTGAAATATGTACTTTAAGCTCTTGTGATCGGTGAATATCTGACACGACTCGCCGTAAAGGTAATGTCGCCAAATCTTCAGTGCAAAGACCACTGCAGCCATCTCCAAATCATGAGTGGGGTAGTTCTGTTCATGCTTCTTCAACTGCCGAGAAGCATAAGCGATCACCCGGCCATGCTGCATCAAAACGCATCCTAATCCCACTCGCGAAGCATCACAGTAGACAACAAATCTGCCTGATCCCGAAGGTAAAGATAATACCGGCGCCGTAGTCAAACAAGTCCGTAGCTGCTGAAAACTGCGCTCGCACTCCTCTGTCCAAACGAAAGGAACTCCCTTCCGGGTCAAACCGGTCAACGGTGCAGCTATACGGGAGAAGTCCTGAACCAAACGCCTGTAGTTGCCCGCCAGGCCTAGAAAACTACGGATCTCAGTAACCGATGTAGGTCGGGGCCACTGCTGAACAGCCTCAATCTTCTTCGGGTCCACACAAATGCCGTCTCTCGTAACCACGTGACCCAAGAATCCGACGCTGTCCAGCCAGAAAGCACACTTGGAGAACTTCGCGAACAGCTGGCGCTCCCTCAGAGTCTGTAACGTAATCCGCAAGTGCTGCTCGTGCTCCTCTCTGCTCCGGGAGTACACCAAGATATCGTCGATAAACACGATGATGAACAAGTCAAGATACGGCCTGAATGTACGGTTCATCAAATCCATGAATGCTGCTGGGGCGTTGGTGAGTCCGAACGACATCACCAAAAACTCGTAGTGGCCGTAGCGCGTGCGGAAAGCTGTCCTCGGTATATCCTCCTGTCGAACTCGCAGCTGATGGTATCCTGATCGCAAGTCGATCCTCGAAAAATACCCCGCACCCTGAAGCTGGTCGAACAAATCATCAATGCGCGGCAACGGATATCTGTTCCGAACGGTAACTTTGTTCAGCTGGCGGTAGTCGATACATAAGCGCAAGCTTCCATCCTTCTTCTTGACAAACAGGACCGGAGCACCCCACGGAGAAACACTCGGTCGAATAAGCCCCTTATCTAACAAATCCTGCAACTGATCCTTCAGCTCTCGAAGCTCTGCCGGGGCCATCCGATAAGGCGGTATAGAAATAGGCCCCGAACCGGGAATCAAATCAATGCAGAACTCAACATCGCGCTCAGGCGGTAGCCCAGGTAGCTCATCAGGGAAAACATCAGGGAACTCACAAACTACCGGGACCCGGTCCAACGGAACCTCTGCAGCTCGAGTATCACAAATACACGCTAAGAATCCCTGACATCCCTTCCGCAAGAGCTGACCAGCGCGAAGAGACGAAATTAAGCTGGGAAGGGTGACACTGCGGTCTCCCTGAATAACAAGGACTGGCTCTCCCGGAAAGCTAAATCTGACTGCCTTCTCACGGCAGTCCACCGAAGCATAACAAGTGGCCAGCCAGTCCATGCCCAGAAGCACATCAAAGTCCAACATATCGAGGAGTATCAAATCAACTGATGAATCCCTCTCCCCGATACGAACGGAACACAAACGAAATACAAAACGAGCGACAAACGACTCGCCTACCGGAGTAACAACAACAAGCGGATGATCTAACGACGACGACTCACGGCCCAACATCGGTGCACAGTGTGTAGAGACGTACGAATGTGTGGAACCTGGGTCAAATAATACCCGTGCGTCGAAAGAACAAACTGGCAAGGTACCTGTCACAGCGGCATTGGATGCCTGCGCATCCTGCGGTGTCAAAGCAAAAACTCGGGCATGTCCTCCACCGATAGCGGGCTGACCTCGACCTCGGCCTCTGCCTCCTCGTCCTCTCTGAACAGGACCGCCGCACCCACGGCCTCTCGGTGCACCTAACTGGCGTGGAGCATCGCCTGGGGTAGGAAGTAGGGCTCTCTGAGGAGGGGGTGGTGATGGTGGTAGGGTCACATGCGGAACTGTCGCTGCTCCTTGTCGTCTCACCGGACAGTCTCTGACAAGATGGTGCAAACTCCCGCACCCAAAACATCCTGGCGACGGCTGCTGCCCCTGGGGATAAGAACCATATAACTGTCCCCGCCCAAATCCTCTGCCAGGCCTATCTCTCGGAAAGAATCTGGCGCGCTGCCTCTGAGACGGTACATCGGTGTGCATCCTCTTCGGCCCAGAAACGGCCGAAGTCCGTGATATGCGTGCCTCCATCCGCAATGCCGTATCCATAGCAGCTGAATAAGTGTCGTAGTGCTGGGCGCCAATGGCAAGATATAGCTGGGCATCAAGTCCCTGTACGAACCTCTTCACCATCTTCTCCTCGGTATCCACCAAATACTGAGCATATCGGGATAAATGTGTAAACTGGATGTCATACTCAGACATCGTCATCCCAGGTGTCTTGACTAAGGCCTCGAAGCTGCGAGCTCTGGCGTCACGAACGCTCTCTGGAAGGAAACGGGCTAAAAAGACCGCTGTAAACTCGGCCCAAGTCATAGGCGGCAGACCTGCAGCTCGACCTCTCAAGACTGACTCCCACCATGTCTGCGCGAGACCCTCTAGTCGGAAACTCGCAAGCTCTACCCATCGATCATCCGAACATCTCAGCGAACGGCAGATCCTGGCTAAACTGTCAAGGAACGTCTGTGGGTCCTCCGCTATCTCGGTGCCGGTGAATACTGGAGGTCTCAGCCTCATGAAATCCTGTAGTGAAACCGGAATGGCCACGGTGGTAGTAGTAGGAGCAGGTATCATGGTCTTCTGTGATGTAGTAGGTACGTCATCCGGCCTCGGTGTACGACTGGCTGCAACTAGGGATCCTACCATCTGACGTAGCTCCTGCATGCCTCCCATCATCTGTCGCAACTCCTCCATACCGGTCTCGAGCCTATCCATACGGCCTGGGGAAGGTGGATCGGTCTGTCCCTGCGGCGTAGGCATACCGCCCTGCTCAGTCCTAGTCTCGGACGAGCCAGCTCGAATCTCGTCTCTGGCGGCAGCCCTCTGTGCCCTCGTAGCCTTCGGCGGCATAGTGGCTGTTACAGGAAAACGGATAGTAAGAACAGTGCAATAGGATGATAGGATACACGGAATTGAAGAAGGAATTTTCAAGCAAGTATATCCTAAAGTCACTTAGGCGGAGTACCGTATCGTAAGTATGCCGCGGACATACGCACGCTACGTTACCCTGCTTAAGTCACTTACTCCATCTACCAAGGGTCATCCTACACTCACAAAGGTAAAACCTATCGCTCTGATACCAACTTTGTCACGACCCACAGGGTACGGAACGTGACTGGCAGTTAAGTTTACGAAACGTCTAAAGACGTCCGTAAAGTAAGTAAGCCAAAGCCCAGAAAACAAAACCATTTAAGCAAAAGAGTGAAGAAAACCCAATCAATTGAAAGCGAGTTTATCAAATAAGTCATGTAAAACCCTTTTTAAAAACAATACCAATTTTTCCGAAAATTTCGGCAGAGTCTCCTTTGTAAATACTGGCCCCCAAAAATGGGTACAACAAAATATATATGAATCCAACAAAAAGGGCATCCCCAAGAGGGAGCTAGCTCTTCGCCACAAGGCGGTCACAAATCCCACGCAATATAAAATGACAACAAGCATAATAATCATAATGAAGCATAAGAAAACAGCATGTCGACTCAAGTGAGCTCGACCCCAAAATACAGCATAAAAGTCTACAAATCTCACAGTCTCATCTCTAGGTCAATATACAATAAATCTGGTAGAAACAGTAGATGGAGTACACTAGATACAAGAATATACAAGGTGGTACAAAATAATAACATAACCAACCTATGAGCAAATCTCGAGCTCAGGCAAAAGAGGCAAAAGGACAAGTGCGCCCGCCGCTACTGAACTGACGGAGCGGACCTGCAAAAGACTGTGGCACAACGGGGGTGAGTTGCCAACTCGTGAGTAATAAATAACATCTACAAAGGCTATCGTATGCATGCACACAAGCATCCTAGCATCTAAAATACAGGTATGACGGGATGCACTAGCAGGTGTGTATACAACATCAGTGTACTAATATGTATGCAACATGAAAATCTGAGGTCTCAATAGGTATATATAAGAAACATTTTATCTCTTTTTGTTTTTGAAACTCTTTTAGAATGCCAGCATAATACTCAAAGAATCGACGAGAACCGGTGTCCAGCAACGACACCCAAAAGCTGTCTCAAATCTCATAAATGTATCTCTGGCCTCAGCCGTCTGGCTGACCCATCTCAAATATCAATATCTCATCATCTAGCGGCCACGGTCGGTATCCTCTGGATATCCGCCGTCCCAAACAGTCACCGGTAGGTAATCCGTCCCCTGCCAGGCTCAACGTCATCACCACATTCCTCTTGCCCCGGGGTACCTTACCGGGCCCACCATGTACCCGTGCCGGTTCCTCCACTCCTCGACACGGATTTCCAAAACCACAGCAAACTCATGGTGGACGACACTTACATCACTAGAAAACCGCAATTTACATATTTTAAAAATATAATAAGTTTAGAAATTTTGCGGTTTTCCCCCGAAATCCAGCAATATCATAAAATCTCAAGAAATCCTCATAAGTGCATATATCAATGATAATGAATGCGTATGATATCAATAATCAAGTTGCGATGTGTGATCAATGGATTAAGCATTAACAATTAATATGATGAAGTACATGCACATGAATAGCAATTCTACGGTTTCATTTTAAGGAATTAAAGGCAATAGCACAAGTTTAAGTATCAATTAGTAACAGGTTTAAATTTAAAGGTTATCTAGTATGGTGGCATGGCAATTACCAGGGTGTGTGTGTAAGCATGAATAGTGCTCGTGCTGCATATAAAAACCCTGGCAATGGTGCAGGTGTCCTATAAAATGGTTTCGTATAGGTATGTCAATATAATGCATGGATGCAGCAAATAGTCAAATAAGTATTTCACCCCTAACTACTAACATCACTAAGGGTCTTGTAAGTTACTAAAACTATCGGGCGGCTTGCGCCATCCAACGATAGTCCCCCGTAGATATTACATCTACTCACCGGAATCCCTGGCTAGCTGTGTCCAATCACCGCCTTTCCCTTTCGCGCCGCGTCTGACGTCTCCGCGACCGAACCTGGAATTTACATCAATACCAAACATGAGTTTACATATCAAGAACGACGCAAAACTCCAACGAAACTACTAAAGTTCGCTAGCTAGGTACAACGTGCACAAAGTGCGCGGAACACACGCGAAAATCGCAAAAACTGCCAAAAAACGCCGATTTGGTCGCCCGGCAAAACTAAAACCCGACTACTCAAAAATCCGCACACACGCATCCTAAACGTCATAGGATAAGCCAACACAATCATCAAGATGTCGAAAATAATCCATCACATAATTTTTATAAAAATCTAGTAAGCACAAAACTAGCAATTTGGTGCAAAAATCGAAAATTAGCGATACGGATATCACAATCCAACACAATATCCAACCACACAACAAGAAATCTACAAACACTATAATTACAACACATTAGCAAAGATTCAAAACCTATTTTCCATAACAACCATTGCTTGAATTATATAACCTAGCAATTCTTAATCCAAACTATATATGAAAACCTTAAATTAACACTAATTTATAACTCAATTAGCAAGTTAACCTACTAGATTAGGTTAGCAAAACAACTAGATAACAAATTAGATTTAAACAACTAAATAATGGTTTCTAAACCTTATTTCAACTCATTAATGATGCTTCACAACCCATTTCCATACACTAACCCTCTCTTGAAATTCCTAAAACAACAATTTACAACCAAAATCAAACTTTTAAAATTAACTAAATTAGCATAAATTTGAAGACTGCTTAACAAGGTAACCATATAGATTAGCTAATTAACAACTAGATTAACTACAAAACAAGTTAATTAACCATCATGGCTTCAAAAACCCTAGTTTAATACAAACTACTCTTTTATAAACTAGATTAGAAATTAGTTAAACTTTTAACACTAAAACCATATACTTAAAGGAATTTAGCAAAAAGAAAGTAACTTGATGGAAATTATACCTCAATTGAGATCTAGCAAGAATAAATTTGCTCCAAATGATGGCCTCAAGCATCAAGATCCAAGCTCGGGAGGTGAAGGAAAAGAAAGATGAAGGATGGTTTTAATTTGCAAGCTTTAATTTGCAATTTTGATGTAGTTTTTTGAAGAAATTTGAAGAAAAATGAAAAGAAAGAGATGAAGAAGAGAGAGGTGCAGGTTTCGGCCAGAGGAGGTAAGGGGGAGGGGTGTGGGTGAGTGGGGAAAGTCAATGGTCAAGTCTCCAAAAGTCAAATGCACCATACCTTATCCATTATATTTAAAATAAATCCATAAACTATCAAATTCAACTCAAGAAAGCAACCCAAGAAATGAGGCCAGAAATTTCTGGACTTGCACAAGGTGGGGCTGTCCTAGGGCTGAGGGAAAAGAGAGAGGGGTTTTACAAAAGAAATTTTATGCAAAAAGGCCCCCTACAACTCAAAAATTGCAAGTTTTAGCTCAAAATTCAATAAATTCGTTTCATATCATAAAAATTTCTTAAAAAACAAAATAAATTACTAAAAATTTATGTTACCACTAGATTTTAATTATCATAATTTTAGAGATTAAAATTAGCCCGGAAAAATTTGTATTTATCGCTTATTTAATGTATTTTCTTACCGGCTTAAAATAATATTGAAAAATAGGGAAAAATTTTTAAACGACCAGAATTTCATAATTAACTCATTAGCTACTAAAAACAAGCAATTACCTATCCATTTTAGGTATAATTAGCCCTAAACTGCAAAATAACAAGAAAGACGGTTTTCGGAAAAATACCGAATTTTCACCGAATTTCAGGAAAACACCAAAACGACTTTTCAAGACGCTACACATCACTTAGCTACCGTACACTACGCCTTGACTATAATCAATATATGTGGCACGAATAGTAAGTACTCTGCTTCCTAAAATGACGGAGAGTTGCGGATGGTTTTTATGAAAACCATTAACGCTTTGAACTTGATTTTGTTGTAGAATCTATATTGTTTTTAGAAAATGAGTGGCTTAAGCTCCGCATCTTTTGAAACTTCCTTTTTCATAAAAAGAAGCCGAGTGGGTTTCAAATCCGATACTACAACATCTTTAGGTTTCTTTTCTTTTACATTAATCTCATTAATGTATTCCCATCATTTAAGTTCCTAAGCCATTACAGAAAGAAACGAAAAACAGTATTACATATCACATATATAACAATATCACATTCGTCTCAGATATTAAGCAATCACATCACAGAATAATCAGCAGCAGAAACACATATATAAAAATATAGGATATACTAGGAACTCCGTATTTTCTACTTAGCCTAAGATAGAAAATACGGATTCCACGGTCGTGATGAATAGCCAAGCCCACACCCTTAGACCCCTACGAGAGCGGCAAGTGACCTTCCAATTTTGGAGTTTAGGAGACCCGGTCTCGACTCCTCGAGATGGCCTCCCACTGAACTCCAGAACCCGGTCACTTGTGCTCCCCTCCTTAGGTCTATCCTAATGCGGAAAAGTAAAATATAAATCAATGGAGACATCATCCTCAACCCGGATATGCCCCAGTAAAAGAATAATATATACAATGAATTTTATATGAATGAAAAGATAAACTCCCGTCTCACATAAAACCCCCGGCCATTCGATCACGACGATCCTATACATCATATCACATCAACAATTAAAAAGCATAGACGACGTTAAAATATATCAATCAACACATCAACATACCCACTGTTGTAATAGATCTCAATACTTGAACCTGCATAAAAAATTCCCAGAGAGCATATAAGGTACCTACGGATCAACGCAAGAGCGCACGGTCCAAGCCTTACCAACGGCGCCGCGGAACCACCGCAAATACACCTATTTGGCCGAGGTTCCACGGTCGTTGTGTCGAGTTAGGCGCTCGTTTTTCTTGGGGATCCATAGAAAACCCTGCTCTATTTTCTGCATATTTTTAATTACAAAAATTCCAACTTTTGAAAAAATTTCCAGTGAGCATGCAAAAATATCGTTTTTCATGTTCGATTGAGTTTTGAAACGTCGTCCGGTTTACCCTAAAGCTCTAGCTAGGCTCTGATACCATGTTGGTGTGTAGTAGCGCCTCTAGTAAGGTTGCATCATCATAAAGTAGTGAACTTTTAAATTCTAGAGGGCTATTACAAAAAAACTACGAATCGTAACTAGAGATTAGGATAATAATATCATTATGTGAAGTCTAAAGTAAAGGAAAAGGGAATACAACCTTTGTAGCCAACTCCTTCGGTCTTTAGGACTCCTACGGCTTTGCTCGAAGCTTAGAACGACTCCGCTCAAGATCCTTCGTCGTCTACGATGATTCACCCGGAGATTCCTAGGTCAAGCTCTTTGCCTCACTAAATGAAGCAAACTCTCTACACTAAAGGGCTAGGGTAGTGTAGAATGGTTGTGTGGTTTGTAAACTCACTTAAAAACCCTTTCTTTTTAAGTTCCTCACGCAAAACAAAACTCAAAAGAGCTTGAAGAAGGAGGAAGGTGAAGATGGCAAAAGCTTTTGTGAATAATAATGAAAACTTCTTTTTAAAAGGAAAAAGAAAAGAATATATATGAGACACTCTCAAATATAACCATAGTTAAATAAATATCTACATATTTTGTATATGGGTTAAAGAACAAAGGAAGTTAAACCATGGTTAAAGTCAATGGTCAAAGAAGAAGTGTGTAGAAAATGAGTCATTATGCTAATTTCCTTTTTCCTTTAATTCATTAACAAATATCTAGATATTTATCAACCATGTGATTCTTGTATTGCCATCTTCTATGTATCATCCACCATGACACATATGTATGTATGCATGTGTGCATGCACATCATCATGTGTATGTATAAACATATATGCATACATCCAAAAGAAAAGGTTTAATTAAAAATGAGCTAAAAGTTAATATTAAATCAACACTTGATTTAATAAATCGGTCACATCAAATGCGACCCGATCAATATTGAACGTCCGATTAAAATACGGTATCACATATTCGTATTTAATCGAGCTCCTGCGCATATCACATATGCACACCACAACTTTTCGCCTGAGCTAGAAAAATCCTGTGTGGGACTCTAAGACTCGTCAATACTCCGGCAGTAGGTGATGATCATATAAAAACACCTACAAGCCGCAAGCGGTCAGCTAAACGTAACGGCCACCCGGGTATTGAGCGATCAGAAGAAAAACAAGCGAACCCGTCAAAACTCCCGTCGAGCCATTGGCAACACTTACCGTACAGTCCGATCTCTTCGTTTGATATGCTGCATATCAAGTCTAGGGATGGAATCGTCGAGCCCTAATAACTCAATAAGTCATGTCGATTTGGTCTATGACCGGTCGAGAAACTACTGATAACACTAATCAGTAAATCTCATTAGCCCTGGCCAGGGACTTCAAGTCAGAGCCAATCGCACATAGCACAACATCAACTCCCAATACCGGGAGAGACGAAACCCCTCCTATCGCTCATTGTCTCCATGTGTCTCAGGACTATACGCAAAAGCCACCTGTTTGCACGACTCAGCAGAGCCGTGGTAGGGTGGAAATCAAAGTACTGTGGGAGAACACATAAGACACTATGACGATCTCGGGTCTACAGACTAACCTGTACCGGTGTCACCAGAGAACTGCTATCCGACGATAGATATAATACCATATAGGAATTCTCGGTGAGTCCGTTCATTGTACCCAGCCTCCACTGAGCACCCGTATACAATCTTCGATGTCACAACACCAATGGATATGGGATCATCCATCGCCCATCATATGGCTCAAGAAACGTATACGCTAGTCTACTCTGGAATATCGATGCCCTGTCTCGATATACCTACGAATAGGAACATTTAAGGATATGCTTTTAGACTACTCATGCCCCACTAATATAATCTCTATCATATCCATGGAAGTCAAGAAAATATCCTTAGGGCTTTATCAACATGTATCAAATGAACAGTATCAAGTAAACATGTCAGATAAAGTAAAACCAGATAGCATACTATCATGTCGAGCAAGAAAGTCATATATCAAAATATACATATATATATGTCCAAGCATCCACTATACATATAATGGCCTCTAGGGCATACATATATCCAACAGTGGTTAAGTCCATCAGGATCCTACTTGCCATCGCTGCATACCATGACTACAAAATTTGGCAGATGGACGTCAAGACCGCTTTTCTAAATGGTGATTTAGAAGAGAGCGTGTACATGACACAGCCAGAGGGCTTCGTAGATAGTGGGAGTAGCGGAAGCATGTGCAAGCTTCTTAAATCAATCTACGGATTAAATCAGGCATCGCGGAGCTGGAACATTTGTTTCGATGAAGCTGTCAAAGAGTTTGACTTCATCAAAAATGTAGATGAAGCTTGTATATACAAGAAGGTTGTTGAGAGTAAGGTTATCTTCCTCGTATTATACGTGGATGACATACTCTTGATAGAAAACGATGTTCCTATGCTACACTTGGTCAAGCTTTTCTTATCACACAAGTTCTCCATGAAGGATCTAGGTGATGCCTCCTACATCCTGGGGATTAAGATCTATAGAGATAGATCTAAACGGATGTTGGGATTGTCCCAATCCAGGTACATAGACACCATATTAAAGAGGTTTAGTATGGACGATTCTAAGCGTAGTAATTTACCCACTTGCTCAGGAATCACCCTCTCCAAAAAGATGTCTCCCAAGACTGATTTGGAGAGGGCTCGCATGCAAGATATACCCTATGCTTCGGTAGTCGGGTCAATCATGTATTCGATGTTATATACCAAACCGGATGTAGCTTACTCACTAGGTGTAGTGAGTAGGTATCAATCAGATCTTGGGGAGAAACACTGGACAGCTGTGAAGAACATTCTTAAGTACTTAGGAAGGACTAAAGAAATGTTCTTGGTGTACGGTAACAGTGAACTCCAGGTGGATTTACCGATTCGAGCTTCCATAGTGATAAGGACGACAGTAAGTCGGTCTCGGGTTTTGTCTTTACCCTCAATGGAGGGGTGGTATGTTGGAAGAGTTCAAAGCAAGATACCGTAGCAGACTCGACGATGGAAGCTAAATACATCACTTCCAACGATGCTGCCAAAGAGGCTGTCTGGATGAAGAAGTTCATAGCTGAACTTGGTGTGGTTCCATCCATTGAGTATCCAATACCTGTGTATTGTGATAACAATGGATCTGTGGCTTTAGCCAAGGAACCCCGGTCCCATCAGAGATCCAGACATATTCTTAGGCGGTATCACCTGATCAGGGAGATAGTAGATCGCCGGGAGATCGAGGTCAGGAGAGTTGACACGAAGGACAACATAGCGGATCCACTCTTGAAGGCCCTCCCCCAGACGCAGTTTGAGAGACTTTTTGGGATGTTGGGTATGTGATTCTACAATACATGGATTTAGTGCAAGTGGGAGATTGTTAGGAATATGTATGCTTTAGAGGCCATTATTGTACATTGATGTATATTATAGTGGATGCTTGGACATATATATAGAGGAATTTCTTACACGACATGATGGTATGCTATCTGGTTGCCTTTATCTTAATATATAGACTGGTATTATTATACTGTCTATCTTTTACATGTTTATAAAGCCCTTAGGATATGAACATGACTACCAGGACTATGATGCAGATCATACTAATGGGGCCAGGGTGGTCCACAAGTACATCCTTTAATAGTTCCTAGTCGAGGGGATATCGAGACAGGGCATCGATATTCCAGAGTAGACTAGTGTGTAAGTTTCTTGACCCTATATAGGACGATGGTTGATCCCACAACCATTGGTGTGTGTGTCACGACCCGAAAAAGGCACGTGACTGGCACTTAAATCATGTGAAGTCTATAGGACACCACCTAATTCAAGTAAGCCAAAAGCCCAGAAATCTAAACCTTTTTAGAGAAAATAGTGGAGGTGCTGTTTTAAAATAAGGTTTACTGAAAATCAAACTTATTCTTATATACATAAGTAGCAATACACGAAAACACTATATTTGTATCTAACTTGAAAATCCTTTTTGTCGTTTAAAATTTGGGCAACACCTCCTTTGTAAATTTTAACCCGAAAACGGTACAAACAATATAATATAAGGCATCCCCAAGCGGGAGCTAGCTCTTCGCCAAAAGGTAGAAACAACCATGAAAGTAAAGAAAATATACAACGCCGAAGGCGAGGATCAAACTCAGAATAAAGTAAAGAAAACTAATATCATCAAGAAAACCAGAAACAGTAATAAATACACAAGCGCGACTCTAAGGCTGAAAAATATACAACTGTGGGTTTTTAAGTCTAATAAATATACAAGTCCGGTTGATAGAGCCTTTAACTAGATATAACTGAAATATAAAGTACATGTGCAACGGCGGTCACGATGCAAGTGAACCCACCTACCAAGCAATCACCCGAAAGAAATGATGTGCCAGCAAGACGCAACGAAACCTGTACGGCTGAACCTGCAAAAAACTGTGGCACAACAGGGGTGAGTTGCCAACTCGTGAGTAGAAAACATCACCGAGTAGAAACCGCATGTATGACGATCTCCTGGGTCATAAAGTAACATGCTCAAATATAACAATGAAACATCTAGTAGTGGCAAGGGTAATAATCTAAGCATAAGTGTAATACCAAGTACTCATGTCAGTGCCTCAAGTAGCAATATGTCATATATATGATGTATGAATGCATCAAGAATGAAATCAGAATATATCTGTATGAGAAAGGTGTGTTCTTATCTCTGTAAGATTTTAGTATAAAAACGGGAGTATCATCAATGAAATCGACAGAAATCCGTGTCAAACATCGACACAAAATCCTCAAATCCTGGGCTCCGTCAGTCCGGATCAGCCCATATCATCCAATCTCACGACTACGGTCGATATCCTCCGGATATCCGCCGCGCCAAATATCACTGGTAGTTAGTCCTCCCCTGTAAGGCTCATCATCTACATCTCGAGCTTCTTGCCCCGGGGTACCTTACCGGGTCCACCATATACCCGAAACGGCTCATCCTACTCCTCGAATCGGGTCTCGAAAACTAACTCAATCAGGAAAACTCATGGTGGACGCCATTTACATCATATCACGAGAAAACCGCAACTTGCATTTTAAAATGATAATAAGTTTATAAAATTCTTGCGGTTTTCCCCTAAATCCAGAAATCTCATGGAAAATCCGAAATCTCAAAATCATGAGTCAATGAACAGTGAATGTCGGCATAAAGCCCCACAGTATTTCATAACAGAATGAATATATAAATGCATGGGTTATCAAGTAAGGAATGCAATATCTACACTAGCATATGAGAGCAGGCATACTAATAATATGTTGAAACTACCAGCTAGCAGGTTATACCAATGAAGTAACGTTTTCTAAAGTGTACGTGACATGGCAATTACCGATGATGATGTATGTGAGCCGGCAAGCAAGTGTACACGGAACATATGCATCATCGGTAATGGTGCTGGTGTCCTAACAGGCGAGATCATAACAGCTAGTAAAAAAACAATTTAATCTATAATGCAATGATAACAATATGAATATAACGGAAAAATGAATAGTAAACGCAACATTAAAAGTATACATATCAGTGCACGAGTCATACGGTTTTAATGTTTTGAAATAGCACGAATCGTGGTTTTTTAGAAAAGTAGGGGCTACGGCGTTTTGAAAAAGGTATGTCCTTTGAAAAGTTCTGTAGCATCCCTCGGGTCGTCTTTTGAAAATACTTATGATTCGTTAGTTTTGAAAATAGGTAGGACTCGAACCTAGTTTAGCATCTACCTAAACAACTAAAAGACTAACTAAGAAACTAGTCGGAAGGATAAGAAAATATAATATATATATATCCCGAGTCGATATACCTAGTAGTCGGCAGTCCAGCCTCGTAGCGTCATGTACTGTACAATACCTACTACGGCATCCTCGAGTCAAGAGTGCGGATCAATCATCTTATATATCTCGTACAGTAATATCCATCGTACGGCATCCTCAAGTCAAGAGTACGGGTCAAAATCATACATAATATCATCATTCGTACCGTATCATTCATCGTACATTATCATGATCATGGGTATGGTTCTAAAGTCTCGTGCATTCAAATGTTATCAACTCACATATTATCGTATGTATGAATACATATCGCCCAACGATCCATTATAATATCATATCATATACCATATCACGACTCAATCACATATCAAAATCTCACGGCATCATGCCCGATCATATCGACTCATCTTCACATATTACATACTATCCTCATCACCCGTATATATGTATATGTACACACACACACACACACACACACACACATACATATATACACACACACATATACACACAAATTCAAGTGTGCATGTGTGTGTGCGTGTGTGTGACTACACATAATCTACGATTCGCCACCAAGATAATCATCCTATGGATAGGTCTTCCTAGATCAACCTAATCTAACCTAAGGTCTTCTAAATACCCTAATCGCTAAGTATCCAAATATCGCATCCAAACTTACTAATATAGTAATACTGTTAGTGTATATGCCCTAGAGGCCATTACTGTATCATACTAGTTTGTATATTACTTAATGGATGCTTGGGATATTCACCTTGTATATACAATCTTGCTCAAAATAGTAGTATGCTACTTGGTTTGTTTCTACTTCAATGTGTACTTGTGTTTATTTCAGTATATCACTTATACGCATTAGTGGAGCCCTTAGGATCTTTGCTTGATTACCAGCGTTGTGATGGCAGTCACACTAGTGGGGGCTGGGTAATCTATAAGCACATCCTTATACAGGTCCCTAGTCGCAGGACTATCGAGACAGGGCATCGATACTCCGGAGTAGACTAGCGTATGCGCTTCTCATCCCAGTGTGGGAGATGGTCTGTCCCACAGCCATCAGTACGTCGTACTGGAGATAGTATACGGGTGCTCGTTGGGTTACGAGTACACTGGACAGGACTCGTCGGGAACTGACAGGTTGGTATTATACCTATCGTCAGTTATCAGTTCCCAGGTGACATGAGTACAGCTTAGTCCGCTGACTTGACACTGGCACTTCGCCTCAAGTGTGTTCCCACTGCACTTTGATCACTACCCTACCACGGCTCAAAGGAGTCGTGCAAACGGGTGGTGGTTGGGTGCAGTCCCGAAGCACTTGGAGGCAGTGACGGTTAGACAGGATTCGTCTCTCCCGGTATTGGGGGTTGACATCGCGCTGTGTCTAGGAGAGCCATTACACGAGTAGTCCCTGGCCAGGGCAAACGAGATATTCTGGTAGGTTTCCAGTGTTATCTCAGGGTGTTTTGGGCTTCGCTCCGGCACGACTTGTACCGCTATTGGGGGACTGACGATTACCACCCCCTAGGCCCGCCATGCGATGTATCAGACGAACAGACCGGACTGTACGGAGACTGTCACATTCAGACTCAGTAGGAGTTCAGATGGGGTTTCACCTCGTCAGCCTTCTTGTCGGCATCTACCTGGGGACCGTTACGCACAGCTAGTGCCGCTTGCGGTCTGTGGTTAAACCCACTGCCAGCGTAGTGTCGAGTCTTTAGAGTCCCACACAGAGGGTATTCGCCTCTGGGCAAAACAGAGTAGAGGTCGCATGGTTTTGCGACAGGGTTCGTTCTCATCCGCGCACTTGTGCACGTTTGGAGTCCGGACGGATTATACTGGCAGGCTCTGGTTTGAGCCAGATACTAGTATATATATATTTGGGGTTGCTTTTATATCTTGGTATTCTTGTTCCTCGGAACGAGAATGCAGGTGTGTATGCACAGTTGCTTGAGGCGGAGGATGAGGTATTTCATTAGGGTTTCGGAACGGGTGCGTATGCACAGTTGACAGTTATCTTTTTCCAAACCCTAATGGATTTATGGATTATCTATTTATAATAGTAATTAAATGAGAATTTTGTTATGGTTGATTTTGTTGACTTGTTGACCATGGTTGACTTGTTGACCATGGTTGAAAGTTGACCACCATCATGCTTCAAAAGTCTTCCTTGATTTATGCTTACATTTTTAAATGAAGCATGGTTGTGGTCATTCCAAATTGCCATCAACTATTCTCATTTTCAATTATTATTATTAGATAATTCTTTTCTTTTGCATTATGGTTGCAAGAAAGAAAAAATATAGCTCATTCTATCATTCTCATTCTCTCTCCTCTCTTCATCTTCTTCTTCCTCTAGCAAAGAGAAACCTTCTCATGAGTTGAGAATCCTTCTCTTTAAAAAGAAAAGCAAACCCTAGTCACTCTCTACTCACTCTAGGATCAAAGGATTAGCAAGCCGGAGATTCTAGTTCACTCCAAGTCCGAGAAAGAGCCCAAGGTCGAACCCTCGAGGTGGATCCATCTTCGACGGAAGAAGGCGACAAAAGAGAACCATCAACCTCTACAAGATTTCAAGAAGAAGGAGTTCAAGTTTAGGTATAACCATCTTCCATAGTAGCTAACTCCTTTTAGCGTATTTGCTAGTTTAGTTTAGACACGATCCCGACCTTGTTTAGTCCATGTTGCCTCTTGCGATAAAAACTTGTTTTTTATACCGTTTCCGCCTCCCCGTAAGAACCGGGGGTCGCAATATGGACTTACAGTGGTATCAGAGCCTAACTAAACTTAAACTAGCTTGGTAGTGAAGTGTAACGAAGTTCGGAAACGAAAAATCACAAAACCGGATAAATTACAAAACCTGAGTTTCTGTTGAAATTTTTTTGGCTCAAAATGAAAATATTTATACTCTAAAAATCGTCTCAGGGTTTTGTAAGAACACCCACCAAAAACGATAGCATGATTCCTCCAAAGCGCCGCCCTTCCGCGGCCTCACCTGTTCATCAGGCCGCGGAACCGCCGCTGTTTGATGTCTTCTCTGCATCGTTTTTCGTGCAGTGTTCTTCTGTGTTGGTTTTGGGATTTTTAAGATATATTATATGTACCCAGATTTTCCAGAACTGAAATTCACTTTTGGGGTCCTATAATTCCGTATTTTTTTCCGAACTTCACTGCACTTTGGCTATGTTGGTTATATCTGTGATGTTTGCATGTATTGAACGTCGGCTAATCGCTATAAGACGATTAGTCGGGGTTATACATGATCTGTAATGTGCTGGAATGTGTATATAAATATGTTGGATTGTCGCGGGTGAATAGCCGGGGGTTGTGAGACGAGAGTTTTCTTTTCTTGCAATTCATTGTAAATGTAAATTGATGTAATTATATTATTTGTTTGGCCGCACAACCGGGTCGGGGTTGTAGCCGTCATTGTATAATTCTTTTTACTGTTTTTGCTCCTAGGATAGACCCATGGAGGGGTGCACAAACTACCGAGGACTTGGCGGGTAGTTTGCCGCACCCGTAGGGGTCTTGGGTGGGGATTTGGCTATTCACCGCGACCGTGTTATCTGTTTTTGTTACAGGCTCGTACAAATTACAGATTGCTAGTATATCCAATGTATTTATCTGTGATCTGAAATGTCTATCATTGCTTTCTATTTAGGCGTTGCTTATGTTTTACAGACGCGCTAGCCCAGCCCCCGCTCTGTCGTTAGTTAAGTAACCTAACGGGTAATGACGGGGCCCCGTGGCGAATGCGAATGGCATAAGCGTATGTCATATTTTGGTTGTTTTCTGCAATGGTAGGATTAAATGATGGGACGCATTAAAAGTACTAATGCAAGAATATCACGCATTAAAAGAACTAATGCAAGATAATAAACCAAGTTTAAGTCGATGGAACACTTTCGAAAAACCACTCGGTTCTTTTCAAAACTAACTTTTAAATGCGGAGATTGAGCCACTCCTTCTAAAAGCTATCTCGTTCCATCGATTAAATCAAGTTCACTACGTTCACGGTTTCGCCAAAACCATTCGTAGCCCTCCGTCGCTTCGCATGAATAGGCAATAGTATTCAAGCTATGTATTTTGGCCAAAGTCAAGGCATAGTGATTGGTAGCTATTGGGTGTTCATGTGTAGCATAGATAGATGCGTTGGTTTGGGACAGTCGTGCTGCCATTTTGGCCAAAGTCAAGGGTAGGTACGGATGGATCCAAATTAACCTGGATAGTGACGGGCAGAACTTGACATGTGACTTATGATATTTTGGCCAAAGTCAAGGTCATAAGAGCATGGGGCAAAAATCCACATCGGGAGTTTCATAAGTACTGAAACTTGCTAGATTTGCATACCATTTGGAGTGTGGTGATTCTGGTAGGATTCCTTCAGTTTCGTCACGCGATGATATTTGGATCCCGATCCTACTGTGAGTATATGCTACTCCTCGGGAAATTTCTCACTTAACGATCAATGCTATAAACCTAGTAGGTGCCTAGAAAGGTGTTAGCGGGGTTACGCCCCCAGGGAAAAGAGGTTCTTTAATTAAGGAACTTCGCGAAAGCGTTGGAAAACCTCCCTCGAAGTACCGACACCGGCCTGGCTGAACGGTTAAGCAAGTATTGTACGGTGGGATTGATCCTGACTAATTCTTCCTTTATGGTTTGAGGAGGGATTCGAGAAACAGTGGGAGCCATCCTGTTAGACAAACTAAAAACCACTCTAAACTTGCAAGAGCATCATGCTGAGTGTTTCTTCTTCTCTCTCCTAATTGCAGCGACCAATCAAAATGACTGGACTTAAGTTACTCCTAGATAAAAACAAACTGACAGGGCCAAACTACAAAGATTGGCTCAGGAATGTCAAGATAGCAATCACTTATGACAAGCTGGGGTATCTTCTTACCACCAAAGCTCCCCCTGTCCCTGGTCCAACTTCCAGCATCGCGGATAAGGAAATCCGCAAGACTTGGGAGATTGATAGCGCGAAGGCCAAGTGCCTCCTGCTTGCCTCGATGGACAACGAACATCAGAGGAGGCATGAGAATATGGACATGGAGTCCATATTGCTCCATACAAAAGAACTGTATGGAGAGCAATCACGTATCGCAAGATACGAAGCGTCGAAAAAGTTGTTTTCGACAAAGATGGCCGTCGGATCATCAGTAGCCGAGCACGTGCTAAAGATGATCGGCTACATTGAGGAGCTCGCTGACCTAGGGATCACATTGGAGAGTGAGCTATATACGGATATAGTTCTCCAGTCCCTTCCTTCCACTTACGCCCAGTTTATACTGAACTTCAACCTACAAGAAAAAGAGGTTGAACTATCAGAGCTCCTCAACATGCTGAGGAGCGCAGAGGGCACCCTACAGAAAAGTAGGGATACATCCACTTTGTTTGTAGGAGGATCATCTTCTTCTAGGTCCAAGGCGAAAGCCAAGGGAAAGAAGAAGAAGGCCCCCGCCAAACCAAGGGGCGGTGTTAGTAAAGTGGATACGAAGGGAAAAGGTAAAGCAACAAAGATAGCGGGGAAGCTTGTGGATAAGGAAGAATGCTTCTTTTGTCATAAGAAAGGACACTGGAAGAATGATTGCAGGGCCTGGAAGGCCAGAACACAGGAATTGAAGCAGGTTGCAGCTTCAGCTTCAGGTGTGTATGTTATTGAAAACTGTCTTTCAATAAACTCTACTTCCTGGGTATTGGATACCGGATCAGGATCTCATATCTGTAATTCTTTGCAGGCGTTGAGAAACCGTAGGGATTTGAAGGCAGGTGACATGACCCTCAGAGTTGCGAACGGAGCTAGCATGGATGCTAAAGCCGTGGGGGACTATCACCTGGGAATGTCAGATGGACATGTTTTGGTTTTGCGTAATTGCTTTTTTGTACCCAACGCAACTTGTAATATCATTTCTGTATCTTTAGTTTCTAAAGAAGGTTATGAATTTGCGTTTGTAAGTAATGTTGTAAACATTCACCTTAATCAAGTATTGATTGGGTCAGGTACTCTAAGTAATGGTATATACGTGTTAAACCAACCACAGATTTTCAACGTCCAGAATACACACAAAAGAAAGTCTCCAGAAATAAATCAGACTTTCTTATGGCATTGTAGATTGGGTCACATCAATGAGAGAAGGTTGACGAAGTTACATACAGAAGGGTATTTGAATGCGTTCGAATATCAATCGTATGCCACTTGTCAATCCTGTCTCAAGGGAAAGATGACAAAGACTCCGTTTACTGGACATGGAGTAAGAGCGAGCGAGCTCTTGGGACTCGTACACAGTGACGTGTGCGGTCCAATGTCTACACATGCCCGAAGCGGACATTCTTACTTCATTACTTTTACGGATGACTTCTCAAGGTACGGTTATGTCTTCTTAATGAAACATAAGTCCGAGGCCTTTGGAAAATTCCAGGAGTATAAGAATGAAGTAGAGAAACAGACCGGCAAAAGTATTAAGATTCTAAGATCGGATCGAGGTGGAGAATACTTAAGTGCCGAATTCCTGGACTATTTAAAAGAGAACGGAATTCTCTCTCAGCTTACTCCTCCTTACACCCCGCAACATAACGGTGTATCGGAGAGACGGAACCGCACCCTATTGGATATGGTGCGGTCCATGATGAGTAACGCTGAGTTACCGCGATCATTCTGGGGATATGCGCTAGAATCAGCCGCATACCTTTTGAACCGAGTCCCCACTAAGACTGTGCCTACCACGCCATTTGAGATGTGGTGTGGGAAGAGACCCCATCTTAATCACATTAAGATATGGGGAAGTCCAGCTTTTGTCAAAAAGCAGCATGCGGACAAGCTCGAGGCACGCTCAGTACTGTGCAAGTTTGTGGGATATCCAAAGAATTCCAAGGGATATTTCTTCTACTGTGAAGAGGAACAAAAAGTTCTTGTTTCTCGTCATGCCCACTTTCTAGAACACCAGTTCATAGAAAAAGAAATAAGTGGGAGCGCAGTAGAGCTGGAAGAGATTCCAGAACCACAGACTGTTACTGAAAGCTTGGTGGAACCAGAGGGTTCAACAGAACAGGACATTCCTACGCCGCTCCGCAGGAGTAGTAGGCAGTCTCATCCGCCCGAGAGATACTACGGTTTTCTCATAGACGGGGATCGAGAGGATTGCATCATAGATTATGATGAACCTACTAGCTTCCAGCAGGCCGTTCAGAGCGTTGACTCAGTGAGATGGCTGGATGCAATGCGGACCGAAATGGAGTCCATGTACACCAACAAGGTATGGACGTTGGACATTGCTCCAGACGGGGTAAAACCCGTAGGATGCAAGTGGATCTTCAAAAGGAAGATTGGTGTAGATGGACAGGTTGAGACCTATAAAGCTAGGCTGGTAGCAAAGGGTTTTCGTCAAAGACCTGGCTTGGACTACGACGAAACCTTTTCTCCAGTAGCCATGCTGAAATCCATTCGGATCCTTCTTGCCATTGCTGCCTTCCACGATTATGAGATCTGGCAAATGGACGTAAAGACAGCTTTTCTAAATGGAAATTTAGAGGAGTGTGTCTATATGGATCAGCCAGAGGGTTTCATTCAGAGTGGGAGCAGCGGAAAGGTGTGCAAGTTGCTTAAGTCCATCTATGGACTAAAGCAGGCATCACGGAGTTGGAACATCTGCTTTGATGAGACAGTCAAAGAATTTGGCTTTATCAAAAATCCAGATGAACCATGCATCTATAGTAGATTTGTAGCGAGAACTGTAGTATTCCTCGTTTTATACGTGGATGACATTCTCTTGATAGGAAATGACATTCCTATGCTACAATCTGTCAAGGGGTTCTTGTCACAAAGGTTCTCCATGAAAGACCTGGGTGATGCCTCATACATCCTGGGGATCCGGATCCATCGTGATAGATCCAAGAGGATATTGGGACTTTCTCAGTCCAGGTACATCGACACCATAGTGAAAAGATTCAGTATGGAAGATTCCAAGCGCGGTAACCTACCGGCTTGTCACGGGATCACCCTCTCTAAAGAGATGTCTCCCAAGACTGATTTGGAGAGGGGTCGCATGTCTATTATACCCTACGCTTCTGCGGTAGGCTCTATAATGTATGCGATGTTGTGTACCAGACCGGATGTAGCTTATGCACTGAGTGTGGTAAGCCGGTATCAGTCTAACCCTGGGGAGAAACACTGGATAGCAGTAAAGAACATTCTCAAGTACCTGAGGAGGACTAAGGAGATGTTCTTGGTGTATGGCGGAAAAGACCTCCAGATCGAGGCCTTTGCTGACTCCAGCTTCCAGAGTGACAAGGATGATTCCAAGTCCATGTCGGGTTTTGTCTTCACCCTCAATGGAGGGGCGGTGTGTTGGAAGAGTTCCAAACAGGAAACCGTTGCAGACTCGACGATGGAAGCGGAATACATCGCTGCATCTGATGCCGCAAAAGAAGCTGTCTGGATGAGGAAGTTCTTGAAAGAACTTCAGGTGGTTCCGTCCATTGTTGACCCAATACCTCTGTATTGCGACAACAACGGGGCTATAGCTTTAGCGAAGGAACCCAGGTCCCATCAGAGATCCAGGCACATCTTGAGGCGGTATCACCTGATCAGGGAGATCGTGGATCGTAAGGAGATCGAGGTTCGGAGGGTTGCTTCAGAAGAGAACACTGCAGATCCATTCACCAAGGCCTTGCCCCAGACTCAGTTCGAGCGGCTGATCGAGATGATAGGTCTTCGATACGCCAGTACATGGCCTTAGTGCAAGTGGGAGATTGTTAGTGTATATGCCCTAGAGGCCATTACTGTATCATACTAGTTTGTATATTACTTAATGGATGCTTGGGATATTCACCTTGTATATACAATCTTGCTCAAAATAGTAGTATGCTACTTGGTTTGTTTCTACTTCAATGTGTACTTGTGTTTATTTCAGTATATCACTTATACGCATTAGTGGAGCCCTTAGGATCTTTGCTTGATTACCAGCGTTGTGATGGCAGTCACACTAGTGGGGGCTGGGTAATCTATAAGCACATCCTTATACAGGTCCCTAGTCGCAGGACTATCGAGACAGGGCATCGATACTCCGGAGTAGACTAGCGTATGCGCTTCTCATCCCAGTGTGGGAGATGGTCTGTCCCACAGCCATCAGTACGTCGTACTGGAGATAGTATACGGGTGCTCGTTGGGTTACGAGTACACTGGACAGGACTCGTCGGGAACTGACAGGTTGGTATTATACCTATCGTCAGTTATCAGTTCCCAGGTGACATGAGTACAGCTTAGTCCGCTGACTTGACACTGGCACTTCGCCTCAAGTGTGTTCCCACTGCACTTTGATCACTACCCTACCACGGCTCAAAGGAGTCGTGCAAACGGGTGGTGGTTGGGTGCAGTCCCGAAGCACTTGGAGGCAGTGACGGTTAGACAGGATTCGTCTCTCCCGGTATTGGGGGTTGACATCGCGCTGTGTCTAGGAGAGCCATTACACGAGTAGTCCCTGGCCAGGGCAAACGAGATATACTGGTAGGTTTCCAGTGTTATCTCAGGGTGTTTTGGGCTTCGCTCCGGCACGACTTGTACCGCTATTGGGGGACTGACGATTACCACCCCCTAGGCCCGCCATGCGATGTATCAGACGAACAGACCGGACTGTACGGAGACTGTCACATTCAGACTCAGTAGGAGTTCAGATGGGGTTTCACCTCGTCAGCCTTCTTGTCGGCATCTACCTGGGGACCGTTACGCACAGCTAGTGCCGCTTACGGTCTGTGGTTAAACCCACTGCCAGCGTAGTGTCGAGTCTTTAGAGTCCCACACAGAGGGTATTCGCCTCTGGGCAAAACAGAGTAGAGGTCGCATGGTTTTGCGACAGGGTTCGTTCTCATCCGCGCACTTGTGCACGTTTGGAGTCCGGACGGATTATACTGGCAGGCTCTGGTTTGAGCCAGATACTAGTATATATATATTTGGGGTTGCTTTTATATCTTGGTATTCTTGTTCCTCGGAACGAGAATGCAGGTGTGTATGCACAGTTGCTTGAGGCGGAGGATGAGGTATTTCATTAGGGTTTCGGAACGGGTGCGTATGCACAGTTGACAGTTATCTTTTTCCAAACCCTAATGGATTTATGGATTATCTATTTATAATAGTAATTAAATGAGAATTTTGTTATGGTTGATTTTGTTGACTTGTTGACCATGGTTGACTTGTTGACCATGGTTGAAAGTTGACCACCATCATGCTTCAAAAGTCTTCCTTGATTTATGCTTACATTTTTAAATGAAGCATGGTTGTGGTCATTCCAAATTGCCATCAACTATTCTCATTTTCAATTATTATTATTAGATAATTCTTTTCTTTTGCATTATGGTTGCAAGAAAGAAAAAATATAGCTCATTCTATCATTCTCATTCTCTCTCCTCTCTTCATCTTCTTCTTCCTCTAGCAAAGAGAAACCTTCTCATGAGTTGAGAATCCTTCTCTTTAAAAAGAAAAGCAAACCCTAGTCACTCTCTACTCACTCTAGGATCAAAGGATTAGCAAGCCGGAGATTCTAGTTCACTCCAAGTCCGAGAAAGAGCCCAAGGTCGAACCCTCGAGGTGGATCCATCTTCGACGGAAGAAGGCGACAAAAGAGAACCATCAACCTCTACAAGATTTCAAGAAGAAGGAGTTCAAGTTTAGGTATAACCATCTTCCATAGTAGCTAACTCCTTTTAGCGTATTTGCTAGTTTAGTTTAGACACGATCCCGACCTTGTTTAGTCCATGTTGCCTCTTGCGATAAAAACTTGTTTTTTATACCGTTTCCGCCTCCCCGTAAGAACCGGGGGTCGCAATATGGACTTACAAATACCCTATTCTACTGTTGCAGGGGTGCTATACCCCATCCACCTGACTTTCTCCGTAGATATACATCTACTCACGTTGATCCTCGCTTTCCGAAATCAATGATGCCATGCTCTCCCTTGTTGTACGATGTCCACGCAGGGTACCTATAGTTTCAAATACGTTATATCGTAGAATAAGAATCAAATACAAGAAAACACGATACGGCACACGAGACACACATAAGTTAGAACATACGGCCTACGCATACAAGAATAACCAAATAACCCTCGACATCGACGTACGAACGCCAATCGATCGAGATAAAATACCAATATAAAAACTCAAGTTACTAAAACCACAAAACTCAAAACAGCAACTTAGAAAACTATCTCCAGATTTTGACTCATGTAAATTGGGACTAATCTAACAATATAGGGGATAGTTTATGAGGTAAATGAGCTATAGGCCAAACCCCAGCAGCAGAAACCCACAGAGGCCCGGTGAGAATATCAACATTACCGGTGTCGCCGGTTTTTCTAAGGAATTGGGGTTTCGTATTTTGGTGGTGGTCTCCTAGGGTTCTAATGAGGTCTATGAAGTTGTTTATTTTTCTAATCATCCCACGTTACACCAGATTCCCTGTTGTCCCAAAGAATTCACAAAACTGATATCGGAAAGATTACAAAACTCAAATCTTGGATTTTAAATGCTCTGTTTGGTCCAGAATAACACTAACAGGTTTATGGTCACTAATTACTTCTCAAATACACCATCACAACTCATGAAAAGCCATAACCCTCATCTAGGAATTCTCAAGGTTCACTAAACCACACTTGGTTAACTCTAAACTAGTATAGAATGCAAGGAACACTACATATTTAGCTAGAAGTGAAGGGTTATACCTCATTTGGCAACTCAAGAATTTTCTTGAGTTGCCCAAATTCTTCAAAGTTCCAACTTGATCACACCATGGTCTTTGTAGTAAGCTTGTGCACCATTTTTGTGAAGGGGGTATAAGGTTTTGTTTGAGTTTTTGGGATGACCATAGAGGTAGAGGAAGAGGAGGAGAAGGAGATGAAGAAGAAGAGCAAATGAAGAAATAAAGAAATGAAGATAGGAGAAAGGTGTAGAAGCCTCTCACCCTTCTCTCTCTCACCCTCACATGACACAAGTCATCTCACTCTCTCTCTCCCATCTAAATATCTCCTCTTTTTCTTTTATTTTCTTTTTTATTTAAAAACTTAAAAAATCATTTAAAGAAAAAAGAACCATGGTGCATATCAACAAAAAATATAACATGCTATGGTGCATCTCAATAGCATAAATCGGATTAATGCATGATGTTAGTTATGTATATGCCCTAGAGGCCATTGTTGTACATATGATATATATTATAGTGGATGCTTGGATATATATAGAGAGGACTTTCTTGCTCGATATGATAGTATGCTATCTCATTTTACTTTTGTAGGGTTCCTAAGCACCCTAATGAGGTCTCACAAGGCATCAACCATGCCAATTTCAAAAAATACGGTGCCGAGAAACCCTAACAAGATCGTTGGCTAGAATTTTAGGCGACAAAGCAAACTAGTTAACACTTAACTACAAGTAAACGAACATACAACCTTTGTAGATCCGTTTCTCCACCTCCATAGCTCCGCAATGAAGTCTCCTCGCTGTCCATATCAAATCCCGGGCTCTAGCGTCGGCTTCATCGGAGAAAAATCGGGCTAGGTCATCGACGACGATGCCGAAGATGATCTACGTCGAGGCATCGCAAGATCAAGCTCCAACTTCACCAAGTCAAGAAAACTTGTGAAGGAAACACACTCTACTACTTGGCAAGAGGTAGAGGATGAAGAAATAAGAAGTGGGTTCACTTTAGAATTGGATTTCTCACTCATTTTCATCAATCACCATTGATGAAGTCAAGGTTCTTCATCTTGAAGAAGAAGAAGTAGAAGATGAAGAAGATGATAGAATTATGATAAGTATATTCTAAAAGGAAAATAAAAGGAATACTTATCATAATCTAACCATGGTGAAGTGTAGAGAATCAACTAGGGTTAAGTGGAGTGGTTAGGGTTAAGCATGAGACAAAATGGTCACTTAGTCAAAGCTTCATGAAGCTTCAACTAGAAACAAAACTAGCAACCATTTCATTTCTTATCTTTTCAAAATAAATAAATAAGAAAAAGAAAACCCTAATCATTAACTTAACCATGGTTTAATTCTTTACACTTAACCAAGTAATCATGTATCATCAAACATGATACAATCAAATGCACAAAAGTATATCACATATACCACTTGCACAATTCAAGTGAGAAAATCCATTTAAAGTGAACCAATACTAGTTAATGCAAAGTAATATATCAAATATATAATTATACATTAAATCATTAAATCAACACTTGATTCAATGATCCGGTCATGTCGCACATAACCGACTAGTATCCAATGTATCGACTTATCGAATCAATCTCCGATTCGATAACTAGGTTATATCGCATACAACCATTCGAAACATTCATCGCGAGAATGAAATACGGTATCACATACACGCATTATTCTCGGTCCCGCACATATCTCATATGCGCTCCTATTTCGTTTCGCTTGAACCAGGAAACCTCTGTGTAGGACTCTAAAGACTCGTCAATACGCCGGCAGCAGATGATGATCATATCAAGCACTCAAAAGCCGCAAGCGGTCTGCTAAACGTAACGGCCACCCGGGTATTGAGCGATCAGAAGATCGACGAGCAAGCCCGCTCACACTCCAGTGAATCCAACCAGTAACACTACCGTACAGTCCGGTCTCGTCGTCTGATATGTCGCATATCTCGCTTAGGGGTGGTAAACGTCAGACCCCAATAGCTTGATAAGTTGTGTCGATATGAGGTCTATAACAATTTGAGAAACTACTGGTAACACTTACCAGTAAATCTCAGCAACCCTGGCCAGGGATTTCCTGTTATAGCCAATCGAACACAGCGCAACATCAACCCCCTATACCGGGAGAGACGAATCCCCTCCTATCGCTCATTGCTTCCATGTGATTCGGGACTGTACCCAAAAACCACCGTTTTGCACGCCCTCTTGGACGTGGTAAGATGGAAATCAAAGCACAGTGGGAACCACACAAGACTCTATGACGATCTCGGGTCAACAGACTACTCTGTACCAGTGTCACCAGAGAACTACCATCTGACGTAAGGTATAATACCATCTGGGAGTTCTCGGCGAGTCCGTCCAGTGTACCCAGTCTCCACTGAGCACCCGTATATCATCTCTGATGTCAAACACCAATGGATATGGGATCATCCATCGCCCATCTGTATGGGTCGAGAAGGTATACGCTAGTCTACTCTGGTATATCGATGCCCCATCTCGATATACCCATGACTAGGGACTTTGAAGGATGTACTTATGGACTACCATGTCCCCACTAGTATGATCTGCATCATAGTCCAGGTAGTTGATCAGTATTCTACATATTAGCAAATATATTGCATATTTTAACCGGCAATTTCCTTATCATCTGCATACATATAGAAGTGTTCGACATCAGTATTCTACATATTAGCAAATCTATCACAGATTATCAAATTACATGTACTAGACCTGAAAACCGGCATTTCTAGGGAAATTGACTGCATTGCATTACATAGCATATTGTCTATATCTTGCAATCCGTGTTTCGAAGTCTGTGCAGGAAAAGAGAAGCTTGCTCGATCATTACATTGCTCGACCATTACAATTGCTCGTAAGCTCACTAAATTCAAATCTGGTATCATTACAAAAGAGCAACTGAAATTCAACATATCAAAGGAAGCTACAAACAGCAGCCCAAGACCACAGAAGAAGCCACAGAGCCCAAGCACACCAACAAGCCGCGGATCCGCGGCATGGGCTTGCTTAGGCCGCGGATCCGCGGTGGGCCCAGGGGATCACTTCCCCAATTTTACACCAGAACTCCTGTTTCAGCTCCTACAGTTCAGAAATGTACTCCAACTTCCAGAAGACTCCAGATATTTCTACCAGATCAGCAACCACTTGAGTTTCACTAAACTAGCCTAATCATTCTAGAACTTTCCCTAAACCCTAGCTTAAACCCTAAGCTAACTCCTAACAAACTCCTTCTAGAAACTCTTCAACAAACTTTGGGAGGGAAAGTTCTAATTCAAACCTAAACCTAGGGTTTGGGAGTTCTATAAATAAGACCCTAGGCTCATTATTCCATATTATTCAACCTTGGGAAAGCTTAGAAAAATCAATCTCTTTCTTCATCCCCTCTTCCTCAAGTTTAGTGAGAGAGCTTGTAGGAAACCCTAACCCTAAATCCAATCACAATTCAAGATCTTGAGTGCAAGCCAAGCAAGATGCCTTCAACCCTTTTATGAGCCGAGCCAATCTTCAATCGGGCAAGAGATCAAAGTAGATCCACGATCCACGGAGACGAGCGAAGCCGAGTCAACGATCGATTTCTTCTTCTTGTAGATCTTGAAAGAATGTATTGAAATTGTTGATTAAATAAAAGGTGATATTCTTTTATCTTGTTTTCTTTAAATTCCGCATCATGTTATCTTTACAATTCTTGAATATTATCTGTGTGGTGATGTGTGAATAAAACTCCGCTCGTCGAGGAGTCGAGACGGATAATAGAATGATGATGTAACATAGCTTTAATCGATTCTTGAGTCCTACGAGTTTTGTAAACCCTAGCAAGTTCAAGAAATGACAACCCATTTCGTTTCGATGCTTTCTTGATTGACATCGATCGAAATTGGGGAGTTACGATCATTTCTTGAATTTGGTAGAGGCTAGAAAAGGAATGATATCGACGAAAGAACAAGGGTTATAGGATGAAACCCTAGTTTCACGAGAAAGCCCCAACTCTCGTCGATGATCATCGATCTAGTATCAATCCTTCGAAGGACAAGAACACGATATCTTTAGATTACATCACGTCTATCGATCCTATCGATTCCTACGAGCCTCTCTTATATTCTTGATTGTTGATTGGAAATATTATCAAAACAACCGATTCTTGATTGTTTATAGTTTCTTGATTCTTGCATAAAGAATAGTGACACTCGAATACAAATCATTCTTGAATCATGTTTTCTTTTATTGTTGCTTAACTTTTCATTTCAAACGTATCAAAATACAAGTGAATCGTGCAATCCCTGTGGACGATCCGCACTCACTACAAACTACATCCGACACCGTAGTTTGATTGCGGTCAAAATAGTTTTTGGTTGTGAAGTTCTTTACAAATTTCTCTATATACTACACAACGGGAAAAACGATCAATCAAAATGGCGCCGTTGCCAGGGATCGCGCTAATTCATTTGCATTTTTAGTTTGAAGTGAAAGAATTATTACGTTTTACTTCTTGAAATCAAAATTCGTACAAACTCTTACACGTGTGTTGTGATTTGATTGCAAGGTAATCTGGAGCATTCTGTGCTGTGATAAAATTGTTTGGAGAGTATCAGAGAACAGAGGAAAGCAACAGCAAGTAGCTGTTGAAATCTTGTGCAGTGAACCCACAATCTAGGCGCGGAAGCGCGGCTAATACCCACCAAGTGCGGCGGATCCGCGGCTTGGTCAAGGGATCTCTGGAAAATTTTCCAGCAGGTAATTTCTTGCTCTCTCCCCTCTCCTCTTTTAGCTCCAACTAACCCTTTGCTGCAGGATTCTTTGCAAATAAATCGCAGCGCCGCAAAGCAAAATTAAAAATTGTGTGTGATTTTGATTTCTTGGTTGTTTGCATTCTAATACGGAAATTTAAGGGGCACGACCAAATCCAAATTAGGTGGGGATTTCATTACCCTTCCTAGGCCCCGAAAATCGCAAAACTTGCATCCGCATTACCCTCATTAACTAAAAGAAATCTAGAGAAGACTCTAAGGACTGTCGCGCTCAATAGGACAAGAGAAGGTCGTGGGTAATTCATTGCTTATCCGCGTTTTCTTGTGGTGCCTAAGGCGAGTGTGTCTAAGGCTAGTGGTTATTAATTAGGACCACTGTAGTGGTGGCTCCTTCCTACTTACCTGGCACTTATCCGGCCACAGGGGGACAAAGAGGCAGTGGAGGATTCTATCCTGCGACTTGTCTTTTGGCAGTTAGGAGCGGTCTAGAGCCGGACCTAGGTGACCATTAGATTCTAGGGTTTGTGTGCTGCATTTGTTTTGTCGCATCATTTTTTCAAAATCCGTCCCTTTTTCAAAAGCAAACACCGCATTCATTCATCCCTAATTATAAGTCAACGCTGCCACTTGTACTAACCCTTTTTAGTGCAAGATAGGCTGGACACGGGATTCTAGTGCCCGTTTAGTCCGCGTACCCTTTATCGACTCCGAAGTCGATAATTCTCCATTTACCTTTTCTTTACCCACTACTACACCCACTCCGATGGATCCGAATCCATCAAACTTCTTTAACCCTAATCTGCCACCGTCCGTTGGTGCGCAGAATCCACCCTACATTTCTCTCCAGGAAAGATGCTATCCACATAGAGGTCCTCTTTCGACCTGCTTATCCACACCACCAGCCAATGGGGACAACTTTGAAATAAAGCCCCAGTATATCAATCTTTTACCCAAGTACCACGGACTCGAGACCGAGGACGCTTACGTTTTCATTACCAAATTTGAAAACGTATGCGCAATGATGGGTACGTCACAACTTTCAGTGGATGCGATGCGTCTACGACTTCTTCCATTTACTTTGTGCGATATAGCCGAGAAGTGGCTATATAACACCACCGCACATTCTATTACGAATTGGGAAGAATTCGTCGCTGCATTCCTTAAGAAATTTTACCCAATCCAAAAGACGGCTCGAATCCGTAGCGAACTGAACCAATTTGCCCAGCTCCCTGCCGAACCATTTTCTAAATACTTTGAACGTTTCAAGGATCTATTGGTTCAATGTCCTCATCATGGCATCCCGAGATGGGAGCTTTGCCGAATCATATATGAGGGCAGTAACCCTAGCACTAAACAGAGCCTTGAAAACATGTGTCAAGGTACATTTATGACTAAGGATGATGGGGAAGCCTGGCGATACTTAGAAGAGTTCGCTGAAAAATCACTAATTTGGGAGAGTGGAACACAACCATTGAATAGGGGTGGCGTACACCAAATAGATGTGTCCATAGGTGTTCGAGCTGAAATGGCAGCAATGCAAAAGAAGCTCGACGCTATGGAACACAAATTTGCAGCAGCCTCCCTAAACCCAGTGTCACTCCCCAAAACTGTTTGTGGGTGCTGTTCTGATCCGTCACATTTAACGGAAGAATTTCCATTAAACTCTGCGTTTCAAGGTCACGAGCATTCTAATACTGCATTTCAAAGACCTCGAAACGATCCATATTCTTCCACGTACAATCAGGGTTGGAGGAACCACCCGAATTTTGCTTGGAACCAAAACCAATCTCAAAACACGGTTCCAAACACGAATAATTTTCAAAGGGCTCTTCCTCCACCACAACAGCAACCCCTTCAACTCACTCAGCACCCCTATCAGTCACAAAATTTCCAAAATCAGGGCAACACTCCTGCACAGTCTAATCCTATGCAGCCCTGTTCTGACGATTTCTCTCAATTCACTCAAACCATGAAATCACTTTTATGAAATTTCATGGATGTTTCGACTGAGGTTAGATCTTCCGTCAGTGAAATAAAGAAAAACTCAGCGTCCCAAGCTGAGAGTATTCGCACGATGGAAGCTGAAATCACACGCTTAAAAGCCGAAATGAGTGCGAGAGAAAAAGGGAAACTTCCCTCTCAACCCCTACAGAATCCTGGGCATTACAATGTAAATGCCATTACAACGTTGAGATCGGGAAGAGTGCTGAACAATCATGTCGGGGAAGAGATTGATAATACTGAAAATCATATCAACACCCCGGCTGAGTCTTTTCCACACACTTCACATTCTGATCCTTCTTCTTCTACCAAACCACCTTCGCACGAGCCTATTCTCCATTTCCCTTTAGGCTCAACACCTTCACCCAACCCTTATAGTTCTCCACAGACGGTCCCCACACCTCCTTTGGGACCTCGTCTACCCCCCTTTCCTTCTCCTATAATGGACCCTGCGCTTATTGCGAAAGCTCTTTACCCGAACCGGTTAAGGGCAAATAGAACGAGTCCTCATATGGAGAAAATTTTAGAGATGTTCAAACAGGTTAACATCAATATCCCTCTCCTAGATGCGATTCAACAAGTCCCCGCTTATGCGAAGATTCTTAAGGACTTGTGCACTAGGAAGAGGAAGACCCAAGTGCCGAAGAAGGTCTTTATGTCTAATAACATCAGCACTGCTTTTATACCCCAGCTTCCAAAGAAAAGAAAGGACCCAGGTTGTCCTACAATATCGATTTCGATTGGGGGTAAAAACATAAATCGTGCTCTGTTAGACCTTGGCGCAAGTGTTAACCTGCTCCCTTATTCTGTCTATGAGCAATTAGGGATTGGAGAGCTGAAACCTGCTCATTGCACTCTCCAGATGGCAGACCGATCTATCACCAAACCAAGGGGTGAATTAGAGGATGTATTGATAAAGGTCGGGGAATTTGTTTTCCCTGTAGACTTCATTGTGCTCGACACACATCCTGTAGTAAACCCCCGGGGCCAAATTCCGGTGATTCTAGGTCGTCCTTTCCTTGCCACTTCCAACGCTGTTATAAACTGTAGAAATGGTTCAATGAATTTATCATTTGGAAATATGACCATTGAACTAAATATCTACAAAGTTGGAAGTCAGCCATCAGAACCCTCGGCTCATATTTTAGATGTGTGCTCTGTCCATGAGATCGCTCCCGATAGTTGTAGAGCTGAGGATCTTTGCTTTACTGATCTCGATAACATTAGCACATCTCTGTTTGACTTTGCACATGATCTTAGTGAGGACACTTTACCTACACATGAGTCCTGCACTTCTGACTTTTCTCCACCCGAGTCTGTATCTTTCACAGGCTCTGAGCTTCTTTGTAGATCCAAAAATCAATCTATGACCCTTCCTTCTATCATTTCTCCGCCTGAGTTAGATCTCAAAATTTTACCTTCTCACCTGAAATATGCATATCTTGGTGAGAACGAGTCATTACCGGTTATCATTTCCGCTTCTCTTGCATCAGAGCAAGAGAATGCCCTTTTATCGGTATTGAGATCTAACAAAGAGGCGTTTGGTTGGAGTATGGCGGACATCAAAGGGATTAGTCCCTTGATAGTTGAACATCATATACATGTGATGGATGATGCCAGACCGACCCGAGAACCACAGAGATGGTTGAATCCCGTCATGAAGGAAGCTGTCATGAAAGAGATCGTCAAATGCTTAGATAGTGGTATTATATACCCCATCTCCGATAGCCAGTGGGTAAGTCCTATACATGTCGTTCCTAAGAAATCCGGCATCACAGTTATCACAAATGAGGCGAATGAGTTGATTCAGACACGCGCCCAAACTGGGTGGTGTGTATGCATCGATTATAGAAAACTCAACGCTGCTACGAGGAAAGATCATTTTCCTCTACCATTTATTGATCAAATGCTGGAACGCTTAGCGGGACGACAATATTATTGTTTTATGGACGGATACTCAGGCTACAATCAGGTCCCCATCGCCAAAAAGGATCAAGATAAAACCACTTTTACTTGTCCTTTTGGTACCTTTGCTTACAGTCGCATGCCCTTTGGGTTATGCAATGCTCCCGCTACCTTTCAGTGGTGTATGATGGGGATATTCTCTGATATGGTAGAGAATTTTTTGGAGATCTTTATGGACGACTTCTCGATTTTTGGAGACTCTTTTTCTGATTGCCTTGCGAATCTGGACGCTGTTCTTACTCGTTGCAAAGAGAAGAACTTGACATTAAACTGGGAAAAATGCCATTTTATGGTCCAAGAAGGAATAGTCCTTGGACATGTCATTTCACAGAAAGGCATTGAGGTTGACAGAGCTAAAGTAGATGTCATTCAAAACCTACCTCATCCCAAAAGCGTCAAAGATATTCGCTCTTTCCTTGGCCATGCGGGCTTTTATAGGAGATTCATTAAGGATTTTAGCAAAATTGCTAGACCTTTAACACTACTCCTGGCCAAGGATACGACCTTCCATTTTGACTCGGATTGCGAGACAGCTTTCGACTCACTTAAACACTCACTCACTTCAGCCCCCGTGCTATCATCACCAAATTGGGACTACCCCTTTGAGCTGATGTGTGACGCATCTGATTTTGCAGTAGGTGCAGTCTTAGGAAAGCACATCGATAAGATGCCACACGTGATTTACTATGCAAGTAAGACCCTGAATGATGCGCAAATCAATTATACAACAACCGAGAAAGAGCTTTTAGCGGTTGTATTTGCATTAGAAAAATTCAGGCCTTACTTAATCAGCTCACCTATAGTTGTGTATACTGACCATTCCGCTTTGAAACATCTTCTGGCGAAGAAAGATGCAAAAGGTCGACTAATACGTTGGATCCTACTGTTACAAGAATTTGATCTTGTTATCAAAGATAAGAAAGGATGTGAAAACGTAGTAGCTGACCACCTTTCACGCATCGTTTCTTCCCCTGTGACCCTGCCGATCAATGATTCATTCCCTGATGAACAACTCTTGAGCATATCCGCTGACCATGGTTCAGGGATATTGTGAACTATCATGCCACGGGACTTATACCGAGCGATTGGTCAAAACAGGACAAATATCGTTTTCTTTCCCAAGTAAAACACTTTTACTGGGATGAACCCTATTTGTTTAAGTATTGTCCTGACCAGATCATTCGCCGGTGCGTCCCAAATGAAGAGTTCAAGAGTGTTCTTTCATTCTGTCATGATCAGGCTTGTGGGGGTCACTTTGGTCCTAGAAAGACAGCGGAAAAGGTTTTGCAATGTGGATTTTATTGGCCGACCTTATTCAAGGACGCATTTGAGTATTGCAAAACCTGTACACAATGTCAGTATACGGGTAGAATATCCCAGAGGAATGAAATGCCTCAGCAACCTATTCTGGTTGTTGAAATGTTTGATGTTTGGGGCATAGATTTTATGGGTCCTTTTCCCAACTCCTTTGGGAATCTGTACATATTGCTGGCGGTTGATTATGTCTCAAAGTGGGTAGAAGCCATTCCATGTCGCACTAATGAAAGGAAAGTTGTCATTAAGTTCTTGAAAGAGAATATCTTTTCGCGATTTGGACACCCACGCGCTATCATTAGCGATAATGGGACACATTTCTGCAACAGGTCTTTCGAGACTCTGATGCGAAAATACTCAATCAACCACCGTCTTTCTACACCCTATCACCCCCAAACAAGCGGGCAGGCTGAGATCTCAAACAGACAAATCAAACTTATCCTGGAGAAAACTGTTGCTAAGAATAGAAAAGACTGGTCGACCAAATTGACTGATGCTCTTTGGGCATTCAGGACTGCATATAAGACCGACCTAGGAATGTCTCCATATAGGATAGTGTTTGGAAAAGCATGTCATTTACCCGTCGAGATAGAGCATAAAGCATTGTGGGCTATAAAGGAAATAAATTTTGATCTAAACCTTGCTTGCAACTTTCGGAAGCTGCAACTTAACGAGCTAAGCGAACTCCGCGATGAAGCTTATGATAACGCTGTAATCACAAAGAATAGGACTAAGGTTTTTCACGATAAAAACATTTTGAGGAAAACATTTTCACCTGGTCAACAAGGCCTTCTTTATGATTCACGATTACACCTTCACGCGGGAAAGCTCCGATCTCGATGGAAGGGACCTTTTGTTGTGCGGTCTATATTCCCGCACGGGGCAGTAGAAGTTGAAAATGTTAAAAACGGCACCTTTTTCAAAGTAAATGGACATAGACTAAAGCCGTATTTTTCCACTGACCCCACGGAGGAGCTCTTGTTCTTACAAGAGCCAGTTTATTTGGATTAAAATTCCTCCGTTTCACCTTCATATCCTGTATATCATTGCATCATCTTTTGAATGAAGGTGGGTAAAAGATAAGTTTGGGGGAAGTTCTTCACTTATATATTTTGCCCCCACTAATAATTCCCCCCAGATTTACAGGTTTTATAGATATAGCTGTCGGCAACAGTGAGGACACTGTTGAAAACAAGTTTGGGGGAGGTTTGTGCTTATTTTCGCATCATTTGCATATCATCTGCATAAGCACAAAACATTTCTTTTAAAAATCTATAAAAATTGAAAAATTTTCAAAACCCATAAAAATTTAAAAATTTTCAAATATAAAAATAATTTTAATATTTACACTTTTTGTATATAAATAAGATAATGAAAGTTTAGATAGTGAAAAATTGCATCCATGAGATTAGAAAAATTTTAGAAAACTAAGAAAATTAGAAGTTTTCTTATACGAACTAGTAATAAGTAGTTATGAACCGTTGTCCCAAGGGTTAGTAAGATGAAGGACGTCACTAATCTGAGGATAAAAATAAGTCTGAAAAATAGTTTCTATTCTGGAAGCCAAATATTTTGAACGTTGCTACCCTGCTATTCGCACTTACACACGTCTTGAAGCCTGGGATAGTAGAGGATACCTTGAAATGCTCTTGTCTTAAAGCCAAAAGTATGGAAAAAAAAATATATGGTGAGAAAAATGGATACTGGTTTTGTTATCACCGAGGGCAATAAAAATATATAGCAAAAGGGTGCTTCTTCACCTAGTGCCCTAAGGCCAACTGGTCTGGGAGTCACTGCTATACCTAAGGTGGTGCAAGATTAGGAAAATACACCAAATAAGCAAGCACATGAGTAATCGGTCGGTTAGTACCTCAAGAAGTATTAACGGTCGCATGAAAGTGTGTGAGCTCATCGAAAAAAAAAAGTACTGAGGTTGATGGGCAAGAGTATGATAGCTTGAATTGAATTCTCCGGGTGTAGGGATGTCTTTACACACACGCAGGGTTATATGATCGATGTTTGGAAGAAAGATAGGAATGAAGAATAAGATGATGTTTTATTGAGGGAGGACGTGATTTCTGACATCTTTTCTTGACCATTAAGATAGGGCTCATGACAACCGAAAAGCTAGCTTAGTTGGAAACCCTAATTTTCAAAGTCTTTCTTTTACGATTCTCTTCTTTAAATGTAATATTCATGATCTTGCTTTTATTATTGGATTTTGTGGGTGCAATCCGCTGAAAACCCTCAGGAGACAACACTCCTCCTACTAGGGACACCTAGAGGTTTAAAGGCTTGTTGCACGTGCTCAGTGCAATCGTGTTGCCTACGAAAGTGTGCTAGTTAGTTTTTCTCTTTCTTTATTTTCACCTTCTCTTTTTAATAAAACATTCGCTCGAGACGATCGAAATTAAGTTTGGGGGTATTTGATCAGTCGAATATATTGCATATTTTAACCGGCAATTTCCTTATCATCTGCATACATATAGAAGTGTTCGGCATCAGTATTCTACATATTAGCAAATCTATCACAGATTATCAAATTACATGTACTAGACCTGAAAACCGGCATTTCTAGGGAAATTGACTGCATTGCATTACATAGCATATTGTCTATATCTTGCAACCCGTGTTTCGAAGTCTGTGCAGGAAAAGAGAAGCTTGCTCGATCATTACATTGCTCGACCATTACAATTGCTCGTAAGCTCACTAAATTCAAATCTGGTATCATTACAAAAGAGCAACTGAAATTCAACATATCAAAGGAAGCTACAAACAGCAGCCCAAGACCACAGAAGAAGCCACAGAGCCCAAGCACACCAACAAGCCGCGGATCCGTGGCATGGGCTTGCTTAGGCCGCGGATCCGCGGTGGGCCCAGGGGATCACTTCCCCAATTTTACACCAGAACTCCTGTTTCAGCTCCTACAGTTCAGAAATGTACTCCAACTTCCAGAAGACTCCAGATATTTCTACCAGATCAGCAACCACTTGAGTTTCACTAAACTAGCCTAATCATTCTAGAACTTTCCCTAAACCCTAGCTTAAACCCTAAGCTAACTCCTAACAAACTCCTTCTAGAAACTCTTCAACAAACTTTGGGAGGGAAAGTTCTAATTCAAACCTAAACCTAGGGTTTGGGAGTTCTATAAATAAGACCCTAGGCTCATTATTCCATATTATTCAACCTTGGGAAAGCTTAGAAAAATCAATCTCTTTCTTCATCCCCTCTTCCTCAAGTTTAGTGAGAGAGCTTGTAGGAAACCCTAACCCTAAATCCAATCACAATTCAAGATCTTGAGTGCAAGCCAAGCAAGATGCCTTCAACCCTTTTATGAGCCGAGCCAATCTTCAATCGGGCAAGAGATCAAAGTAGATCCACGATCCACGGAGACGAGCGAAGCCGAGTCAACGATCGATTTCTTCTTCTTGTAGATCTTGAAAGAATGTATTGAAATTGTTGATTAAATAAAAGGTGATATTCTTTTATCTTGTTTTCTTTAAATTCCGCATCATGTTATCTTTACAATTCTTGAATATTATCTGTGTGGTGATGTGTGAATAAAATTCCGCTCGTCGAGGAGTCGAGACGGATAATAGAATGATGATGTAACATAGCTTTAATCGATTCTTGAGTCCTACGAGTTTTGTAAACCCTAGCAAGTTCAAGAAACGACAACCCATTTCGTTTCGATGCTTTCTTGATTGACATCGATCGAAATTGGGGAGTTACGATCATTTCTTGAATTTGGTAGAGGCTAGAAAAGGAATGATATCGACGAAAGAACAAGGGTTATAGGATGAAACCCTAGTTTCACGAGAAAGCCCCAACTCTCGTCGATGATCATCGATCTAGTATCAATCCTTCGAAGGACAAGAACACGATATCTTTAGATTACATCACGTCTATCGATCCTATCGATTCCTACGAGCCTCTCTTATATTCTTGATTGTTGATTGGAAATATTATCAAAACAACCGATTCTTGATTGTTTATAGTTTCTTGATTCTTGCATAAAGAATAGTGACACTCGAATACAAATCATTCTTGAATCATGTTTTCTTTTATTGTTGCTTAACTTTTCATTTCAAACGTATCAAAATACAAGTGAATCGTGCAATCCCTGTGGACGATCCGCACTCACTACAAACTACATCCGACACCGTAGTTTGATTGCGGTCAAAATAGTTTTTGGTTGTGAAGTTCTTTACAAATTTCTCTATATACTACACAACGGGAAAAACGATCAATCAGTAGTCAAGTACACATCCTAAGGGCTTTACCTACATGTAACTGTAAGGTTCCTAGGCACTCTCAAGAAGTCTCACAAGGCATCAACCATGCCCGTTTCAAAAATTACGGTGCCGAGAAACCCTAGACTACGGATCGTTAGCTAGATGTCTAGGTGAAAGATGCAACTAGTAAACTACTTTACTAAGAGAATGGAAATACAACCTTTGTAGATCCGTTTCTCCACTTCCTAAGCTCCACGTAGGCGTCCTCTCGCTGTCCTAGTTGGATCTCGGACTCTCGCATCGGCTTCATCGAAGAAATGAGCGGAATGGGTCGTCGGCTTCGTGCCGAAGATGATCTACGTCGAGGTTGCACAAGTTCAAGCTCCAACTTCACCAAGTTGAGAAACTTGTGAAGAAAACACCCAAAACAACTTGGCAAGAGGTAGAGGGTGAAGAAATAGGAGGTGGGTTCACTTTAGAATTGGATTTCTCACTTTAGAAATCAAGTTGCCATTGATGGCATCAAGGTTTCTTTCTTGAAGAAGAAGGTCAAGAAGAAGAAAAGAATATGACAAGTATATCTTAAAATGAAAAAGAAAACCATACTTATCATATTCTAACTAGGGTTAAGTGTAGAGAATAGACCATGGTAAGTGGATGGATTAGGGTTAAGCATGAAGACAAAATGGTCTCCTTGGTCAAAGCTTCATGAAGCTTCAACAAGCTTCATGACAAAAACAAACCATTTTATTTTCATTTATCCAATGAAATAAATGAAGAAATGAATAAATAAATGATAAGGCAAAACCCTAATTATCATTTAACCATGGTTTAATTCTTCACACTTAACCAAATGATCAAGTATCATCAAACATGATACAAATATGTGCACAAAAGTATATCACATATACAACTTGCACATCAAGTGAGAAAATCCATATAAAGTGAACCAATACTAGTTAATGCAAAGTAATATATCAAATATATAATTATACATTAAATCATTAAATCAACATTTGATTCAATGATCCGGTCATGTCGCACATAACCGACTAGTATTCAATGTATCGATTTATCGAATCAATGATTCGATAACTAGGTCATATCGAATATAACCAATCGAAACATTTATCGCGAGAATGAAATGCGGTATCACATACACGCATTATTCTCGCTCCCGCACATATCTCATATGCGCTCCTATTTCGTTTCGCTTGAGCCAGGAAACCTCTGTGTAGGACTCTAAAGACTCGTCAATACGCCGGTAGCAGATGATGATCATATCAAGCACCCACAAGCCGCAAGCGGTCTGCTAAACGTAACGGCCATCCGGGTATTGAGCGATCAGAAGATCGACGAGCTAGCCCGCTCACACTCCTGTGAATCCAACCAGTAACACTTACCGTACAGTCCGGTCTGTTCGTCTGATACGTCGCATATCAAGTCTAGGGGTGGTAAACGTCAGACCCCAATAACCGATAAGTCGTGCCGATGTGAGGCTCATAACGGGTCGAGAAACTACTGGTAACACTTACCAGCAAATCTCTGATCAGCCCTGGACAGGGACTTCCCTGTTACGGCCAATCGAGCACAGCGCAACATCAACCCCCAATACCGGGAGAGACGAAACCCCTCCTATCGCTCATTGCCTCCATGTGACTCGGGACTGTACCCAAAGACCACCGTTTTGCACGCCCTCATGGACGTGGTAAGGTGGAGATCAAAGCACAGTGGAAATCACACAAGACTCTATGACGATCTCGGGTCTACAAACTAACCTGCACAAGTGTCACCTGAGAACTGCCATCTGACGTGAGGTATAATACCATCTGGGAGTTCTCGGCGAGTCCGTCCAGTGTACCCAGTCTCCACTGAGCACCCGTATACCATCTCTGATGTCAAACACCAATGGATATGGGATCATCCATCGCCCATCTCATGGGTCGAGAAGCGTATACGCTAGTCTACTCTGGTATATCGATGCCCCGTCTCGATACACCCATGACTAGGGACCTTGAAGGATGTACTTATGGACTACCATGTCCCCACTAGTATGATCTGCATCATAGTCCAAGTAGTCAAGTACACATCCTAAGGGCTTTACCAACATGTAACCATAAGACAGTTTAAAGAGACTAGTGTACATGTTAAGATAAAGAGTAACCAGATAGCATACTATCATATCGAGCAAGAAAGTCATCTCTATATATGTCCAAGCATCCAATATAATATACATCATTTGTACAATACTGGCCTCTAGGGCATACATACAACTAACAATCTCCCACTTGCACTAGGGCCAGCTGCTGTAGTATCGCATACCGAGCATCCCGAAGAGTCTCTCAAACTGTATCTGGGGAATGGCCTTCGTGAGTGGATCCGCCGTGTTGTTCTTCATGTCAACCCTCCTGACCTCGATCTCCCGGCGATCAACTGTCTCCCGGATCAGGTGATACCGTCTCAGAATATGCCTGGACCGCTGATGGGACCTGGGTTCCTTGGCCAAAGCCACCGCTCCATTGTTATCGCAATACAAAGGTATTGGATGCTCAATGGATGGAACTACTCCAAGTTCAGTAATGAACTTCTTGATCCAGACAGCCTCTTTGGCAGCATCGTTGGCAGCGATGTATTCAGCCTCCATCGTCGAGTCTGCCACGGTTTCCTGCTTGGAACTCTTCCAGCTAACCGCCCCTCCGTAAAGGGTAAAGACAAAGCCCGACTGCGTATCACTCTGGAAGCTCGAATCGGTAAAGGAATCCACTTGGAGCTCTCCGTTACCATACACCAAGAACATATCTCTAGTCCTTCGTAAGTACTTGAGAATGCTCTTCACAGCTGTCCAGTGACTCTCTCCAGGATCAGCTTGATACCTTCTCACTATACTTAGTGAGTATGCTACATCGGGTCTGGTACATAGCATCGCATACATGATAGAGCCTACTGCCGAAGCATAGGGTATCCCTTGCATGCGAGCTCTCTCCAAATCAGTCTTGGGAGACATCTCTTTGGAGAGAGTGACTCCAGAGATCGTGGGCAAGTTCCCACGCTTGGACTCTTCCATACTAAACCTCTTTAGTATGGTGTCAATGTACCTGGATTGGGACAATCCCAAAATCCGTTTGGATCTATCTCTATAGATCCTAATTCCCAATATGCAGGAGGCATCACCAAGATCTTTCATTGAGAATCTTTGTGATAAGAAGAGCTTGACCGATTGCAGTATAGGAATATTATTTCCTATCAAGAGTATGTCGTCCACGTACAATACGAGGAAGACAACCTTACTCTCTGCCACCTTCTTGTAGATACAAGATTCATCTGGGTTTTTGACGAAATCAAACTCTTTGATAACGACGTCAAAGCAGATGTTCCAACTCCGCGATGCTTGCTTTAATCCATAAATGGATTTAAGCAGCTTGCACACCTTCCCGCTGCTCCCACTGTCTACGAAGCCCTCTGGCTGAGTTATGTACACGCACTCTTCTAAATCACCATTTAGAAAAGCGGTCTTAACATCCATTTTCCAGATTTCGTAATCATGATAAGCAGCGATGGCAAGCATGATCCGGATGCATTTAAGTATAGCCACTGGAGAAAAGGTCTCGTCATAGTCCACACGTGGTCTTTGACGAAAACCCTTTGCTACAAGTCTAGCTTTGAAAGTCTCCACTTTCCCATCTACACCAAGTTTCTTCTTGAAGATCCACTTGCTCCCAATGGGTTTTACCCCTTCAGGAGCAACGTCCAAAGTCCATACTTTGTTGGTGTACATGGATTCCATCTCGGACCGCATAGCATCCAGCCATTTCACTGAGTCCCTACTCGTGATGGCCTGCTCGAAGCTAGTTGGGTCATCATCCTCCATGATGCAATCTTCACTTCCACCGTCAATGAGAAAACCGTAGTATCTCTTAGGTGGACGAGAAGCCCTGCTAGATCGGTGGAGAGGCTGGGGTTCGTCGGGTACTACTGAATCCTCTGGTTCTACTAAATCTTCAGTTATTGTTTGTGCTGCTGGAACCTCTTCCAGTTCTACCTCAACGCCACTAATCTGTTTCATAAGAAAACCTTTTTCTAAGAAAGTGGCATGTCGAGAAACAAACACCTTTTGTTCCTCGGGGTGGTAGAAGATATACCCTTGTGAATTTTTGGGATATCCTACAAACTTACATAAGACTGATCTCGCCTCGAGTTTGTCCGGATTTTGTCTTTTGACATAGGCTGGACAACCCCATATCTTAACATACTTAAGAGATGGTCTCTTCCCTTTCCATATCTCATATGGAGTGGTAGGCACTGATTTGGTAGGAACTATATTCAATAGGTGTATGGCTGTCTCAAGCGCATACCACCAAAAGGAAATAGGTAACTCAGCTGTACTCATCATTGAACGCACCATATCTAATAGGGTGCGATTCCCTCGTTCCGATACACCGTTGTGCTGTGGTGTATAAGGTGGAGTAAGCTGAGAGAGAATCCCATTCTCTTTTAGATAATCTTGGAACTCATTGCTCAAGTATTCTCCTCCTCGATCAGATCGAAGGATCTTAATACTTTTGCCCGTTTGGTTCTCTACTTCTTGCTTATATTCTCTGAATTTCTCAAAAGCTTCAGACTTGTGTTTCAAAAGGAACACATGCCCGTATCTAGAGAGATCGTCAGTGAATGTAATGAAGTAGGAAGAACCGTTCGTGGCATGGGTAGACATGGGACCGCATACATCACTATGCACTAGTCCTAAGAGTTCAGTAACTCTTTCTCCGTGTCCACTAAACGGAGCTTTGGTCATTTTTCCTTTGAGACATGAATGGCAAGTATCATAAGATGATAATTCGAACGGATTCAAATAACCATCCTTATGTAACTTAGCCAGTCGTGTCGCATTGATATGACCAAGTCTATAATGCCACAAGAAGGAATCGTTCATTTCTGAACTTTTCCTCTTGTTTGTGTTTTGTATATTGAGGACTGTATTTTGATTTAGAATGAATATGCCATTATGTAGCGAGCCTGATGCAATCAACTTTTGATCCAGGAATATGTTCATAACATTATCCTTTATTACAAAATTATATCCTTCTTTACTCAATAAAGAAACTGATATAATGTTGCACATCATGTTTGGTATATAATAGCATTCATTCAGAATTATTGTATCACCACTTGGTAATACTAGGTGATATTCGCCAACTGCTTTGGCTGCAACATTTGCCCCATTCCCTACTTGAACGGAATGATCACCTTTTCCCAGTTCTCTACCTTTCCGTAGCCCATGTAACATCTTACATATGTGGGATCCTGATCCGGTATCCAATACCCAGGACGTAGGGTGAATAGAGAAACAGTTCTCAATGACAAACACACCCGAAGATGATGCATCAACATGCATGTTCTCCTTTTGGGCGGTGTGAGAATCCAGATATTCTCCATTTTCCTGTTCATTCTTATAACTCTTATAAGATAGAACGGGTTCAACGTTCCCCTGCACAGTATAACATGCGGGTTCGGTCAATACATCCATATTATTATCTTCATTAGGGCATGAAATGGTCGCTACCTGGAGAGAGAGAGAAGAAAACACTTTAGCGTATGCTCGTGCAAGATCAGATTGGTTATTATCTTATCTAATCAGGATGGCTCCCACTGCTTTTTATCAAATCTTCCTTCAAACCCTAAAAGGAAAGACTAGCCGGGATTAATTACATACTACAAGTTCGCCAATCTTTCAGCCAGGCCAGTGTCGGTACTTTGAGGGAGGTCCCCCGTGCTTTCGCACGAACCTAATTAATGTAAACCTCGTTTTCCCAGAGGCGTAACCTCGTTGACACCTTTCTAGACACCTACTTGATCAGCTAATTGCAATGTGTAAAACTCTCCCAGGAGTAACTCTTACTCGCAGTGGGTATCGGGATCCAACTATCCCATAGAAGGTATGCAATCTCATTGCAAATTTCAACACTTGAAATTCCCGATAATATTTTACCCCTAGTGTTCTATGACCTTGACGAATGCCAAACAACCCATAGTCCACTAGTCAAGTTCAACCCGTACATTTCTTGATTGAATTAAACCCACCCGCACGACCCTTGACGAATGCCAAACAACGCCGTACGAATACCCTAATCCAATCTGCATCATATGCATAAGCAGATAAATACTAGTTAGCTACCGTACACTACGCCTTGACGAATGCCAAACTACCGCAGCACGAATACTAATTAGTACTTATCTGAAATGACGGAGGGCTACGCAGGTTTTCAGAAAACCTAATGCGTAATGAACTTGATATCGTTGTAGGATCAAATATAGTTTTGAAATGGAGTGATTTTGAGGCTTTTCTAGTTTTGCTAAAGGGGTCACTCCCGGTGAAGGGATCATCGGCCCTTTCCTCGTCGAATGAGGTGCGGGATATATCATATATATCACTGTGCAAAGTAAAAACTATAGAAGCAATCAAAAGTCAAACCGAGTGTGTAGCATCTGCCAGTTATCGCTAAAGGAGTCACTCCCGGTGAAGGGATCTCGGTCCTTTCCTCATCGAATAAGGTGCAGGGTATATCATATATACCGCTATGCAAAGCAAGAACTGTAGCTACCTATTTAATTTAAAATTTGATTCTACAACATCATTTGGTTTCTTTTCTTTCATTAATCACATTAATGAAGTCACATCATTTAAATACCTAAACATCACAGAAAAAGTCCAGAGAGCTCATGGGTTTTAGGGTTTCGGGTTCGTTCGGACTTCAAACTTCGTCTAGACTTCGCCTAAGGCTCTAGCTAGGCTCTGATACCACTGTAAGGGTCCTAGGCACTCACAAGAAGTCTCACAAGGCATCAACCATGCCCGTTTCAAAAATTACGGTGCCGAGAAACCCTAGACTACGGATCGTTAGCTAGATGTCTAGGTGAAAGATGCAACTAGTAAACTACTTTACTAAGAGAATGGAAATACAACCTTTGTAGATCCGTTTCTCCACTTCCTAAGTTCCACGTAGGCGTCCTCTCGCTGTCCTAGTTGGATCTCGGACTCTCGTATCGGCTTCATCGAAGAAATGAGCGGAATGGGTCGTCGGCTTCGTGCCGAAGATGATCTACGTCGAGGTTGCACAAGTTCAAGCTCCAACTTCACCAAGTTGAGAAACTTGTGAAGAAAACACCCAAAACAACTTGGCAAGAGGTAGAGGGTGAAGAAATAGGAGGTGGGTTCACTTTAGAATTGGATTTCTCACTTTAGAAATCAAGTTGCCAATGATGGCATCAAGGTTTCTTTCTTGAAGAAGAAGGTCAAGAAGAAGAAAAGAATATGACAAGTATATCTTAAATTGAAAAAGAAAACCATACTTATCATATTCTAACTAGGGTTAAGTGTAGAGAATAGACCATGGTAAGTGGATGGGTTAGGGTTAAGCATGAAGACAAAATGGTCTCCTTGGTCAAAGCTTCATGAAGCTTCAACAAGCTTCATGACAAAAACAAACCATTTTATTTTCATTTATCCAATGAAATAAATGAAGAAATGAATAAATAAATGATAAGGCAAAACCCTAATTATCATTTAACCATGGTTTAATTCTTCACACTTAACCAAATGATCAAGTATCATCAAACATGATACAAATATGTGCACAAAAGTATATCACATATACAACTTGCACATCAAGTGAGAAAATCCATATAAAGTGAACCAATACTAGTTAATGCAAAGTAATATATCAAATATATAATTATACATTAAATCATTAAATCAACATTTGATTCAATGATCCGGTCATGTCGCACATAACCGACTAGTATTCAATGTATCGATTTATCGAATCAATGATTCGATAACTAGGTCATATCGAATATAACCAATCGAAACATTTATCGCGAGAATGAAATGCGGTATCACATACACGCATTATTCTCGCTCCCGCACATATCTCATATGCGCTCCTATTTCGTTTCGCTTGAGCCAGGAAACCTCTGTGTAGGACTCTAAAGACTCGTCAATACGCCGGTAGCAGATGATGATCATATCAAGCACCCACAAGCCGCAAGCGGTCTGCTAAACGTAACGGCCATCCGGGTATTGAGCGATCAGAAGATCGACGAGCTAGCCTGCTCACACTTCTGTGAATCCAACCAGTAACACTTACCGTACAGTCCGGTCTGTTCGTCTGATACGTCGCATATCAAGTCTAGGGGTGGTAAACGTCAGACCCCAATAACCGATAAGTCGTGCCGATGTGAGGCTCATAACGGGTCGAGAAACTACTGGTAACACTTACCAGCAAATCTCTGATCAGCCCTGGCCAGGGACTTCCCTGTTACGGCCAATCGAGCACAGCGCAACATCAACCCCCAATACCGGGAGAGACGAAACCCCTCCTATCGCTCATTGCCTCCATGTGACTCGGGACTGTACCCAAAGACCACCGTTTTGCACGCCCTCATGGACGTGGTAAGGTGGAGATCAAAGCACAGTGGGAATCACACAAGACTCTATGACGATCTCGGGTCTACAGACTAACCTGCACAAGTGTCACCTGAGAACTGCCATCTGACGTGAGGTATAATACCATCTGGGAGTTCTCGGCGAGTCCGTCCAGTGTACCCAGTCTCCACTGAGCACCCGTATACCATCTCTGATGTCAAACACCAATGGATATGGGATCATCCATCGCCCATCTCATGGGTCGAGAAGCGTATACGCTAGTCTACTCTGGTATATCGATGCCCCGTCTCGATACACCCACGACTAGGGACCTTGAAGGATGTACTTATGGACTACCATGTCCCCACTAGTATGATCTGCATCATAGTCCAGGTAGTCAAGTACACATCCTAAGGGCTTTACCAACATGTAACCATAAGACAGTTTAAAGAGACTAGTGTACATGTTAAGATAAAGAGTAACCAGATAGCATACTATCATATCGAGCAAGAAAGTCATCTCTATATATGTCCAAGCATCCAATATAATATACATCATTTGTACAATACTGGCCTCTAGGACATACATACAACTAACAGTAACAGAGAGACATTCAGTATACACGTTAAGGTAAAGAGCAACCAGATAGCATACTATCATGTCGAGCAAGAATGTCCTCCCTATATATGTCCCAGCATCCACTACAATATACATCCTATGTACAGTAATGGCCTCTAGGGCATACATATAACTAACAATCTCCTACTTGCACTAGGGCCATCTGTAGCAGTGGTTGCAGTATCTCATACTCAACCATCCCATAAAAGTCTCTCTCTGGGAATAGGCCTTCGTGAGTGGATCCGCTGTGTTGTCCTCTGAGTCTACTCTCCTAACCTCGATCTCCTTGGAGATCAACCATCTCCATGATCAGGTGACACTGCCTTAGAATATGTCTGGATCACTGATGGGACCGGCGTTCCTTGGCATAAGCCACAACTCCATTGTCTCACAATAGTTGGAACGTAGTTCATCTCATGAACCAATATACACCCAAACATTCTCTTTGGTAGCATCTTGAGTAGCGATGTATCCTGCCTTTATCGTCTAGTATGCCACGGTATCTAGCTTGAAACTCTTCCAACATACCGTCCCTTTGCTTAGGGTAAAGACAATGCCTGTGACTGACACTCAGTCGTCATTATCAACCTGGAACCCTTCCAGTGATTCTCCCCATGATCGGTTGATACCATCTCACTACAACTAGTGAGAATTCTAACATCCTATTAGATCTATCTCATAGATCCAAACCCCAGGATTTAGGAGGTATCACTTTGATCCTATATGAAGAATCATTGTGATAAGCGGAGATTGATCGAGCTTAGCATAGGAAACTCCTTCCCTATCAAGAGTATGTCATCCACGTACTCTACGAGGATCATCACCATACTCCCTACTACCTTTTTGTATATACAAGGTTCATCTACCATTTTGATCAAGTCAAACTATTTGACTACTACATCAAAACAGATGTTCCAACTCCGCGATGCCTGCTTTATCCTATAAAGCATCTTGTACACGTTTCCGCTGCTCCCACTGTCTACGAAGCCCTCTGGCTGTGTACTTATAGACGCACTCTTCTAAAACATCATTTAGAAAAGCTGTCATGACACCCATCCACCAGATATCGTAGTCATGGTATGTAGCCGTGGTAAGTAGGATCTGGATGGACTTAAGCATAGGTACTGGAAAAGGTTTCATCATTATCCACGCCTGGTCGATGACGAAAACCTTTAACAAGTCTAGCTTTGAAAGTCTCAACTTTTCCATCTATACCAAGTAATCTTCTCAAGATTTACTTGCTCCTGATGGGGATTTAACCCTTCAGATATGGCAACCAAAGTCCATACTTTGTTGGTGTATATGGATTCCATCTCAGATCACTAAGCATCCAGCCATTCTTACAAAGTCCCACTCCTGATGGCCAGCTCGAAACTAGTTAGGTCATCATCTCATGATGCAATCCTCGCTCCCACTGTCATAGAGTAACCGAAGTATCTCTCAGGTGGGTGAGGAACCCTACTAGATCGGCGGAGAGGCTGAGGTTCGTTGGCAACTATTGAATCCTTTGGTTCTTTCAAATCATCAGTTGTAGTTTTTGTAGGGTTCCTAGGCACCCTAATGATGTCTCACAAGGCATCGAACATGCCATTTTCAAAAAATTCTAGGTGCCGAGAGACCCGACTACGGATCGTTTGCTAGAAAACTAGGCGAAAAGTAAACTAGTTAACAATTAACTAATGGGAAACGGAAATACAACCTTTGTAGATCCGGTGCTCCACCTCCATAGCTCCGCAACGAAGTCATCTCCGCTGTCCAAAAGGAATCCGGGCTCTAGAGTCGGCTTCGTCGGAGAAAAAGCGAGCTAGGTCGTCGATGTCCATGCCGAAGATGATCTACATCGAGGCATCGCTAAATCAAGCTCCGACTTCACCAAGTCAAGAAACTTATGAAGGAAACACACTCTACTACTTGGCAAGAGGTAGAGGATGAAGAAATAGGAAGTGGGTTAACTTTAGAATTGGATTTCTCACTCAAAAACATCAATAACCATTGATGAGGTAAGCTTTTCTTCACTTGAAGCAAGGAAGAAGAAGAAGAATAATATGATAAGAATATTATAATTGGAAAAGAAAATGAATACTTATCATATTAGAACCATGGTCAAGTGTAGAGAATTAACTAAGGTTGGATTAATGGTTAGGGTTAAAGATGAAGACAAGAATGGTTACAAAGTCAAAGCTTCATGAAGCTTCAACTAAACTCCAAAATTAGCAACCATTCTTTTCTTATCTATTCAAAATAAATAAATAAATAAATAAGTAAGAATAGAAAACCCTAATCATTAGTTTAACCATGGCTTAATCCATTACACTTAACTATAGTTAAACATGTATCATCAAACATGATACAATCAAGTGCACAAAAGTATATCACATATACAATGTGTACAATCCGAGTGAGAAAATCCATTTAAAGTGAACCAATACTAGTTAATGCAAAGTAATATATCAAATATATAATTATGCATTAAATCATTAAATCAACACTTGATTTAACGATCCGGTCATATCGCATATAACCGACTAGTATTCTATGTATCGGCTTATCGAACCAACCCTTGATTCGATAACTAGGTTATATCGCATACAACCTTTCGATACATTCATCGCGAGAATAGAATACGGTATCACATACACGCATTATTCTCGGTCCCGCACATATCTCATATGCGCTCCTATTTCGTTTCACTTGAGCCAGGAAACCTCTGTGTAGGACTCTAAAGACTCGTCAATACGCCGGCAGCAGGTGATGATCATATCAAGCACCCACAAGCCGCAAGCGGTCTGCTAAACGTAACGGCCACCCGGGTATTGAGCGATCTGAAGATCGACGAGCAAGCCCGCTCACACTCCAGTGAATCCGACCAGTAACACTACCGTACAGTCCGGTCTGATCGTCTGATATGTCGCATATCTCGCCTAGGGGTGGTAAACGTCAGACCCCAATAGCTCGATAAGTCGTGTCGATATGAGGTCTATAACTGTTCGAGAAACTACTGGTAACACTTACCAGTAAATCTCAGCAACCCTGGCCAGGGATTTCCTGTTATAGCCAATCGAACACAGCGCAACATCAACCCCCTATACCGGGAGAGAAGAATCCCCTCCTATCGCTCATTGCCTCCATGTGACTCGGGACTGTACCCAAAAACCACCATTTTGCACGCCTTCTTGGACGTGGTAAGATGGAAATCAAAGCACAGTGGGAACCACACAAGACTCTATGACGATCTCGGGTCAACAGACTACTCTGTACCAGTGTCACCAGAGAACTGCCATCTGACGTGAGGTATAATACCATCTGGGAGTTCTCGGCGAGCCCGTCCAGTGTACCCAGTCTCTACTGAGCACCCGTATATCATCTCCGATGTCAAACACCAATGGATATGGGATCATCCATCGCCCATCTGTATGGGTCGAGAAGGTATACGCTAGTCTACTCTGGTATATCGATGCCCCGTCTGGATACACCCACGACTAGGGACTTTGAAGGATGTACTTATAGACTACCTTGTCCCCACTAGTATGATCCGCATCATAATCCAGGTAGTCAAGTACAGATCCTAAGGGCTTTACCAACATGTAACAGAGAGACAATCAGCATACACGTTAAGGTAAAGGTCAACCAGATAGCATACTATCATGTCGAGCAAGAAAGTCCTCCCTATATATGTCCCAGCATCCACTACAATATACATCCAATGTACAGTAATGGCCTCTAGGGCATACATATAACTAACAATCTCCCACTTGCACTAGGGCCATCTGTAGCAGTGGTTGTAGTATCTCATACTCAACCATCCCATAAAAGTCTCTCTCTGGGAACAGGCCTTTGTGAGTGGATCCGCTGTGTTGTCCTCTGAGTCTACTCTCCAAACCTCGATCACCCTGGAGATCAACTATCTCCATGATCAGGTGATACTGCCTTAGAATATGTCTGGATCACTGATGGGACCTGCGTTCCTGGGCATAAGCCACAACTCCATTGTCACACAATGGGAGGAACTAAGTTCATCTCATGAACAAATATACATCCAGACCGCCTCTTTGGTAGCATCGTAAGTAGCGATATATCCAGCCTTTATCGTCTAGTATGTCACGGTATCTAGCTTGGAACTCTTCCAACATACCGTCCCTTTACTGAGGGTAAAGACAATGCCTGCGACTGACATTCAGTCGTCTTTATCACCCTAGAACACTTCCAGTGATTCTCCCCAGGATCGATTGATGCCATCTCACTACTACTAGTGAGATTCCTAACATCCAATTAGACCTATCTCATAGATCCAAAATCCAGGATTTAGTAGGTATCAATTTGATCCTATATGGAGAATCCTAGTGATAAGCGGAGATTGACCGAGCGTAGCATAGGAAACTCCTTCCCTATCAAGAGTATGTCATCCACGTACTCTACGAGGATCGTCACCATACTCCCTACTACCCTTTTGTTTATACAAGGTTCATCTACCATTTTGATGATGTCAAACTCTTTGACTAACTCATCAAAACAGATGTTCCAACTCCGCGATGCCTGCTTTAATCCTATAAAGCATCTTGCACACGTTTCCGCTGCTCCCACTGTCTACGAATCCCTCTGGCTGTGTACTTATAGACGTACTCTTCTAAAACATCATTTAGAAAAGCAGTCATGACACCCAACCACCAGATATCGTAGTCATGGTATGTAGCCGTGACAAGTAGGATCTGGATAGACTTAAGCATAGCCACTTGAAAAGGTTTCATCATGATCCACGCCTGGTCGATGACGAAAAGCTTTAACAAGTCTAGCTTTGAAAGTCTCAACTTTTCCATCTACACCAAGTAATCTTCTCAAGATATACTTGCTCCTGATGGGGATTTAACCCTTCAGATATAGCAACCAAAGTCCATACTTTGTTGGTGTATAAGGATTCCATCTCAGATCACTAAGCATCCAGCCATTCTTATAGAGTCTTACTCCTGATGGCCAGCTCGAAACTAGTTGGGTCATCATCTCATGATGTAATCCTCGCTCCCACTGTCATAGAGAAACCGAAGTATCTCTCAGGTGGGTGAGGAACCCTACTAGATCGGCGGAGAGGCTGAGATTCATTGGAATTTACTGAATCCTTTGGTTCTATCAAATCAACAGCTGCAGTTTGTATGGCTGGAACATTTCCAGTTCTACATAACAGACCTTGCCTCGAGCTTGTCCGGATTTTGCTTTTAGACATAGGCCGGACAATCCCAAATCTTAACTAGCTTAAGACATGGGCTCTTCCCTTTCCATATCTCATATGGAGTGGTAGGCAACTGATTTGATTCGAACCCTATTCAATAGGTATGCAGCTTCTTAAGTGCACAACTCCCTTAAGGAAAAAGGTAACTCAGTAGTACTCATCATAGAGCACACCTTATCATATAGGGTGTGATTGCTCCGCCCCGATATACCATCGTGCTATGGTGTATTCGGAGGAGTAATGCTGAGAGAGAATCTCATTCTCCTTTAGAATAATCCAGGAATTCCGTGCTCAAGTATTCTCCTCCTTGATCTCATCAAAGGACATAACACTTCTACCCGTATTGGTTCTTTACTTCTAACTTATATTCTGTGAATATCTCAAAAGGTTTGGACTTGTGTTTCAACAGGAACATAGGTCTGAAACTCGAAAGATCATCAGAGAACGTAATGAAGTATAAAGAACCAGTCCTGGCATGTGTAGACAGGAGACCTTACATACATCATCATGTATCAGTCCCAAGAGTTCACTAACTCTTTCTCTGTTTCCAGTAAACGGAGCTATGGTCATCTTATCTCTGTGACATGACAGGCAAGTTTCACAAGATGTAAATTCAAACTAATTTAAATATACATCTAAATGTAACTTCAGCTAGTCGGGTCACATTGATCCGACCTAGTCTACAATACCTCAAGAAGAATCCGTTCATTTCTGAACTCTTCCTCTTGTGTGTGTTCCATATACTAAGAACTGTAGTTTGATTTAGAACTTCAATGCTTTTAGATAACGTGCCTGAACCGATCAACTTTTGATATAGGAAATGTTCAAAACATTATCCATCAATACAAAATTATATCCTTTCTTTTCTAACAAAGAGAGTGATATGATTTGGTATATCAGGTTCGGTATCTAACAACATTCGTTCAGAATCAATGTATTGGTAATACAGGGTGACAGTGACCGACAGACTTGGCTGCAACACTTGCCCCGTTTTCTGCCTCATGAAACTTATCACCCGTTCTCAGTTCTCTACCTTTCTGTAGCCCTATGTAACAGATTACATATGTGGGATCCTGATCTGATATCACATACCCAGGACGTAAAGGATACTGAGAAACAGTTCTCTGTAATGAACACACCCGAAGATGATGCATCAGCATGCACTCTCTTCGTTTGGGCGGCACGGGAATTCTGGTAATCCCCAATTTCCTGCTCTGTCTTATAACAATTATAAGTTGGAGCGGGACCAACGTTCCCCAGCTCAGTATAACAAGTGGGTTCGGTCAATAATCCGTTTTATTATCTTGATTAAGACGTGATATGGTCGCTACCTGGAGAGAGAGAGAAGAAAACACTCAGCGTGCGCTCTTGCAAGAATAGATTGGTTATTATTTTATCTAATCAGGATGGCTCCCACTGCTTTTTATCAAATCTTCCTTCAAACCCTAAAAGGAAAGACTAGCCGGAATTAATTACACACTACAAGTTCGCCAATCTTTCAGCCAGGCCAGTGTCAGTACTTTGAGGGAGGTCCCCCGTGCTTTCGCACGAACCTAATTAATGTAAACCTCGTTTTCCCAGAGGCGTAACCCCGTTGACACCTTTCTAGACACCTACTTGATCGGCTAATTGTAATGTATAAAACTCTCCCAGGAGTAACACTTACTCGCAGCGGGTATCGGGATCCAACTATCTCATAGAAGGTATGCAATCTCATTGCAAATTTCAACACTTGAAATTCCCGATAATATTTTGCCCCTAGCAGCTATATGACCTTAACATAGTCAACAAATCATAAGTGCAAGTCAAGTTCAACCCGTCATTTCCCGATTGAATTAAACCCACCCGCACGACCCTTAACATAGTCAACAAAGTCGCACGACTACCCTAATCCAATCGCATCATATGCTTATGCAGATAAGCACTAATTAGCTACCGCACACTACGCCTTAACATAGTCAACAAACGTAGCACGAATACTAACTAGTACTTATCTGAAATGACGGAGGGCTACGCCAGGTTTTTCTGAAAACCTATTGCGTAATGAACTTGATATCGTTGTAGAATCAAATGATTTTAAAAATGGAGTGTTTTTGAGGCTTTTCTAGTTTTGCTAAAGGAGTCACTCCCGGTGAAGGGATCGTCGGTCCTTTCCTCGTCGAATGAGGTGCGGGATATATCATATATATCACTGTGCAAAGCAAAACACTTAAAAGCAATCAAAAGACAAACCGAGTGTGTAGCATCTGCCAGTTATTGCTAAAGGAGTCACTCCCGGTGAAGGGATCTCGGTCCTTTCCTCATCGAATAAGGTGCACGATATATCGCATATACCGCTGTGCAAAGCAAGAACTGTAGCTACCTGTTTTATTTTGAAATTCGATTCTACAACATCTTAGGTTTCTTTTATTTCATTAATCACATTAATGAAGTCCCATCATTTAAGTACCTAAACATTACAGATAAATACGACGTACACTTATGCCATCCGCATTCGCCTCGATGTCCCCTCGTGCACCGTTAGGTTAGGTAACTAACGGTAGAGCAGGGCAGGGCTAGCACGGGTGTAAAACATAAGTAACGTCTATATAATATATCATATATACTATATACTGTATCTATCACAGAACATCACATGATCACATCACAGATATCGCAGCAGAAGAAACATATGAAATATTGGATATACTAGGACGTCCGTGTTTTCAATACGAGCCAGTATAAAACACGGATTCCACGGTCGTGATGAATAGCCAAACCCACACCCCTAGACCCCTACGAGAGCGGCAAGCAACCCTACCAATTCTAGAGTTAGGATACCCGTACTCAACTCCTCGAGTTGGTCTCCCACTGGACTCCAGAACCCGGTTACTTGTGCCCTCCTCCTTGGGTCTATCCTAGTGCGGAAAAGTAAATAATATACAAAAGGTGACTACTTCCGCAACCTGGAAGCACCCCAATAAAAGAATATTACATACAAGTTTTTACATGAATGAAAATGAAAAACACTCATCTCACATAAAAACCCCCGGCTATTCAAACACGACGATCCAATATAACATATCCAGCAACACATAACATCACATGTCATCAACGTAAGTAAATATGCGCATCCCAATTGTCGTTGACATATAGCAACGAAACCGGCGATATCACATATTACACTTACGGTCACAGAAAAGAAAGTGTAAAACTACAACAGTTGGAATCCGCAACCACCTCAGACATCGCATGCCTGACCAAATGAATTCCTTAGACATCGCATGCCTAACAATTATAAACCCCGCATTTTAGTCTCAAAATCGAAAACTCTTTTCAATATCAAGTCGGGCAATTCAACAAGATTCCCGACATCCTGATCGAATACTTGTCGCAAACTTCAGTAGGCGGCCGCACCCCCGATACCGTCGACGAAGTGCACCAAGGCGGAACACCGCTACCGCGAGCACCCGAACGGATGCTTTCGGCGACGGGGTTCTCCTACAGTCACTTGGTCGGGGCTATGGAGTGAGGCTGTCTATTAAGTTTATCGGCGAGTATCCGCGTACGCTATGTGATTGCGACAGACTTTTGATCACATCAAAATTCCGTGGCAACCGATCAAGTGAGACTAAACTGCTATGTTTATAATATTCATTCAGTTATCTCATAACTTTTTGTGAATTCCAATTATTGTATCCCATTCCAGATAAATAGAAAATGTTAAACTTTCCGATCGGACAATCGAACACCCAAGTTTTCCCGATACAGATCAACACATGAAATAAGTCTAACAACATTCAGTTCGTGCCTCAGTACCAACAGTCCAGCCGTAGAAGGGTCAAGCCAACGCCTCACATGTGGCACGCCGTACTGCCCCAAACCCGAAGGTTCAAAGGGCAGTTCAAGACGGTCACATAATCGAGTTAAGGTTTGTTGTCTTCTAGAGGGTCCATCGCGTTACTTGCACTACTTAGAACGTCGTTAAACTACGGAAAAATCCAACACTTAGAAATTTCCCGACAGGGGAAAAATTGGGTATTTATATCCGGTCGAACTTTTTAACATATTCTAAAATTTATCCGGAAAGCCACATAGACAAAATTTGATACCCCGATCGAAACACCGAATCCCCAAATCAACTCCAGAAAATTCAACTCTTGAATAAATATTAAAAATTCCCAGAAACACCAGAAATAAAATATAAGAATTACTGTGCAGAAAGGGATGCACAAAACGACAAAAGTAGCGCGGATCCGCCGCATCAGCCTACTGTAAGGCCGCGGATCCGTGCCCCCTTTAATGAATCAAGCCCTCGAATTTAAACAGTAATTCTTAGATTATTTTACTGAGTTTTCTGAATATTTTTAATCTGGAAAAATCCCAGTTTTTCAAAATCGTCCAGAGAGCAACTTTAGGGTTTTGGTTTTGATTCGATCGGAGTTCAAATTCCGTCAAGACTTCGCCTAAGGCTCTAGCTAGGCTCTGATACCACTGTAGGGTACCTAGGCACCCTAATGATGTCTTACAAGGCATCGAACATGCCATTTTCAAAAAATTCTAGGTGCCGAGAGACCCGACTACGGATCGTTTGCTAGAAAACTAGGCGAAAAGTAAACTAGTTAACAATTAACTAATGGGAAACGGAAATACAACCTTTGTAGATCCGGTGCTCCACCTCCATAGCTCCGCAACGAAGTCATCTCCGCTGTCCAAAAGGAATCCGGGCTCTAGAGTCGGCTTCGTCGGAGAAAAAGCGAGCTAGGTCGTCGATGTCCATGCCGAAGATGATCTACGTCGAGGCATCGCTAAATCAAGCTCCGACTTCACCAAGTCAAGAAACTTGTGAAGGAAACACACTCTACTACTTGGCAAGAGGTAGAGGATGAAGAAATAGGAAGTGGGTTAACTTTAGAATTGGATTTCTCACTCAAAAACATCAATCACCATTGATGAGGTAAGCTTTTCTTCACTTGAAGCAAGGAAGAAGAAGAAGAATAATATGATAAGAATATTATAATTGGAAAAGAAAATGAATACTTATCATATTAGAACCATGGTCAAGTGTAGAGAATTAACTAAGGTTAGATTAATGGTTAGGGTTAAAGATGAAAACAAGAATGGTTACAAAGTCAAAGCTTCATGAAGCTTCAACTAAACTCCAAAATTAGCAACCATTCTTTTCTTATCTATTCAAAATAAATAAATAAATAAATAAGTAAGAATAGAAAACCCTAATCATTAGTTTAACCATGGCTTAATCCATTACACTTAACTATAGTTAAACATGTATCATCAAACATGATACAATCAAGTGCACAAAAGTATATCACATATACAATGTGTACAATCCGAGTGAGAAAATCCATTTAAAGTGAACCAATACTAGTTAATGCAAAGTAATATATCAAATATATAATTATGCATTAAATCATTAAATCAACACTTGATTTAACGATCCGGTCATATCGCATATAACCGACTAGTATTCTATGTATCGGCTTATCGAACCAACCCTTGATTCGATAACTAGGTTATATCGCATACAACCTTTCGATACATTCATCGCGAGAATGGAATACGGTATCACATACACGCATTATTCTCGGTCCCGCACATATCTCATATGCGCTCCTATTTCGTTTCGCTTGAGCCAGGAAACCTCTGTGTAGGACTCTAAAGACTCGTCAATACGCCGGCAGTAGGTGATGATCATATCAAGCACCCACAAGCCGCAAGCGGTCTGCTAAACGTAACGGCCACCCGGGTATTGAGCGATCTGAAGATCGACGAGCAAGCCCGCTCACACTCCAGTGAATCCGACCAGTAACACTACCGTACAGTCCGGTCTGATCGTCTGATATGTCGCATATCTCGCCTAGGGGTGGTAAACGTCAGACCCCAATAGCTCGATAAGTCGTGTCGATATGAGGTCTATAACTATTCGAGAAACTACTGGTAACACTTACCAGTAAATCTCAGCAACCCTGGCCAGGGATTTCCTGTTATAGCCAATCGAATACAGCGCAGCATCAACCCCCTATACCGGGAGAGACGAATCCCCTCCTATCGCTCATTGCCTCCATGTGACTCGGGACTGTACCCAAAAACCACCGTTTTGCACGCCCTCTTGGACGTGGTAAGATGGAAATCAAAGCACAGTGGGAACCACACAAGACTCTATGACGATCTCGGGTCAACAGACTACTCTGTACCAGTGTCACCAGAGAACTGCCATCTGACGTGAGGTATAATACCATCTGGGAGTTCTCGGCGAGCCCGTCCAGTGTACCCAGTCTCTACTGAGCACCCGTATATCATCTCCGATGTCAAACACCAATGGATATGGGATCATCCATCGCCCATCTGTATGGGTCGAGAAGGTATACGCTAGTCTACTCTGGTATATCGATGCCCCGTCTGGATACACCCACGACTAGGGACTTTGAAGGATGTACTTATAGACTACCTTGTCCCCACTAGTATGATCCGCATCATAATCCAGGTAGTCAAGTACAGATCCTAAGGGCTTTACCAACATGTAACAGAGAGACAATCAGCATACACGTTAAGGTAAAGGTCAACCAGATAGCATACTATCATGTCGAGCAAGAAAGTCCTCCCTATATATGTCCCAGCATCCACTACAATATACATCCAATGTACAGTAATGGCCTCTAGGGCATACATATAACTAACAGTTTTGCATAGCTGGAACCTTTCCAGTTCTACATAACTAACCTTGCCTCGAGCTTGTCCGGATTTTGCTTTTAGACATAGGCCGGACAACCCCGAATCTTAACTAGCTTAAGACATGGGCTCTTCCCATACCATATCTCATATGGAGTGGTAGGCAACTGATTTGATTTCAACCCAATTCAATAGGTATGCAGCATCTCAAGTGCATAACTCCCAAAAGGAAATAGGTGACTCAGTAGTACTCATCATAGAGCACACCTTATCATATAGGGTGTGATTGCTCCGCCCCGATATACCATCGTGCTATGGTGTATACGGAGGAGTAATGCTGAGAGAGAATCTCATTCTCCTTTAGAATAGTCCAGGAATTCCATGCACAAGTATTCTCCTCCCTGATCTCATCATAGGACATAATACTTTTACTCGTATTTTGGTTCTCTACTTCTCGCTTATATTCTGTGAATATCTCAAAAGGTTCAGACTCATGTTTCAACAGGAACATATGACTGAATCTTGAGAGATTATCAGAGAATGTAACGAAGTACAAAGAACCGGTTTTGGCAAGTGTAGACAGGGGACCTGCATACATCAACATGTATCATCCCAAGAGTTCACTAACTCTTTCTCTGTTTCCAGTAAACGGAGCTATGGTCATCTTATCTCTGTGACATGACTGGCAAGTTTCATAAGATGTAAATTCAAACTGATTTAAATATGCATCTAAAATGTAACTTCAGCCAGTCGGATCGCATTGATATGACCCAGTCTACAATGCCTTAAGAAGGATTCGTTCATTTCTGAACTCTTCCTCTTGTGTGTGTTCCGTATACTAAAGAACTGTAGTTTGATTTAGAACATCAATGCTTTTAGATAACGTGCCTGAACCGATCAACTTTTGATATAGGAAATGTTCAAAAACATTATCCATCAATACAAAATTGTATCCTTTCTTTACTAATAAAGAGACTGATATGATTTTGTATATCAGGTTCGGTATCTAATAACATTCGTTCAGAATCAATGTATTGGTAATACAGGGTGACAGTGACCAACAGACTTGGCTGCAACTCTTGCCCCGTTTTCTGCCTCATGAAACTTATCTCCCATTCTCAGTTCTCTACCTTTCTGTAGCCCTATGTAACAGATTACATATTTGGGATCCTGATCTGGTATCACATACCCAGGACGTAGAGGATACTGAGAAACAGTTCTGTATAATGAACACACCCGAAGATGATGCATCAGCATGCACTCTCTTCGTTTGGGCGGCACGGGAATTCTGGTATTCCCCAATTTCTTGCTCTGTCTTATAACTATTATAAGTTGGAGCGGGACCAACGTTCCCCAGCTCAGTATAACAAGCGGGTTTGGTCAATAATCCGTATTATTATCTTGATTAAGGCGTGATATGGTCGCTACCTGGAGAGAGAGAGAAGAAAACACTCAGTGTGCGCTCTGTCAAGAATAGATTGGTTATTTTTTTATCTAATCAGGATGGCTCCCACTGCTTTTTATCAAATCTTCCTTCAAACCCTAAAAGGAAAGACTAGCCGGGATTAATTACACGCTACAGGTTCGCCAATCTTTCAGCCAAGCAAGTGTCAGTACTTTGAGGGAGGTCCCCCGTGCTTTCGCACGAACCTAATTAATGTAAACCTCGTTTTCCCAGAGGCGTAACCCCGTTGACACCTTTCTAGACACCTACTTGATCGGCTAATTGTAATGTGTAAAACTCTCCCAGGAGTAACTCTTACTCGCAGCGGGTATCAGGATCCAACTATCTCATAGAAGGTATGCAATCTCATTGCAAATTTCAACACTTGAAATTCCCGATAATATTTTGCCCCTAACGTGCTATGACCTTGACGAAAGCCAACAAACCATAGCCCGCTAGTCAAGTTCAACCCGTACATTTCTTGATTGAATTAAACCCACCCGCACGACCCTTGACGAAAGCCAACAAAGCCGCACGACTACCCTAATCCAATCGCATCGTATGCTAGCAGATAAGCAGCATATAGCTACCGCACACTGCACCTTGACGAAAGCCAACAAATGCAGCACGAATACTATATACAACTTATCTGAAATGACGGAGGGCTACGACAGGTTTTTCTGAAAACCTATTGCGTAATGAACTTGATATCGTTGTAGGATCGAATGAATTTTAAAATGGAGTGCTTTTGAGGCTTTTCTAGTTTTGCTAAAGGAGTCACTCCGGTAAAGGGATCGTCGGTCCTTTCCTCGTCGAATAAGGTGCAGGATATATCATATATATCGCTGTGCAAAGCAAAACTCTTAAAAGCAATCAAAAGACAAACCGAGTTTGTAGCATCTGCCAGTTATTGCTAAAGGAGTCACTCCCGGTGAAGGGATCTCGGTCCTTTCCTCATCGAATAAGGTGCAGGATATATCACATATACCGCTGTGCAAAGCAAGAACTGTAGCTACCCTTTTTATTTTGAAATTCGATTCTACAACATCTTAGGTTTCTTTTATTTCAATAATCTCATTAATGAAGTCCCATCATTTAAGTACCTAAACATCACAGATAAATACGACGTACACTTATGCCATCCGCATTCGCCTCGATGTCCCCTCGTGCACTGTTAGGTTAGGTAACTAACGGCAGGGCAGGGCAGGGCTAGCGCGGGTGTAAAACATAAGTAACGCCTATATAATATATCATATATACTATATACTGTATCTATCACAGAACATCACATGATCACATCACAGATATCACAGCAGAAGAAACATATGAAATATTGGATATACTTGGACGTCCGTGTTTTCAATACGAGCCAGTATAAAACACGGATTCCACGGTCGTGATGAATAGCCAAACCCACACCCCAAGATCCCTACGAGAGCGGCAAGCAACCCTACCAATTCTAGAGTTAGGAGACCCGGACTCGACTCCTCGAGTTGGTCTCCCACTGGACTCCAGAACCCGGTTACTTGTGCCCTCCTCCTTGGGTCTATCCTAGTGCGGAAAAGTAAATAATATACAAAAGGTGACAACTTCCGCAACCTGGAAGTGCCCCAATAAAAGAATATTACATACAAGTTTTTACATGAATGAAAATGAAAAACACTCATCTCACATAAAAACCCCCGGCTATTCAAACACGACGATCCAATATAACATATCCAGCAACACAAAACATCACATGTCATCAACGTAAGTAAATATGCGCATCCCAATTGTCGTTGGCATATAGCAACGAAACCGGCGATATCACATATTACACTTACGGTCACAGAAAAGAAAGTGTAAAACTACAACAGTTGGAATCCACAATCTGCATAGACATCGCATGCCTAATCATATGAATTCTTTAGACATCGCATGCCTAACAATTATAAACCCCGCATTTTAGTCTCATAATCGAAAACTCTTTTCAATATCAAGTCGGGCAATTCAACAAGATTCCCGACATCCTGATCGAATGCTCGTCGCAAACTTCAGTAGGCGGCCGCACCCCCGATACCGTCGACGAAGTGCACCAAGGCGGAACACCGCTGCCGCAAGCACCCGAACGGACGCTTTCGGCGACGGGGTTCTCCTACAGTCACTTGGTCGGGGCTATGGAGTGAGGCTGTCTATTAAGTTTACCCGGCGAGTATCCGCGTACGCTACGTGATTGCGACGGACTTTTGATCGCATCAAAATTCCGTAGCAACCGATCAAGTGAGACTAAACTGCTATGTTTATAACATTCATTCAGTTATCTCATAACTACTTGTGAATTCCAATTATTGTATCCCTTTCCAGATAAATAGAAAATGTTAAACTTTCCGATCGAACAATCGAACACCCAAGTTTTCCCGATACAGTCCAACACATGAAATAAGTCTAACAACATTCAGTTCGTGCCTCAGTACCAACGGTCCAGCCGTAGAAGGGTCAAGCCAACGCCTCACATGTGGCACGCCGTACTGCCCCAAACCCGAAGGTTCAAAGGGCAGTTCAAGACGATCACATAATCGAGTTAAGGTTTGTTGTCTTCTAGAGGGTCCATCGCATTACTTTCACTACTTAGAACGTCGTTAAACTACGGAAAAATCCAACAATTGGAAATTTCCCGGCAGGGGAAAAAGTGGGTATTTATATCCGGTCGAACTTTTTAACATATTCCAAAAAATACCCGGAAAAACACACTGACAAAATTAGACAATCCGATCGATACACTGAGTTCCCAATACAACCCAGAAAATAAAACTCTGGAATAAATATTAAAATATTCCCAGGAAAACCAGCACTGCTTACTAAGAATTACGGTGCAAACTTCGATGCACAAAAAGACAAAACTGCCGCGGAACCGCCGCATGAGCATGCTCATGCCGCGGATCCGCGGCGCCTTTAAGGAATTAGGCCATCGAATTTTGCAGTAACCCTTACAATCACCTGCTGATTTTTCTGCATATTTTTAATCTACAAAAATCCACATTTTACAGAATTGTCCAGGGAGCATTTTAAAGTCGGGGTTTCGGGTCGATCGGACTTCTAACTCCGTCTAGACTTCGCCTAAGGCTCTAGCTAGGCTCTGATACCACTGTAGGGTTCCTAGGCACCCTAATAAGGTCTCACAAGGCATCAACCATGCCAATTTCAAAAAATACGGTGCCGAGAAACCCTAACAAGATCGTTGGCTAGAATTTTAGGCGACAAAGAAAACTAGTTAACACTTAACTACAAGTAAACGAACATACAACCTTTGTAGATCCGTTTCTCCACCTCCATAGCTCCGCAATGAAGTCTCCTCGCTGTCCATATCAAATCCCGGGCTCTAGCGTCGGCTTCATCGGAGAAAAAGCGGGCTAGGTCATCAACGACGATGCCGAAGATGATCTACGTCGAGGCATCGCAAGATCAAGCTCCAACTTCACCAAGTCAAGAAAACTTGTGAAGGAAACACACTCTACTACTTGGCAAGAGGTAGAGGATGAAGAAATAGGAAGTGGGTTCACTTTAGAATTGGATTTCTCACTCATTTTCATCAATCACCATTGATGAAGTCAAGGTTCTTCATCTTGAAGAAGAAGAAGAAGAAGATGATGAAGAAGATGATAGAATTATAATAAGTATATTCTAAAAGGAAAATAAAAGGAATACTTATCATAATCTAACCATGGTGAAGTGTAGAGAATCAACTAGGGTTAAGTGGAGTGGTTAGGGTTAAGCATGAGACAAAATGGTCACTTAGTCAAAACTTCATGAAGCTTCAACTAGAAACAAAACTAGCAACCATTTCATTTCTTATCTTTTCAAAATAAATAAATAAGAAAAAGAAAACCCTAATCATTAACTTAACCATGGTTTAATTCTTTACACTTAACCAAGTAATCATGTATCATCAAACATGATACAATCAAGTGCACAAAAGTATATCACATATACCACTTGCACAATTCAAGTGAGAAAATCCATTTAAAGTGAACCAATACTAGTTAATGCAAAGTAATATATCAAATATATAATTATACATTAAATCATTAAATCAACACTTGATTCAATGATCCGGTCATGTCGCACATAACCGACTAGTATCCAATGTATCGACTTATCGAATCAATCTCCGATTCGATAACTAGGTTATATCGCATACAACCATTCGAAACATTCATCGCGAGAATGAAATACGGTATCACATACACGCATTATTCTCGGTCCCGCCCATATCTCATATGCGCTCCTATTTCGTTTCGCTTGAACCAGGAAACCTCTGTGTAGGACTCTAAAGACTCGTCAATACGCCGGCAGCAGATGATGATCATATCAAGCACCCACAAGCCGCAAGCGGTCTGCTAAACGTAACGGCCACCCGGGTATTGAGCGATCAGAAGATCGACGAGCAAGCCCGCTCACACTCCAGTGAATCCAACCAGTAACACTACCGTACAGTCCGGTCTCATCGTCTGATATGTCGCATATCTCGCCTAGGGGTGGTAAACGTCAGACCCCAATAGCTCGATAAGTCGTGTCGATATGAGGTCTATAACAATTCGAGAAACTACTGGTAACACTTACCAGTAAATCTCAGCAACCCTGGCCAGGGATTTCCTGTTATAGCCAATCGAACACAGCGCAACATCAACCCCCTATACCGGGAGAGACGAATCCCCTCCTATCGCTCATTGCCTCCATGTGATTCGGGACTGTACCCAAAAACCACCGTTTTTCACGCCCTCTTGGACATGGTAAGATGGAAATCAAAGCACAGTGGGAACCACACAAGACTCTATGACGATCTCGGGTCAACAGACTACTCTGTACCAGTGTCACCAGAGAACTGCCATCTGACGTAAGGTATAATACCATCTGGGAGTTCTCGGCGAGCCCGTCCAGTGTACCCAGTCTCCACTGAGCACCCGTATATCATCTCTGATGTCAAACACCAATGGATATGGGATCATCCATCGCCCATCTGTATGGGTCGAGAAGGTATACGCTAGTCTACTCTGGTATATCGATGCCCCGTCTCGATATACCCACGACTAGGGACTTTGAAGGATGTACTTATGGACTACCATGTCCCCACTAGTATGATCTGCATCATAGTCCAGGTAGTCAAATACACATCCTAAGGGCTTTACCTACATGTAACAGAGAGACATTCAGTATACATGTTTAGGTAAAGAGCAACCAGATAGCATACTATCATGTCGAGCAAGAAAGTCCTCCCTATATATGTCCCAGCATCCACTACAATATACATCCTATGTACAGTAATGGCCTCTAGGGCATACATATAACTAACAACTTTGTCTTAACATGTTGAATGATATTGGGTTACTGTCTTGCTCTCACACGTTGATAAAGCCCTTAGGATATGTACTTGACTACTGGGACTATGATGCAGATCATACTAGTAGGGCCAGGGTAGTCTACAAGTACATCCTATAACTGTTCCTAGTCTAGGGTGTATCGAGACAGGGCATCGATACTCCAAAGTAGACTAGCGTATACGCAACTTGACCCATATGATGGGCAATGGATGATCACACATCCATTGGTGTTTGACATCATAGATGGTATACGGGTGCTCAGTGGAGACTGGGTACACTGAACGGACTCGCCGAGAACTCCTTGTTGGTATTATACCTATCGTCAGATAGCAGTCCTCTGGTGACACTGGTACATGTTAGTCTGTAGACCCGAGATCGTCATAGAGTCTTGTGTAATTCCCACTGTGCTTTGATTCCAACCTTACCACGTTCAAGAGAACGTGCAAAACGGTGGCTTTTGGGTACAGTCCGGAATCACATGGAGGCAATGAGCGATAGGAGGGGTTTCATCTCTCCCGGTATTGAGGGTTGATATTGCACTGTATTCGATTGGCTATAACTGGAAGTCCCTGGCCAGGGCTGATATGGAGATATACTGGTAAGTGTTATCAGTAGTTTCTCGACCCGTTATGAGCCTCACATCAAACACATGTCCGTATCTTGAGAGATCGTCAGTGAATGTAATGAAGTACGAGGAACCATCCCTGGCATGTGTAGACATGGGACCGCACACATCACTATGTATCAGTCCCAAGAGTTCCGTAACTCTTTCTCCGTATCTACTAAACGGAGTTTTGGTCATCTTGCCTTTGAGACATGACCAGCAAGTGTCATAAGATGTAAATTCGAATGGATTCAAATATCCATCTTTATGCAACTTAGCTAGTCGTGTCGCATTGATATGACCTAGTCTACAATGTCACAAGAAGGATTCATTCATTTCGGAACTCTTCCGCTTGTGTGTGTTTTGTACATTAAGGACTGTAGTTTGGTTTAGAACGTATATGCCATTATTTAACGAGCCTGATCCAATCAACTTTTGATTCAGGAATATGTTCATAACATTATCCTGTACTAAAAAATTATATCCTTCTTTACTCAATAAAGAAACAGATATAAGATTGCATATCAGGGGCGGAATGTAATAGTATTCGTTCAGAATAATGTATTACCATTTGGTAACACAAGGTGATATTCGCCAACTGCTTTGGCTGCAACATTTTCACCATTCCCTACTCTTCCGGAATGATCACCCTCTCCCAGTTCTCTACCTTTCTTTAGCCCATGTAACATATTACATATATGGAATCCCGATCTGGTATCTAATACTCAGGACGTAGAGTGAACTGAGAAACAGTTCTTGATAACTAACACACCCGAAGAAGATGCATCATCATGCTTATTCTTCGTTTGGGCGGCGTGAGAATCCGGATATTCCCCTAATTCCTGCTCTGTCTTATAATGTTTATAAGAAAGAACGGGACCAACGTTCCCCTGCTCAGTATAATAAGCGGGTTCGGTCAATACATCCATATTATTATCTTGATTAAAGTCTGACATGGTCGCTACCTGGAGAGAGAGAGAAGAAAACACTTTAGCGTATGCTTTTGCAAGATTAGATAGGTTATTATCTTATCTAAACAGGATGGCTCCCACTGTTTTCATCAAATCTTCCTTCAAATCCTAAAAGGTAAGACTAGCCGGGATTAATTACACTTTACAAGTTCGCCAATCTTTCGGTCAGGTCAGTGTTGGTACTTTGAGAGAGGTTCCTCATGCTTTCGCACGGACCTAATTAAAATAAACCTCGTTTTCCCATAGGCATAACCCCATTAACACCTTTCTAGACACCTACTTGATCGGCTAATTGTCATGTGTAAAACTCTCCCAGGAGTAACTCTTACTCGCAGTGGGTATCGGGATCCAACTATCTCATAGAAGGTATGCAATCTCATTGCAAATTTCAACACTTGAAATTCCCGATGATGCTTTTGCCCCTAGCGTCCTATGACCTTGATGGAGGTTAACAAACCATAGGCTACTAGTCAAGTTCAACCCGTCATTTCTTGATTGAATTAAACCCATCCGCACGACCCTTGACGGAGGTCAACAAGGTCGTAAGACTACCCTAAAACAATCACATCACATGCAACAGATAAATACTAGTCAGCAACCGCACACTACGCCGTGACGGAGGTCAACAAACGTAGCACGAATACTAAGTAGGACTCATCTGAAATGACGGAGGGCTACGACAGGTTTTTCTGAAAACCTGTTGTCGTAATGAACTTGATATCGTTGTAGAAATAAGTGATTTTGAAAAAGTAGTGTTTTTGAGGCTTTTACTAGTTTTGCTAAAGAGGTCACTCCCAGTGAAGGGATCTCGGCTCTTTCCTTATCGAATAAGGTGCAGGATATTTCACAAATACCGCTATGCAAAGAAAGAACTATAGAAGCAATCAAAAACAAAACCGAGTGAATTGTAGCATCTGCTAGTTTTGCTAAAGAGGTCACTCCCGGTGAAGGGATCTCGGCTCTTTCCTTATCGAATAAGGTGCTAGATATTCTACAAGGAATACCGCTATGCAAAGCAATAACTAGAGCTACCCTTTTTGAATGTTTGATTCTACAACATATTTTAGGTTTCTTTTTCTTTCATTAATCTCATTAATGAATCCCATCATTTATGCTTCCTAAGCATTACAGAAGAAACGAAAACTGTAATATTTATATATCGTATATATATAGTAATAAAGCAATCGTCTCAAGCATATAAAATGATCACATCATAGTATATAAGCAGCAGAAGAAACATATGAAATAATGGATATACTAGGAGGTCCGTGTTTTATTGAGATTCTGTATAAAACACGGATTCCACGGTCGCGATGAATAGCCAAACACACATCCCTAGGCCCCTACGATAGCGGCAAGCAACCCTACCAATTCTAGGGTTAGGAGACCCGGTCTCGACTCCTCGAGATGGCCTCCTACTGGACCCTAGAACCCGGTTACTTATGCTCCCCACCTTGGGTCTATCCTAATGCAGAAAAGTAAATAATATACAATGGTGACATCATCCTCAACCCGGAAGTGCCCCAATAAAAGAATATTACATATAATGAATTTTACATGAATGAAAATAAAAACTCTCATCTCACATAAAACCCCCGGCTATTCAAAATGCGACGATCCAATATAACATATCACAGCAACACATAACATCACATGTCATTAACGTAAGTAAGTATGCGTACCCCGATTGTCGTTGATGTATAGCAACAAAAACGGCGATACACCACATACTACACTTACGGTCGCAAGAAAAAAAATGAAAAAACTACAACATTTGGAATCCACAATCACTTTAGACATCGTAAACCCGAAATATCACATATTTCGAATTTGATGCCCAACTATATGAATTCCATATATTATAGCACATTCCAGAAAAACAGACAATGTTAAACTTTCTGATCAAATAATCAGAAACCCAAGATTTCCCAAATAGCTCAACACTTAAGCGGAGTTCAAAAAATCCCAAAACATGTCACAGCCCTATGAACCAACCGTAGAAGGGTCAAACCAACGCCTCACATATGGCAACGCTAAACTACCACAAACCATATGGTTCAGTGGCAGTTTTGACGGTCACATAATCGAGTTAAGATTTCGTTCTTCTAGAGGGTCCACAGATTCGCTTGCATGATTTTCTGAAAGTTTTAAACTCAGGAAAAATCCAACACTTAAAAATTTTTCCGACAGGGGAAAAAGTGAGTTATTGATATCTGTTCGAAACTTTTAACACGTTCTAAATAACCCGAAAAAGCTAAACGATGTCAAACTTTCCGATCGAATCAACGAATTCCAATAATCTCTAGAAAACTCAACACTTGAGTAACATTAAAAATTCCCAGAAGCATGATGTAATACCTACGGATCAACACTCGAAGTAGCTATCCATAAATCACAAGTACGGCCGCGGAAACGCCACCAAAAGCATGGTATGGCCGAGGTTCCGCGGCGACTTTAGTGAGTTAGGGAGTCGTACTTCTCAGTTATCCATAAAATTACCTGCTTATTTTTTTAGAATTTTTAATATGGAAAAAACAAGTTTTTAAAAAATTTCCAGAGAGGGGGTCCAAAAATATGTTTCGAGGTTCGATCGGACTTTTAACTTCGCTTACGCGTCGCCTAATGCTCTAGCTAGGCTCTGATACCACTGTAAGGTTACTAGGCACTATGACAAGGTTTCACAAGGCATCAAACATGCCGTATTTAAAAATTTCTTGTGCCAAACAACCTAAACAAGAATCTTTACTAGAGAATTAGGGTTAACATAAACAAATAAACATCTTTACTTCTAAGAGTTAGTGATTACAACCTTTGTAGTCCATTCATCCGCTTCATGAGCTCCGAGTTGAGGTCCCTTCGCTGCGATCATCAAGCTCCCGGACTCTCGAGAGGCTCCATGAGGTGAATGATACATCTTGCTTGAAGTCTTCGAAATCCAAGATGATCTACCTTGAGGAATCACAAACTCAAGCTCTCACTTTACTAATGAGGTATTAGTGAAGTGAACGGCCGAATCTAAGTGGTTAGAATAGATGAGGATGATGAAGTAGGAATTTTGCACTATTTTATTTTTTATTTCTCACTTTTATTCATCACTTTGAAAAATCTAGCAAGTTTTTTGTGAAAAGCAAGAAGAAGATGAAGTTGTGATGAATGAATTATTGTTGAGGTTATAAATGCAACCAAGTGTTAAGTATGTCATGCTTAACCCTTATAGAGAATAAACCATAGGTTAGGGTACGGTTAACAAATATCTCGATAAATATCTAAAGAGGGTGGACTAAGTCAAAGTGTCATGAAGCTTCCTCAAAGCTCATCCATAACTTAATCCATCATTAAGAATTAACCAAAATAATTAACCTAATCCCAACCCTAATCATGGTTTAACTCATAAACATTAGTTGCATTTGTAACCCTAATATGTTACAATATTATATATCACATATATATAATATATAATGTAACAAAAGAAAATAATACAATTAACATATATCACATATATATCAATGTATCATCAAGTGAGAAAAAGAATCATTTAAGTGAGCTTATATTAGTTAATGTAATGTAATATATCACATATATATTTTTACATTAAATTATTAAATCAACACTTGATATAATAACCCGGCTAGAATACATATAACCGACTAATATAATATGTACCTTTTATCGAATCAACCCATGATCCGATAACCCGGCTATATTACATATACCCGGCCGATATCATATATCACGAGAATAGAATACGGTATCTTATATCGTATTAATCTCGGTACCGCACATATCACATATGTGCTCCTACTCCGTTTTGCCTGAGCCAGGAAACCTCTGTTTAGGACTCTATAGAATCGTCAATACGCCGGCAGTAGGTGATGATCATATCAAACACCCATAAGCTGTAAGCGGTCAGCTAAATGTAACAGCTACCCAGGTATTGAGCGATCAGATGATCGACAAGCAAGACTGCACACACTCCGGTGAATCCAATCAGTAACACTCCCGTACAGTCCGGTCTGTTCGTCTGATATGTCGCATATCTAGTCTACGGGTGGTAAACGTCAGACCCCAGTAACCGATTAGCCGTGTCGATGTGAGGCTCATAACGGGTCAAGAAAATACTGATAACACTTATCAGTAAATCTCCATATCAGCCCTGGCCAGGGACTTCCAGTTATAGCCAATCGAACACAGCGCAACATCAACTCCCAATACCGGGAGAGACGAAACCCCTCCTATCGCTCATTGCCTCCATATGATTCGGGACTGTACCCAAAAGCCACCGTTTTGCACGTCCTCTTGAACGTGGTAAGGTGGAAATCGAAGCACGGTGGGAATCACATAAGACTCTATGACGATCTCGGGTCTACAGACTAACCTGTACCAGTGTCACCAGAGATCTGCTATCTGACGATAGGTATAATACCATCTAGGAGTTCACGGTGAGTCCGTTCAGTATACCCAGTCTCCACTGAGCACCCGTACACCATCTTTGATGTCAAACACCGATGGATATGGGATCATTTATCGCCCATCATATGGGTCAAGATGCGTATACACTAGTCTACTCTGGAGTATCGATGCCCTGTCTCGATACACCCTCGACTAGGAACAGTTATATGATGTAATATTAGACTACCCTGGCTCCACTAGTATGATCTACATCATAGTCCCAGTAGTCGAGTACATATCCTAAGGGCTTTATCAACATGTGAGAGCAAGACAGTAAACCAATACAAGTCGACATGTTAAGACAAAGTGAAACCAGATAGCATACTATCATATCGAGCATGAAAGTCCTCTCTATATATATCCAAGCATCCATTATAATATACATCATATGTACAACAATGGTCTCTAGGGCATATATATAACTAGCAATCCCCCACTTGCACTAAAGTCAGCTGTTGTCGTATCTCATACCCAACATCCCGAATAGTCTCTCAAAATGTATCTGGGGTATGGCCTTCGTGAGTGGATCCGCGGTGTTGTCCTTCGTGTCAACTCTCCTGACCTCGATCTCGCTGCTATCAACTATCTCCCGGATCAGGTGATACCGCCTCAGAATATGCTTGGATCTCTGATGGGACATGGGTTCCTTGGCCAAAGCCACAGCTCCATTGTTATCACAATACACAGGTATTGGATACACAATGGATGGAACCACACCAAGTTCAGTAATGAACTTCTTGATCCAGACAACCTCTTTGGCGGCATCGTTGGCAGCGATGTATTCAGCCTCCATCGTCGAGTCTGCCACGGTTTCTTGCTTAGAACTCTTCCAACAAACCACCCCTCCATTTAGGATAAAGACAAATCCCGAGTGTGACTTAGAGTCGTCCGTATCATTTTGGAAGCTTGAATCGGTAAAGGACTCCACCTGGAGTTCACCGTTACCATACACCAAAAACATCTCCTTAGTCCTTCTCAAGTACTTGAGAATGTTCTTCACAGCTGTCCAGTGACTCTCTCCTGGATCTACTTGATACCTACTCACTGCACTTAGTGATAATGTTACATCAGGTCTGGTACATAGCATCGCGTACATGATAGAGCCTACTGCCGAAGCATAGGGTATGCCTTACATGCGAGCTCTCTCCAAATCAGTCTTGGGAGACATCTCTTTGGAGAGAGTGAATCCAGAGATTGTGGGTAAATTCCCACGCTTGGATTCTTCCATACTAAACCTCTTTAGTATGGTGTCAATGTACATGTATTGGGACAATCCCAGTATCCTCTTTGATCTATCTCTATAGATCCTAATCCCCAAAATACAGGAGGCATTACCTAGATCTTTCATTTAGAATCTATGTGATAAGAAGAGCTTGACCGAGTGCAGTATAGGAACATCATTTCCTATCAAGAGTATGCCATCCACGTAAAATACGAGGAAGACAACCTTACTCTCTGCCACCTTCTTGTAAATACAAGGTTCATGTACGTTTTTGATGAAGTCAAACTGTTTGACTACAACATCAAAACAGATGTTCCAACTCTGTGATGTCTGCTTTAACCCATAGATGGATTTAAGCAGCTTGCACACCTTTCCGCTGTTCCCACTGTCTACGAAGCCCTCTGGCTGAGTCATGTACACGCACTCCTCTAAATCACCATTTAGAAAGGCGGTCTTAACATCCATCTGCCAGATTTCATAGTCATGGTATGCAGCAATGGCAAGTTGGATCCGGATGGACTTAAGCATAGCCACTGGAGAAAAGGTTTCGTCATAATCCACACCTGGTCATTGATGAAAACCCTTTGCAACAAGTCTAGCTTTGAAAGTCTCAACTTTTCCATCTACACCAAGTTTCTTCTTAAAGATCCATTTGGTCCTAATGAGTTTTACCCCTTCAGGAGAAACTTCCAAAGTCCATACTTTGTTGGTGTACATGGATTCCATCTCAGATTGCATTGCATCCAGCCACCTCACAGAGTCCCTACTCGTGATGGCCTGCTCGAAGCTAGTCGGGTCATCATCTTCCATGATGCAATCCTCACTCCCAACATCGATGAGAAAACCGTAGTATCTCTCAGGTGGATGAGGAACCCTACTAGATCGGCGAAGCGGCTGAGGTTCTTCGGAAACTAATAAATCCTCTGGTTCTACCAAATCTTCTGTCGTAGTTTGTGTAGCTGGAACTTCTTCCAGTTCTACCTTATTGCCACTAATTTCTTTCTCAAAAAATTCCTTTTCTAAAAAGGTGGTATGTTGAGCAACAAACACTTTTTGTTCCTCAGGGTGGTAGAAGATATGTCCTCGCGACTGTTTGGGATATCCTACAAACCTACACAGAACTGATCTTGCCTCGAGCTTGTCCGGATTTTGCCTTTTAACATATGCCAGGAAACCCCATATCTTAACAAAATTAAGACACGGTCTCTTCCCCTCCCATATCTCATATGGAGTGGTAGGCACTGATTTGGTTGGAACTCTATTCAATAGGTATATGGCTGTCTCAAGCGCATATCCCCAAAAGGAAATAGGCAACTCAGCAGTGCTCATCATAGAGCGCACCATATTTAGTAGGGTGCGGTTCCTCCGCTCCGATACACCGTTGTGCTGTGGTGTATATAAAGGAGTAAGCTGAGAGAGAATCCCATTCTCTTTTAGATAATCCCGGAACTCATTGCTCAAGTATTCTTTTCCTCGATCAGATCGAAGGATCTTTATAATTTTACATGTTTGGTTCTCTACTTCGTGCTTATATTCTCTGAATTTCTCAAAAGCTTCAGACTTGTGTTTCAACAGGAACACATGTCCGTATCTTGAGAGATCATCAGTGAATGTAATGAAGTACGAGGAACCATCCCTGGCATGTGTAGACATGGGACCTCACACATCACTATATATCAGTCCTAAGAGTTCCGTAACTCTTTCTCCGTGTCTACTAAACGGAGTTTTGGTCATCTTGCCTTTGAGACATGACTGACAAGTGTCATAAGATGAAAATTCGAACGGATTCAAATATTCATCTTTATGCAACTTAGCTAGTCGTGTCGCATTGATATGACATATTCTACAATGCCACAAGAAGGATTCGTTCATTTCTGAACTCTTACTCTTGTGTGTGTTTTGTACATTAAGGACTGTAGTTTGGTTTAGAACGTATATTCCATTATTTAACGAGCCTGATCCAATCAACTTTTGATTCAGGAATATGTTCATAACATTATCCTGTACTACAAAATTATATCCTTCTTTACTCAATAAAGAAACTGATATAAGATTGCATATCAGGATCGGAATGTAATAGTATTCGTTCAGAATCAATGTATTACCATTTGGTAACACAAGGTGATATTCGCCAACTGCTTTGGCTGCAACATTTGCACCATTCCCTACTCTTACGTAATGATCACCCTCCCCCAGTTCACTACCTTTCTTTAGCCCATGTAACATATTACATATATGGGATCCTGATCTGGTATCTAATACCCAGGACGTAGAGTGAACTGAGAAATAGTTCTCGATAACTAACACACCCGAAGAAGATGCATCATCATGCTTATTCTTCATTTGGGCGGCGTGAGAATCCGGATATTCCCCTAATTCCTGCTCCATCTTATAACGTTTATAAGAAAGAACGGGATCAACGTTCCCCTGATCAATATAATAAACGGGTTCGGTCAATACATCCATATTATTATCTTAATTAAGGCCTGACATGGTCACTACCTGGAGAGAGAGAGAGCAGAAAACACTTTAGCGTATGCTCTTCCAAGATTATATTAGTTATTATCTTATCTAATCAGGATGGCTCCCACTGTTTTCATCAAATTTTCCTTCAAACCCTAAAAGGTAAGACTAGCCGGGAATAATTACACATTACAAGTTCGCCGATCTTTCAGCCAGGCCAGTGTTGGTACTTTGAAGGAGGTTCCCCGTGCTTTTGCACGGACATAATTAAAATAAACCTCATTTTCCCAGAGGCATAATCCCGTTAACACCTTTCTAGACACCTACTTGATCGGCTAATTTTCATGTGTAAAACTCTCCCAGGAGTAACTCTTACTCGCAGTGGGTATCGGGATCCAACTATCTCATAGAAGCTATGCAATCTCATTGCAAATTTCAACACTTGAAATTTCCGATGATACTTTTGCCCCTAGCGTCCTATGACCTTGATGGAGGTCAACAAACTATAGGCTCCTAGTCAAGTTCAACCCGTCATTTCTTGATTGAATTAAACCCACCCGCACGACCCTTGACGGAGGTCAACAAGGTCGTACGACTACCCTAAAACAATCGCATCACATGCAACAGATAAATACTAGTCAGCTACCGCACACTACGCCTTGACGGAGGTCAACAAACGTAGCACGAATACTAAATAGGACTCATCTGAAATGACAAAGGGATACAACAGGTTTTTCTGAAAACCTTTTGTCGTAATGAACTTGATATCGTTATAGAAACAAGTGATTTTGAAAAAGGAGTGTTTTTTAGGCTTTTACTAGTTTTGCTAAAGAGGTCACTCCCGGTGAAGGGATCTCGGCTCTTTTCTTATCGAATAAGGTGCAGGATATTTTACAAATACCGCTATGCAAAGCAAGAACTATAGAAGCAATCAAAAACAAAACCGAGTGAATTGTAGCATCTGCTAGTTTTGCTAAAGAGGTAACTCCCGGTGAAGAGATCTCGGCTCTTTCCTTATAGAATAAGGTGCTGGATATTCTACAAGGAATACCGCTATGCAAAGCAATAGCTAGAGCTACTCTTTTTGAAAGTTTGATTCTACAACATCTTTTAGGTTTCTTTTTCTTTCATTAATCTCATTAATGAATCCCATCATTTATGCTTCCTAAGCTTTACAGAAGAAACGAAAGCAGTAATATTTATATATCATATATATATATAGTAATAAAGCATTCGTCTCTGGCATATAAAATGATCACATCACAGTATATGAGCAGCAGAAGAAGCATATGAAATAATGGATATACTAGGAGGCCCGCGTTTTATTGAGAGCCTGTATAAAACACGGATTCCACGGTCGCGATGAATAGCCAAACGCACATCCCTAGACCCCTACGAGAGCGGTAGGCAACCCTACCAATTCTAGGGTTAGGAGACCCGGTCTTGACTCCTCGAGATGGCCTCCCACTGGACCCTAGAACCCGGTTACTTGTGCTCCCCACCTTGGGTCTATCCTAATGCGGAAAAGTAAATAATATACAATGGTGATATCATCCTCAACCCGGAAGTGACCCAATAAAAGAATATTACATACAATGAATTTTACCTGAATGAAAATAAAAACCCTCATCTCACATAAAACCCCCGGCTATTCAAAACACGAAGATCCAATATAACATATCACAGCAACACATAACATCACATGTCATCAACGTAAGCAAGTATGCGTACCCCGATTGTCGTTGATATATAGCAACGAAAACAGCGATACACTACATACTACACTTACAGTCGCAGGAAAAAAATGAAAAAACTACAACATTTGGAATCCACAATCAGTTTAGACATCGTAAACCCGAAATATCACATACTTCGAATTTGATGCCCAACTATATGAATTCCATATATTGTAGCACATTCCAGATAAATAGACAATGTTAAACTTTCGGATCGAATAATCAAACACCCAAGATTTCCCGAATAGCTCAACACTTGAGCAGAGTTCAAAAAATCCCAGAACATGGCATAGCCCCTATGAACCAGCCGTAAAAGGGTCAAACCAATGTCTCACATATGGCAATGCTAAACTACCACAAACCATATGGTTCAGTGGCGGTTTTGACGGTCACATAATCGAGTTAAGGTTTCGTTCTTCTAGAGGGTCCACAGATTCGCTTGCATGATTTTCTGAAAGTTTTAAACTCAGGAAAAATCCTACACTTGAAAAATTTTCAGACAGGGGAAAAAGTGAGTTATTGATATCCGTTCGAACCTTTTAACACGTTCTAAATATCCCGAAAAAGCTAAACGATGTCCAACTTTCCGATCGAATCAACGAATTCCAAGAATCTCCAGAAAACTCAACACTTGAGTAACATTAAAAATTCCCAGAAGCATGATGTAATACCTACGGATCAACTCCCAAAGTAGCTATCCATAAATCACAAGTACGGCCGCGGAAACGCCGCCAAAAGCATGGTATGGCCGCGGTTCCGCGGCGACTTTAATGACTTAGGGAGTCTTACTTCTCAGTTATCCATAAAATTACCTGCTTGTTTTTTTTGAGAATTTTTAATATGGAAAAAAACAAGTTTTTAAAAAATTTCCAGAGAGGGGGTCCAAAAATTTGTTTCGGAGTTCGATCGGACTTTTAACTTCGCCTACACGTCGCCTAATGCTCTACCTAGGCTCTGATACCACTGTAAGGTTACTAGGCACTATGACAAGGTTTCACAAGGCATCAAACATGCCGTATTTAAAAATTTCATATGCCAAACAACCTAAACAAGAATCTTTGCTAGAGAATTAGGGTTAACATGAACAAGTAAACATCTTTACTTCTAAAAGTTAGCGATTACAATCTTCGTAGTCCGTTCCTCCGCTTCATGAGCTCCGAGTTGAGGTCTCTTCGCTGCAATCATCAAGCTCCCGGACTCTCGAGAGGCTCCATGAGGTGAATATACATCTTTCTTGAAGTCTTCGAAATCCAAGATGATCTACCTTGAGAAATCACAAACTCAAGCTCTCATTTTACTAATGAGGTATTAGTGAAGTGAACACCCTAATCTAGTGGCTAGAATAGATGAGGATGATAAAGTAGGAATTTTGCTCTCTTTTGTTTTCTATTTCTCACTTTTATTCATCGCATTGAAAAATCTAGCAAGTTTTTTTTGAAGAGTAAGAAGAAGATGAAGTTGTGATGAATGGATTATTGTTGAGGTTAGAAATGCAACCAAGGTTAAGCATGTCATGTCTAACCCTTGTAGAGAATAAACCATAGGTTAGGATTAGGGTAAGGTTAACAAATATCTTGATAAATATCTAAAGAGGGTGGACTAAGTCAAAGTGTCATGAAGCTTCCTCAAAGCTCATCCATAACTTAATCCATCATTAAGAATTAACCAAAATAATTAACCTAATCCCAACCCTAATCATGGTTTAACTCATAAACATTAGTTGCATTTGTAACCCTAACATGTTACAATATTATATGTCACATATATATAATATATAATGTAACAAAAGAAAATAATACAATTAGCATATATCATATATATATATCAATATATCATCAAGTGAGAAAAAGAATCATTTAAATAAGCTTATATTAGTCAATGTAATGTAATATATCACATATATATTTTTACATTAAATTATTAAATCAACACTTGATTTAATAACCCGGCTATAATACATATAACCGACTAATATAATATGTACCTTTTATCGAATCAACCCGTGATCCGATAACCCAGCTATATCACATATACCGGCCGATATCACATATCGCGAGAATAGAATGGTATCTCATATCGTATTAATCTCGGTACCGCATATATCACATATGTGCTCCTACTCCGTTTTGCCTGAGCCAGGAAATCTCTGTGTAGGACTCTATAGAATCGTCAATACGCCGGCAGTAGGTGATGATCATATCAAACACTCACAAGCTGCAAGCGGTCAGCTAAACGTAACAGCTACCCAGGTATTGAGCGATCAGAAGATCGACAAGCAAGCCTACACTCACTCCTGTGAATCCAATCAGTAACACTCCCGTACAGTCCGGTTTCTTTTGTCTGATATATCGCATATCTAGTCTAGGGGTGGTAAATGTCAGACCCCAGTAACCGATAAGTCGTGTCGATGTGAGGCTCATAACGGGTCGAGAAACTGCTGATAACACTTATCAGTAAATCTCCATATCAGCCCTGGCCAGGGACTTCCAGTTATAGCCAATCGAACACAGCGCAACATCAACTCCCAATACCGGGAGAGACGAAACCGCTCTTATCGCTCATTGCCTCCATGTGATTCGAGACTGTACCCAAAAGCCACCATTTTGCACGTCCTCTTGAACGTGGTAAGGTGGAAATCAAAGCACAGTGGGAATCACACAAGACTCTATAACGATCTCGGGTCTACAGACTAACCTGTACCAGTGTCACTAGAGAACTACTATCTGACGATAGGTATAATACCATCTGGGAGTTCTCGGCGAGTCCGTTCAGTGTTCCCGGTCTCCACTGAGCACCCGTACACCAATTTTGATGTCAAACACCAATGGATATGGGATCATCCATCGCCCATCATATGGGTCAAGATGCGTATACGCTAGTCTACTCTGGAGTATCGATGCCCTGTCTCGATACACCCTCGACTAGGAACAGTTATAGGATATAATCTTGGACTACCCTGGCCCCACTAGTATGATCTACATCATAGTCCCAGTAGTCGAGTACATATCCTAAGGGCTTTATCAACATGTGAGAGCAAGACAGTAAACCAATATAAGTCAACATGGACAAAGTGAAACCAGATAGCATACTATCATATCGAGCAAGAAAGTCCTCTCTATATATATCCAAGCATCCACTATAATATACATCATATGTACAACAATGGCCTCTAGGGCATATATAACAAACAACATAGAGGTTTTCTGGCTCAGGCAAAACGGAGTAGGAGCACATATGTGATATGTGCGGGATCGAGATTGACACGAGTATGTGATATCGTATTCTATTCTCATGATATGTGATATCGGCCTGTTATATGTGATATAGCCGGGTTATCGGGTAAAGTGTTGATTCGATGAAATAATATATAATATATATGTATGTGTGTGTGTGTTATGCTCACTTAAATATTTTTTATTTTCACTTATGATGCATTTAACATATATGTGATATATGTTTATTGTATTGTTTTCTTTTGTTACATAAATATTATGTGATATATATTATTGTGACATGCTAGGTTATACATGCAACAAGGATGTATGAGAATTATACCATGCTACATATAATGTTTGGGTTTAAATTCTTAAGTAATTCAAAAATGTGGAAATGAGTCATGGTGGAAGCTTCATGAAGCTTATTGATAACCATTGACAAAGTCCACCCTTTTTGTTTTGCTTAAGATATTTTCTAACCTAACCATGACACATAGCCATGGTTAACTATCTACAAGGGTTAGGTATTCACATATGCTAACCAAGGGTTGCATTTCTAACCTTATCTCATTCATTCATCTTCTTCTTCCGCATCTCATTTTTGCTTTCTATATTTTGAGATCAAGAAGAAAAATAGTGAGAAATTAAATACTGAAGTGAGCTAAATTTCTACTTCATCATCATCTTCTATACTAGCCATATAGATTAGTGTGTTAGCTTCACTAATTCCGTATTAGTGAAGAGTGAGCTTGAGTTCGTGTTTCCTCAACATGGATCATCACAGACTTTGAAGACTTCAAGCAAGGATGCATCGTACATATTGTAGAGCCTCTCAAGAGTTCAGGAGCTCATGGATCGCAGCGAAGGGACTACTACTCGGAGCTTTTGAAGTGAAGGAACGGACTACAAAGGTTGTAATCGCTATCACTTAGATGTAAAGTTGTTTACATGCAAAGTTAACCCTAATTCTCTAGTTCGATTACTTGGTTGTTTTGTTTAGCACCCCAAAATTTTAATATAGCATGTTTGATGCTTACCAAAACCTTGCTAAGGTGCTAAGCTAACCCTACAGTGGTATCAGAGCCAAGCTAGAGCATTAGGCGTTGTCTAGACGATGTTAGAATTCCGATCGAACTCCGAATAGCCAAAACGGACCCCCTCTTTGGAAATTTTTCAAAAAGTTGGATTTTTCCATGTTAAAAATATTCAGAAAATCATGCAGGGAATTTTATGGACACACCTGAAGAACGAAACCCTAATTCATCCAAGTGACCGCGGATCTGCGGCCAAAACATGGTTTTGGCGGCGGATCCGCGGCGCCACTTGAGAGGCTTGGGTCTGGCCCTTCAGCTGTAGGTCCATAGGAACTGTGGTATGTCTCTAGTTAAATTTAACAGTGCTCAAGTGCTGAGCTCTCTGGGAAATTTTGGGAATTCATTGAATCGATTGAATTGTCAAACTTCGCCTAGCTATCTGTGATTGTGATACAATATGTGGAATTCATATAGTTAGGCATGAAATCCGTAATATGTGATATTTTGGGTCTATGATGTCTAAGGTAATTGTGGATTCCAAATGTTGTAGTTTTTCATTTTCTTTTTTGTGACCATAAGTGTAATATGTGGTGTATCGCCGGTTTTGTTACTATACATCAACGACAATTGGGATACGCATATTTACTTACGTTGATGACATGTGATATTATGTGTTGCTGTGATATATTATATTGGATCGTCGTGATTAGAATAGCCGGGGTTTTTATGAAAGATGAGAGTTTTTATTTTCATTCATGTAAAATTCATTGTATGTAATTTTCTTTTATTGGGGCACTTCCGGGTTGAGGATGATATCACCATTGTTGTATATTATTTACTTTTCCGCATTAGAATAGACCCAAGGAGCGGAGCACAAATAACCGGGTTCTAGAGTCCAGTGGGAGACCAACTCGAGGAGTCAAGTCCGGGTCTCCTGACTTTAGAATTGGTAGGGTTGCTTGCCGCTTTTATAGGGGTCTAGGGATATGGGTTTGGCTATTCATCACGACCGTGGAATCCGCGTTTTTACTGGCTTAAATAAAACACGATATTCCTAGTATATCCAATATTTCATATGTGATTCTTCTGCTGCTGATATTCTGTGATGTGATCATTTTATATGCGTGAGACGAATGCTTATACTATATATATGATATATAAATATTATTGCTTTCGTTTCTTCTGTGATGCTTAGGAAGCATAAATGATGGGAATTCATTAATGAGATTAATGAAAAGAAAAGAAACCTAAAAGATGTTGTAGAATCAAATTTTCAAAAAGGGTAGCTCTAGTTTTTTATTTGCATAGCGGTATTTCTTGTAGAATATCCAGCACCTTATTCGATAAGGAAAGAGCCGAGATCCCTTCACCGGGAGTGACCTCTTTAGCGAAACTAGCAGATGCTACAACTCACTCGGTTTTGTTTTTGATTGCTTCTATAGTTCTTGCTTTGCATAGCGGTATTCCTTATAGAATATCCAGCACCTTATTCAATAGGGAAAGAGCCGAGATCCCTTCACCGGGAGTGACCTCTTTAGCGAAACTAGTAAAATCCTCAAAAACACTTCATTTCAAAATCACTTGTTTCTACAACGATATCATGTTCATTACGCAAAAGGTTTTCTGAAAAACCTGACGTAACCCTCCGTCATTTTAGGAAGTAGAGTATTTAGTATTCGTGTTGCGTTTGTTGACCATAGTTAAGCCGCAGTGTACGGTAGCTGAGTGATGTATTCCTATATAAGCATATGATGCGATTAATTAGGACAATCATATAACTTTGTTGACCATAGTTAAAGATCATATGGGTGGGTCTAATCAATCAAGAAATGACGGGTAGAACTTGACTAGTGCTTATGATTTGTTGGCCATAGTTAAGGTCATAAGTCACTAGGGGTAAAAAGTATTATCGGGAATTTCAAGTGTTGAAATTTGCAATGAGATTGCATACCTTCTATGAGATAGTTGGATCCCGATACCCACTGCGAGTAAGAGTTACTCCTGGGAGACTTTTACACATGACAATTATCCGATCAAGTAGGTGTCTAGAAAGGTGTTAATGGGGTTATGCCTCTGGGAAAACGAGGTTTATCTTAATTAGGTCCGTGTGAAAGTACGGGGAACCTCCCTCAAAGTACCAACACTGACCTGGTTGAAAGATTGGCGAACTTGTAAGGTGTAGTTAATCCCGGCTAGTCTTACCTTTTTGGGTTTAAAGGAAGATTTGATGAAAAACAGTGGGAGCCATCCTGATTAGATAAAATAATAACCAATCTAATCTTGCAAGAGCATACGCTAAAGTGTTTCCTTCTCTCTCTCTCCATGTAGCGAACATATCAGGCGTTAATCAAGATAATAATATGGATGTATTGACCGAACCCGCTTGTTATACTGAGCAGGGGAACGTTGGTTCCGTTCTTTCTTATAATTGTTATAAGACTGAACAGGAAATAGGGAAATGCCAGAATTCACTCGCCGCCCAAATGAAGAATAAGCATAATGATGCATCTTCTTCAAGTGTGTTTGTTATCGAGAATTGTTTCTCAGTTCACTCTACGTCCTGGGCATTAGATACCGGATCAGGATCCCACATATGCAATATGTTGCATGGGCTAAGGAAAGGTAGAGAACTGGGAATAGGTGATCATTCCGTAAGAGTAGGGAATGGTGCAAATGTTGCAGTCAAAACAGTTGGCGAATATCACCTTGTATTACCAAATGGTAATACATTGATTCTGAACGAATGCTATTACATACCGAACCTGATATGCAATCTTATATCAGTTTCTTTATTAAGTAAAGAAGGATATAATTTTGTAATACAGGATGATGCTATGAACATCTTCCTAAATTAAAAGTTGATTGGATCAGGCTCGTTACATAATGGCTTATACATTCTAAATCAAACCACAGTTCTTAATGTACAAAACACTCACAAGAGGAAGAGTTCAGAAATGAACGATTCCTTCTTGTAGCATTGGAGACTAGGTCATATCAATGCGACACGACTAGCTAAGTTACATAAGGATGGATATTTGAATCCGTTCGAATTTTCATCTTATGACACTTTCCAGTCATGTCTCAAAGGCAAAATGACCAAATCTCCGTTTATTGGACACGGAGAAAGAGTTACAAAACTCTTGGGACTGATACATAGTGATATTTGTGGTCCCATGTCTATACATGCCAGGAATGGTTCCTCATACTTCATTATATTCGCTGACGATCTCTCAAGATATGGACATGTGTTTCTGTTAAAACACAAGTCTGAAGCTTTTGAGAAATTCAAAGAATTTAAGAACGAAGTCGAGAACCAAACGGGTAAAAGTATTAAGATCCTTCGATCTGATCGAGGAGGAGAATACTTGAGCAATGAATTCCGGGACTTTTTAAAATAGAATGGGATTCTCTCTCAGCTTACTCCTCCCTATACATCACAGCACAATGGTGTATCAGAATGGAGGAATCGCACTCTATTAGATATGGTGCGCTCTATGATGAGCACTGCTGAGTTGCCTATTTCCTTTTGGGGTTATGCGCTAGAGACAGCCGCATACCTATTGAATAGAGTTCCAACTAAATCGGTGCCTACTACTCCATATGAGATATAGAATGGGAAGAGACCATCTCTTAAACGAGTTAAGATATGGGGTTGTCCAGCCTATGTTAAAAAGCAAAATCCGGACAAACTCGAGGCAAGATCAGTTCTATGTAAGTTTGAGGGATATCCAAAAGATTCTTATAGATATATTTTCTACCACGCTGAGGAACAAAAGGTGTTTGTTTCTCAATATGCCACCTTTTTAAAAAAGGAATTTCTTGTAAAAGAAATTAGTGGCGAAGAGGTAGAGCTGGAAGAAGTTCCAGCAGCACAAACTGCAACTGATGATTTAGAGGAACCAGAGGATTCAATAGTTTTCGACGAACCCCGGTCTTTCCGCCGATCTAGTAGGGTTCCTCATTCACCTGAGAGATACTACGGTTTTCTCATTGATGGTGGGAGCGAGGATTGCATCATGGAAGATGATGACCCGACTAGCTTCGAGCAGGCCATCACGAGTGGGGACTCTGTGAAGTTGCTGGATGCAATGCGATATGAAATAGAATCCATGTACACCAACAATGTATGGACTTTGGAAGTTGCTCCTGAAGGGGTAAAACCCATTGGGAGCAAATAGATCTTTAAAAAGAAACTTGGTGTAGATGAAAAAGTTGAGACTTTCAAAGCTAGACTTGTTGCAAAGGGTTTTCGTCAACGACCAGGTGTGGATTATGACGAAACCTTTTCTCCAGTGGCTATTCTTAAGTCCATCCGGATCCTACTTGCCATTGCTGCATACCATGATTACGAAATCTGGCAAATGGATGTTAAGACCGCCTTTCTAAATGGTGATTTAGAAGAGTGCGTGTACATGACTCAGCCAGAGGTCTTCATAGACAGTGGGAGCAGCGAAAAGGTGTGCAAGCTGCTTAAATCCATCTACGAGTTAAAGAAGGCATCACGGAGTTGGAACATCTGTTTTGATGTTGTAGTCAAAGAGTTTGACTTCATCAAGAACGTAAATGAACCTTGTATTTACAAGAAGGTAGCAGAGGGTAAGGTTGTCTTCCTCGTATTGTACGTGGATGACATACTCTTGATAGGAAATGATGTTCCTATGCTGCACACGGTCAAGCTCTTCTTATCATAAAGATTCTCAATGAAAGATCTAGGTGATGCCTCCTGCATTTTGGGAATAAAGATTTATAGAGATAGATCTAAAAGGATACTGGGATTGTCCCAATCCAGGTACATTGACACCATACTAAAGAGGTTTAGTATGGAAGAATCCAAGCATGGGAATTTACCCACGATCTCTGGACTCACTCTCTCCAAAGAGATGTCTCCCAAGACTGATTTGGAGAGAGCTCTCATGCAAGGGATACCCTATGCTTCGGCAGTAGGCTCTATCATGTATGTGATACTGTATACCAGGCCCGATGTAGCATACTCACTAAGTGTAGTGAGTAGGTATCAAGCAGATCCTGGAGAGGATCACTGGACAGCTGTGAAGAACATTCTCAAGTACTTGACAAGGACTAAGGGATGTTCTTGGTGTATGGTAACGGAGAACTCCAGGTCGAGTCCTTTACCGATTCGAGCTTCCAAAGTGATAAGGACGACTCTAAGTCACACTCGGGCTTTGTCTTTACCCTCAATGGAGGGGCGGTATGTTGGAAGAATTCCAAACAGGAAACCGTGGCAGACTCGACGATGGAGGCTGAATACATCGCTGCCAATGATGCTGCCAAAGAAACTGTCTGGACAAAGAAGTTCATAACTGAACTTGGAGCGGTTCCGTCTATTGAGCATCCAATACCTTTGTATTATGATAACAATGGAGCTGTGGCTTTGGCCACAGAACCCAGGTCCCATCTGAGATCCAGGTATATTCTGAGGCGGTATCACCTGATCCGGGAGATAGTTGATCGCCGGGAGATCGAGGTCAGGAGAGTTGACACGAAGGAAAACACTGCTGATCCATTCATAAAGGCCATTTCCCAGATACAATTTGAGAGACTCTTCGGGATGTTGGGTCTGAGATACTACAACAGCTGGCCTTAGTGCAAATGGGAGATTGTTAGTTATGTATATGCCCTAGAGGCCATTGTTGTACATATGATGTATATTATAGTGGATGCTTGGATATATAGAGAGAGGACTTTCTTGCTCGATATGATAGTATGCTATCTGGTTTACTTTGTCTTAACATGTTGAATGGTATTGGGTTACTGTCTTGCTCTCACATGTTGATAAAACCCTTAGGATATGTACTTGACTACTGGGACTATGATGCAGATCATACTAGTGGGGCCAGGGTAGTCTACGAGTACATCCTATAATTGTTCCTAGTAGAGGGTGTATCGAGACAGCGTGTCGATACTCCAGAGTAGACTTGCATATACGCATCTTAACCCATATGATGGGCAATGGATGATCCCACATGCATTGGTGTTTGACATCATAAATGGTATACGGGTGCTCAGTGGAGACTGGGTACACTGAACGGACTCGCCGAGAACTCCTTGTTGGTATTATACCTATCGTCAGATAGCAGTTATCTGGTGACACTGGTACAGGTTAGTCTGTAGAATCGAGATCGTCATAGAGTCTTGTATGATTCCCACTGTGCTTTGATTTCCACCTTACTACGTTCAAGAGAACGTGTAAAACGGTGGCTTTTGGGTACAGTCCCGAATCACATGGAGGCAATGAGCGATAGGAGGGGTTTCATCTCTCTCGGTATTGGGGGTTGATGTTGCGTTGTGTTCGATTGGCTATAACTGGAAGTCCCTGACCAGGGTTGATATGGAGATATACTGGTAAGTGTTATCAGTAGTTTCTCGACCCGTTATGAGCCTCACATCGACACGACTTATCGGTTACTGGGGTCTGATGTTTACCACCCCTAGACTGGATATGCGACATATCAGACGAAGAGACCGGACTGTACGGTAGTGTTACTGATTGGATTTACAGGAGTTAGAGCATACTTTCTTGTTGATCTTCTGATCGCTCAATACCCGGGTGGTCGTTACGTTTAGCTGACCGCTTGCGGCTTGTTGGTGTTTGATGTGATCATCACCTACTGCCGGCGTATTGACGAGTCTTTAGAGTCCTTCATAGAGATTTCTTGGCTCAGGCAAAACGGAGTAGGAGCACATATATGATATGTACGAGATCGAGATTGACATGAGTATGTGATACCGTATTTTATTCTCACGATATGTGATATCGGTCGGTTATATGTGATATAGCCGGGTTATCGGATCAAGTGTTGATTCGATGAAATAATATAATATATATATATATATATATTATGCTCACTTAAATATTTATTATTCTCACTTATGATACATTTAACATATATGTGATATATGTTTATTGTATTGTTTTCTTTTGTTACATAAATATTATATATATGATATATAATATTGTGACATGCTAGGTTATACATGCAACAAGGATGTATGAGAATTATACCATGCTACATATAATGTTTGGGTTTAAATTCTTAATTAATTCAAAAATTTGGAAATGAGTCATGGTGGAACTTTCATGAAACTTGTTGATAACCAATGACAAAGTCCACCCTTTTTGTTTTGCTTAAGATATTTTCTAACCCAAGCATGACACATAGCCATGGTTAACTCTCTACAAGGGTTAGGTATTCACATATACTAACCAAGGGTTGTATTTCTAACCTTATCTCATTCATTTATCTTCTTCTTCCTCATCTCATTTTTGCTCTCTAGATTTTGAGATCAAGAAGAAAAATATTGAGAAATTAAATACTAAAGTGAGCTAAATTCCTACTCTATCATCCTCTTCTATACTAGCCATATAGATTAGTGTGTTAGCTTCACTAATTCCATATTAGTGAAGAGTGAGCTTGAGTCCGTGTTTTCTCGACGTAGATCATCACAGACTTTGAAGACTTCAAGCAAGGATGCATCGTACATCTTGTAGAGCCTCTCAAGAGTTCGGGAGCTCATGGATTGCAGCGAATAGACTACTACTCGGAGCTTTTGAAGCGAAGAAACGGACTGCAAAGGTTGTAATCCATATCACTTAGATGTAATGTTGTTTACATGCAAAGTTAAGCCTAATTCTCTAGTTCGATTACTTGGTTGGTTTGTTTAGCACCCCAAAATTTTAATATAGCATGTTTGATACTTGCCAAACCTTGCTAAGGTGCTAAACTAACCCTACACATGATTAGCGAAATATTAATCCAGTTTAACATAATTGCATATAATTAATTTATAAAATGTCTAAATCACATAAATTCTTTCAAAATCAATATTTGATATAAACTTCCAAATATTTTCCAAAGTATCTGTATATAATTACACCCTTTCATTAAAACTAATCTCCATACTTTAAAATATTTATAATATTTATTAATTTAATTATTTAAATTCTCAAAAACAATATTTTATTTTCTGAAATGTTACAATCTTCCCCCCTGAAATAAATTCGGTCCCCGAATTTAAATTTAAACCCCCCAAATGCTAAAACATTTCAGCAAAACCATAAGGTCGTCGGGGCTCCGAAATCATGAATATATAAAACATAGCATAGCGCAAAGCATGCGCATGAAAACAAGTGAAAAAATTCAAAATCGAAACTCCGTCAAGCATTACGCAATCATCGGAGTTATGGCGAAAGTACAATGTCAAAATTCAATACGAAAACCAACATGATGTAATCAAAACTATAACATGTATATAGTACGCATTGTTGTAAAATCGTGAAAACATCCAAATAGAACTGCATGCAAAACCCTTTTCAAATCGCCGTGCGATGTGCGTATTCACGGCATAAGTAACAGACGTTCATTGTAAGAAAAATAGCTATATATATCATTTGTTTAACATATACGTTCCACCTTTTGAAAAAAATTAGAAGGGTTTCCTTTGTAAAGTTTTCGTGTCATCTTGGACACGTAGGAAAATATTGTGACTGTAGCTCCTTTTTGGAAATTCCTTTGGCAATTACCAATGCATGCAAAAACACTTAGGTAATGTTCTTAAAACAATCCTGCTTGGTTACTAACCCATATAGCATATAAGTCATGAAAGCATGATGCTCAAAAGAAATCTTACTCAAATAGCGTATACAAAAGTGTCACGAGTGTCTGGTGCGCACGGAAGTCGAAACCAAATACAGGTGCCACAAATGTGTACAGGAACAGAACTAAGTGCAACAGGCATGCACAAAAACATGTGTCGAGTGCAACGGGTGTGCACGACAATAATATTAGGTGCATCTGATATGCACTAAGAATCCCGATTTAGTGCATCTGGTGTGCACAAAATTGTATCAAGTGCGCCAAATGTGCGCAAGAATTCAATCAGGTGCACATGGTGTACGAAAACATAAATCTAGTGCACCAGGGTGCATGAAAATGAGTATCGAGTATAAACGTTGAAATCAACGGTATACGACATACACCAATTCAAAATCATGTATACCGCGGTATATGACTCATAAACATGTTCAACTGCATGCATAAAACCATATCAAGTACTGAAAGCTCGTGTAAACTACGCCAGAAGCATAAATCAAATCATATGCTCACTATATGTATGAAATCAAAACCAAACATCTCGGAAAGCACAGAAATCAAACTCAAGTGCAGTGGGTATGCGCAAAACGAAAATCAACACAACCGATACATGAGAATACAAATCAAGTGCAACTACGGTGCACATAAGAAATATTAATCATAAAACGAATCATCGAAATACCAAAATCCAGAACAAAGAGAATGCGTTATCCGAACCACCAAATCGCAAATCATAATTACTGTCGTCGATGTGCCCCTCCTTCAATGTCGAAGGGTGTCGGTATATCTAAAGCTGGCAGAGCAAGAATATCTACTTTCCTCTTGCCCACAGTCTGGCATCCTCTGCTCTTAGATCCTTGTTTTCTCTCTCTGTGGATTACCAGCTATACGCCCTCTAGGCTTAATAGCCCGATTCGGGGTACTAACGGAAATTGTCCCATTCTGACACTTCTCTGAAGATTTCCTGACCAATTACATGGCTACTAGTAACGTATCCCGTCAATGATGGAAACTCTGGCCTACTGAGTGCATGATACGACCGATCCTGGGTCTAAGTCTTTATCGTGTAATATTTCTGAAAGATCCTGTGAGGGTCTCCTCCCAATCTTATCTCTGCAGAACTGCCTAGAAGTTGGCACTCTTTACTCAATCCATATCTTGTTCCGGGACGGTTGTATTATCATCATGACTTTCTTCTGGAATCACGGCTATATACAATGCCTTTGCATGCATATCAAGTTCCTGGCATCTACGGAGTGGAACGACAACTTTTGAAAAGCTCGCACAGTTGGGGTCAAAATTTGCACCCCGGTTGACGAAGTCAAAGTCAACCCCAAACCAGGTGGGCCTATGTCCAAGTCGACCCCGCGGCCAGCCTCCCCATGCCAACATAAAAATCATGGAATAAATAATTTTAATGTGATTTTTTTATGCATGAATGGGCATAAAACCAAATTTTTGTAAAGCTCATGGCTTATGTGCAAAAGAAATGAGCACATGAGGTATGGGATGGGCAAAATGCCATTTTGTAAAGCCCAAGGGGTTATATGTAAATGTGTAAGCCTATATAAGACAACATGATGATGAATAAAGGATAGAATTTTTCATTCTCTAAAAAATCTAGGGTTTTTGTGCCTCCTACTCTTTCCTCAAGGTTCTAAACCTTCTTCCACTTTTCAATTAAATCAAGAGTCTTACTCTTTCTTTTCCAAAACTAAATAGTTTTTCACCACAAAACTCATAAGGGGGAGCTCAGATCTTCCATTAAATCTCAAAAAGGGGAGATTTTTAAATCTCACCCCTCTTGTTCTCCAAGATCCGACCGACAGAAGAGGAGGAAGGAGACCCATCTCCAAAAATCCCACTTTGGGGAAGATCCAGGGCTCAAGGAAGAAGCCCCTTTCATCAGCTCCAAAAATATCTTAGGAGTTCAACTCCATAAGTCAAATCGGGAGCACAGCTCTCAGTGCAGGGACCAAGTCCCTTTCCTGCTGATGCCCAGCGCCCGCGTGCCAGGCACTTGGGGCGCTGGCGCCCAGCGCCCGCGTGCCAGGCATGTGGAGCCCCCGATATCCGGGTAGCGGGACCCCCAGCCCGCTATCCGAGTAGCGGGACCCCCGTAAAAACTCTTTGGGGCCCCCGATATGTCCAAAACCCCTTCAAAACAAAACACCGCACATTGAGTTCGCATGACATGTTTGACCAGTCAATCGGAGGTTCTCTCGCTCCAAAGGCGAGGGGTAATTAACGGCAGCTTAGTCCGTGGCTGCCGGAGATTCGGATCCCTAGAATCAATAAACCTCGGCCTACCTTAGGCAGGAGGAATCTGTAATGCGTCTGACAAGCGCGCGCGTATTCCCATCTCAATGGGATGACGAAAAACACCCTACACGCACAAACTTCTTACTTCGCTTTCCTTCAATAAGGACCAATTTGGAATCATCTTCTCGTAGCTGTGTGGACTGTGCTCCAATTAGCTGTCCTCGTATCTAGAGTCTCATTCGAAGTTACAAACTCGGTATCTCTAATATCCTGTAGTAGGCATCTGGCCAATTGCGTCCTCGGAAACTTGTCGAAATCATCGGAGTGATGCACTCACGCTCGTCTTGTCTCGATCGACTCACAACACGCCTGTGTGAGGTATGTTTCTAGCTGAAGTTAGTCAATCTTATGATCTCGCATCGGAGTATCCAAACGAATAAAGGTCCTAGTCTTATCTAAGGGTGACTAGTGATCTTCTATCACCTTCCTGAGTATAACCCCATACTGCAGTAGCTTTCAAAAGTTTGGGGGCGATACCTTATCAATCGCAGCCATAGCTGGCTCATCCGTCCGCACTGTAGACAACGCCTCAATCATCTGGAATAGATGGTACATCGACAGTCTTCACATTTTGGCTGGCCTCTAGCAGTGGCCCGATATCTGGTGCAGATCTCGAACACTCGCGTCAATAAGAAAACATAGTAAAACGATATATCGAAACGCTCGTGTCACCGGAATACATCCTGGCCAGTCCTCGTCCATGACAAGATCGGGTTGATCGCAACTCTAGCCACAACTCTCTATGCTCGTATAACCATGGTAATGGAAACTGTAAGTCCATGTCACGCACCCCACGAGCTTGCGGGGAGGCGGAATATATGAAAAACGATTATCAAAGCTTCGTAACACGGACTTGAACACACGGATCGTATCTAAACCATTACTACCAAACTACGAAAGGTTTAACTACTCGGATTCGAAGTTATACCTCACGTTACTTGTTCTTCGGGTCTTCATCGCTGTCCTCCACTCCTCGTAGGATCTTTAGAACGTCGGCACCTCAACGGCCTCCTCGAATCAAAGACGATCCACCCGAGAGCTCCTACTCCAAGCTTGATCTCTAACTTGAGATAACTAGGTTTCTTTAGTTGCTAATCAAAATCATCTAGGTGATATAGAGTGAGGTTATGGATTAATTAGTGTATCTAATCCTTGATTTCAACACATGAGGGATAGGATTAGGGTTTGAAGAGAGAGTGAGCTTGAGGAGAGAGAAGGTGAGCATGAATAATGATATAAAAGCTTCTCACTTCTAATATATTATGAAGCATAAGAAAATCAAATAAATAAATCTAAATGATTTATCATCATGCTTCATTAAATATATGCAATGAATCATCAAGTGAGTCATTAAGCAATAAATGCTTTATTAACTCACTTGAATAATTCATCTAAGTGAGTCACAAATGCATTTAATGTAAATGCCACCTAAACCCTCAAGTCACCATGCTTCTAGAAGCTTCCCGACAAATTACGAGAACGCCCCTCCTATCCGTGAAAATACGGAAAAAATTTAGACTGTATAAATCCAATAATCCGATACTAGAATCTGGCTTAAACTAAAGCCGGCTAGTAAAAACTGTCCGAACGTCGTACGTGCGTAAACACACGTATGCGTCCAAACCCTTGTCGTAAAACCATACGACCTCTATATCGTTTCGCCTGGAGCAGGGAAACACTCTGTGTGGGACTCTAAAAACTCGACACTACGCTGGCAGTGGGTTTAACCACAGACCGCAAGCGGCACTAGCTGTACGTAACGGTCCCCAGGTAGACGTCGAAAAGAAGGCCGATGAGGAAACCCATCCGAACTCCTACTGAGCCTGATGTGACAATCTACGTACAGTCCGGTCTATTCGTCTAAGACTATCGCATATCGAGCCTAGGGGGCGGCAACCGTCAGTCCCCTAATAGTGGTATAAGTCGTGTCGGAGCGTAGCCCATTACACCTTGAGAAACTACTAGAACCTACCAGTAAATCTCGCTTGCCCTGGCCAGAGACTTTGCGTAATGGCTCTCTGACACAGCGTGATATCAACTCCCAATACCGGGAGAGACGAATCCTGTCTAACCACTACTGCCTCCAAGTGCTCGAGACTACACCCAACTGCTACCTGTTTGCATGACTCCTTTCAGCCGTGGTAGGGTAGCAATCTAAGAACAGTGGGACACACTCGAGGCGAAGTAGCAGTGTCAAGTCTGCGGACTATGCTGTACTCATGTCACCTGGGAACTGTTAACTGACGACGGGTATAATACCAACCAACAGTTCCCTGCGAGCCCTATCCGGTGTACCCATAACCTAACAAGCACCTGTATACTATCTCCAGTACAATGTACTGATGGCTATGGGACAGACCATCTCCCCAACTGGGATGAGAAGCGTATACACTAGTCTACTCAGGAATATCGATGCCCTGTCTCGATAATCCAACTACCAGGGACTTGTATAGGATGTTGCTTATAGACTACCCAGCCCCCACTAGTGTGACTGCCATCACAACGCTGGTAATCAAGCAAAAGATCCTATGGGCTCTACTAATATGTATAAATGATACGTTACAAGAAACATATTAAAGTAGAAATAAACCAAGTAGCATACTACCATTTTTAGCAAGACTGATATATAACTGTGAATATCCCAAGCTTCCATTAAGTAATATACAAGCTAGTATGATACAATAATGGCCCCTAGGGCATATACACTAACAATCTCTCACTTGCACTAGGGCCATGAGCAGGCATATCGTAGACCTATCATCTCGAATAGCCTTTCGAACTGCGTCAGAGGAATGGCCTTTGTGAATGGATCAGCAATGTTATTCTCTATCTCTACTCTCTTTATCTCGATCTCCCGGCGATCTACGATCTCCCTGATCAGGTGATACCGCCTTAAGATGTGTCTGGACTTCTGATGGGACCTGGGTTCCTTCGCTAAAGCTATAGCGCCGTTGTTGTCGCAATACAGAGGTACTGGACCAACGCTGGTAGGAACCACCTGAAGTTCTGTGAGGAACTTCTTCATCCAGACAGCTTCTTTTGTGGCATCGCAAGCAGCTATGTACTCCGCTTCCATCGTTGAGTTAGCAACGGTCTCCTGCTTGGAACTCTTCCAACAGACCGCCCCTCCATTGAGGGTAAAGACATAACCCGACATGGACTTGAAGTCATCCTTGTCACTCTGGAAGCTGGAGTCGGCAAAGGCCTCGATCTGGAGGTCTTTTCCGCCATATACCAAGAACATCTCCTTAGTCCTCCTCATGTACTTGAGAATGTTCTTTACTGCTATCCAGTGCTTCTCCTCTGGGTTTGCCTAATACCGGCTTACAGCGCTTAATGCGTATGCAACATCTGGTCTTGTACATAACATCGCATACATTATAGAGCCTACCGCAGAAGCGTAGGGTATAATCGACATGCGATCCCTTTCCAAATCAGTCTTGGGAGACATCTCTTTGGAGAGGGTGATTTCGTGACAAGCCGGAAGGTTACCGCGCTTAGAATCTTCCATACTGAATCTCTTCAATATGGTGTCAATGTACCTGTACTGCGAAAGTCCCAACATCTTTTTTGATCTATCACGATAGATCCGGATCCCCAGAATGTAGGTGGCATCACCCAGGTCCTTCATGGAGAATTTCTGTGACAAGAATCTTTTGACTGACTGTAACATAGGAATATCATTTTCTATTAGGAGAATGGCATCCACGTACAAGACGAGGAATACTACAGCTCTCCCTACAATCTTACTGTATATGCATGGTTCATCTGGATTTTTGATAAAGTCGAATTCTTTGACAACATCATCAAAACAGATGTTCCAACTCCACGATACCTGCTTCAGTCCATAAATGGACTTAAGCAACTTGCATACTTTACCGCTGCTCCCACTCTGAATGAATCCCTCTGGCTGATCCATACAGATGCACTCTTCCAAATTACCATTTAGAAAGGTCGTCTTTACATCCATCTGCCGGATCTCATAATCGTGGAAGGAAGCAATAGCAAGAAGGACCCGAATGGATTTGAGCATAGCCACTGGAGAAAAGGTTTCGTCATAGTCCAAACCAGGTCTTTGATGGAAACCCTTTGCAACAAGTCTAGCCTTATAGGTTTCAACCTGTCTATCTACACCAATCTTCTTTTTGAAGATCCATTTGCATCCTACGGGTTTTACCCCATCTGGAGCAATGTCCAAAGTCCATACTTTGTTAGTGTACATAGACTCCATTTCGGTCCGCATTGCATCCAGCCATTTTACCGAGTCGCCGCTCTGAATGGCTTGCTGGAAGCTAGTAGGGTCATCATCATCAATGACGCAATCCTCTCTATCCCTATCTATGAGAAAACCGTAGTATCTCTCAGGCGGATGAGACGGCCTACTACTCCTGCGGAGGGGTGCGGGAATGTCCTGTTCTTCTTGAACTACTGGTTCTACCAAACTTTCAGTTGTAGTTTGTGGTTCTGGAATTTCTTCCAGTTCTATTTCGCTCCTACTTGTATCCTTTTCTAAAACCTGTTGTTCTAGAAAATAGGCATTACGAGAAATAAAAACCTTTTGTTCCTCTGCGTAATAGAATAAATACCCCTTGGAGTTCTTTGGATATCCCACAAACTTACACTGTACTGATCGTGCCTCGAGCTTGTCCGCATGCTGCTTTTTAACAAAAGCTGGACATCCCCAAATCTTAGGGTTTCTTCTCACTCCACATCTGATATGGGGTGGTAGGCACAGTCTTGGTAGGAACCCTGTTTAGAAAATATGCCGCTGATTCTAACGCATAACCCCAGAAAGATCGCGGTAACTCAGCATTACTCATCATGGAACGTACCATATCTAATAAGGTTCGATTCCGTCTCTCCGATACACCGTTATGCTGTGGAGTGTACGGAGGAGTAAGCTGAGAGAGAATTCCTTTCTCTTTTAGGTAACCTAGGAACTCGGCACTTAAGTATTCACCACCTCAATCAGATCTCAGTGTCTTGATACTTTTGCCGGTTTGGTTTTCTACTTCATTCTTATACTCTTGAAATTTCTCAAAAAGCCTCGGATTTATGTTTCATTAAGAAAACGAATCCGTACCTAGAGTAATCATCCGTAAAAGTAATGAAATGAGAAAAACCACCTCTCGCATGTGTAGACATTGGACCGCACACATCACTGTGTACGAGTCCCAAGAGCTCGCTCGCCCTTACTCCGTGTCCAGTAAACGGAGTCTTTGTCATCTTTCCCATGAGACAAGATTCACAAGTAGCATAAGATTGATATTCGAACGGATTCAAATATCCTTCTCTATGTAACTTAGTTAATCGTGTTTCATTGATGTGACCTAGTCTACAATGCCATAAGAAAGCCTGATTTATTTCTAGAGACTTTCTTTTAAGTGTGTTCTGGACATTGAAAACCTGAGCTTGACTCATTACATATATACCGTCATCTAATGTACCGGACCCAATCAGAACTTGATTTAGGTGGATGTAAACTACATCGCTTACGAATGTAAAATCATATCCCTCTCTAGAAAGTGAGGACACTGATATGATATTACAAGTAAAACTAGGTACATACAAACAGTTACATAGAATCAATATCTGCCCACTTGTCAAACCTAGGCAATATTCTCCCACGGATTCAGCGTCCATGCTCATTCCGTTTGCAACTCTAAGAGACAAATCACCTACCTTTATAACTCTACGGTTTCTCAAAACATGTAATGAATTACAGATATATATCCTGCTCCGGTATCTAGTACCCAGGAAGTAGAGTTAATAGACAAACAGTTCTCAATTACAAACACACTTGAGGCCGAAGCCACAACATGCTTCGTATCTTGGCTACTGGCTTCCAAGGCCCTGCAATCTATTTGCCAATGCCCAATCTCATAACAATAGGAATATCCCTCTTTAGCTACACCAAGTCCCGAAACTTTTGATCTTCCCTTTCCTCCTACTTTACTGGTGTAAATAGAGGGTAGGGACTGTGGAAATAAGTCAACATATGACCTGTTTCCCAACGTAGTCTCCAGGTCCTTGAGCTCATCAATATAGCTAGTCATTGTAAGGACGTCGTTCCCTACAGATGACCCGACAGCCAACCTCGCTTGAATTAATTCGTTCGAGGTCTCATATCTTACGATATGAGATTGCTCTCCATATAAATCTTTGTTATGGAGAAAGATGGAAACCAAGTCCATCTTCTCGTGCTGCTTCTGGTATACACCATCAACTGAAGCCAACATGAGGCACTTAGCTTTCGCTTTATCCTTTTTCCTTGTCTGAAGAATATCCATATCCATGATAATGGAAACTGGACCTGAGACGGCGGGATCTTGAGTAGTAGTAAGGTGGTCCAGCTTGTCATAGGCAATGGACATCTGGACAGACCTTTGCCAGTCATATAAGTCAGATTCAGTCAATTTGTTATCTAAATGTAACCTAGTCGTAGTCACAAGGTCGCTGCAATGAGAGAAAGAGAAGAAAACATTTTAGCATGATGCTCTTGCAAGTTTAGATTGGTTTTTTAGTTTATCTAAACTGGATGGCTCCCACTGTTTCTCGAATCCTTCCTCAAACCATAAAAGAAGAATTAGCCAGGACTATTCTCACCGTACAATACTTGCTTAACTGTTCAGCCAGGCCAGTGTCGATATTTCGAGGGAGGTTTTCCAACGCTTTTGCGAAGTTCCTTAATTAAATAACCTCTTTTCTCTGGGGGCGTAGCCCCGCTGACACCTTTCTCGACACCTACTTGGTTTATAGCATTGATCGTTAAGTGACGAATCTCCTGATAAGTAGCATGTACTCACAGTAGGATCGGGATCTAAATATCATCGTATGATAATGTTGAAGGAATCCTACCAACATTCATCAAACTCCAAATGGTATGCAACACTAGCAAGTTTCAGTTTCTTTAGAAACTCCCGATGTGGATTTTTGCCCTATGCACTTATGACCTTGACTTTAGTCAACAAATCATAAGTCACATGTCAAGTTCTACCCGTCATTCTCCAGGTTAATTTGAACCCACCCGTACATACCCTTGACTTTAGTCAACAAGGCAGTACGACTGTCCCAAATCAACGCATCTATCTATACTACATATGAATATCCAATAGCTACCAAACACTGTGCCTTGACTTTAGTCAACAAACACAGCTTGAATACTATTGACTATCCATATGAAATGACGGAGGGCTACGACTGGTTTTGGCAAAACCGTGAACGTAGTGAACTTGATATAATCGAAGGAACTTGATAGCTTTTAAAAGGAGTGGTTAAAGCTCCGTAATTAAAAATATCTTCTGTTTTAAAAATAACCGAGTGGTTTCTTTTAAACTGTTCCAATCGATTGAACTTTGGTTTATTTTCTTTGCATTAATAATAATGTGTCCCATCATTAACCTATCATTGCAGAAAACAACGAAAATACAACGTCCTCTTATGCCATCCGCATTCGCCACTGGGTCCCGTCATCACCCGTTAGGTTACTTAACTAACGACAGAGCGGGGGCTGGGCTAGCGCGGGTGTAAAACATAAGTGACATCTAATAGCTATCATATATAGATATTGTACATTCGTCAGACGCAATAATAAGCATTCCAGATCACTGATGAACTTTATTGGATATGCAAGCAATCCGCGTTTGCTTTGAGCCTGCAACAAAATACGGATTACACAGTTGTGATGAATAGCCATTATCCCACCTTAGACCCCTACGGGTACGGCAAAGTACCCGCCAAGTACCCGAAGTGAAGCGGTCTCTCTCAACAACTTGAGTAGACCACTAAACACTTCGACGTACCCGGCAGTTTCTGTACCCCACCTTGGGTCTAACCTAAGAGCATAAACAGTAAAATGAAATAATACAACGGTGGCTACAACCGCAACCTGGATGTGCCCCACAAAATAATGTTACAACATATTACAATTACATCGAATGAATAAATATAATAACCCATCTTAAACCCCGGCTAATCATCATAACAATCTAATACAGTTCATATACACAAACAGCAGAATCATTACAAAAATGTGCAACCCCCTGCCAACCAACATACTAGCAGTCAGGGGATGTTTACGAACACATTAAATATTACAGATAAAAACCCGATTAGCAAATAATTTAGAACATCGATCGACAACCTTTTTCCATGTCTACCCCAAATGCAAGCCATCATAGAAGTAACCTGGGCAGAAACAGAATATACTGGAAAACAAAACACCAAATATTATGAATTACAGAGAAAATCCGAGTCAACTCGGGGTTGACTCCGCGGCGGATCCGCGGCCAAAAGCACCATTTGGTCGCGGATCCGTGGCCGTCATGTCGAGTTGAGTGCTCGTATTTTCCCAGTATTCTTATATTCCCCTGCTGTGAATTTTAAGGCATATCAAATATTTTTTTCGACACGTTTACAATTAACAGAAACTGATAGGGGTCCGGGTTAAGTTTTTCGCGTTTTTCCGACGATCGAAGTTCTAATTAGTTGCTAACAAGCTAGTAAAGGTTTAGTTGGCTCTGATACCACTGTAAGTCCATGTCACGCACCCCACGAGCTTGCGGGGAGGCGGAATATATGAAAAACGATTATCAAAGCTTCGTAACACGGACTTGAACACACGGATCGTATCTAAACCATTACTACCAAACTACGAAAGGTTTAACTACTCGGATTCGAAGTTATACCTCACGTTACTTGTTCTTTGGGTCTTCATCGCTGTCCTCCACTCCTCGTAGGATCTTTAGAACGTCGGCACCTCAACGGCCACCTCGAATCAAAGACAATCCACCCGAGAGCTCCTACTCCAAGCTTGATCTCTAACTTGAGATAACTAGGTTTCTTTAGTTGCTAATCAAAGTCACCTAGGTGATATAGAGTGAGGTTATGGATTAATTAGTGTATCTAATCCTTGATCTCAACACATGAGGGATAGGATTAGGGTTTGAAGAGAGAGTGAGCTTGAGGAGAGAGAAGGTGAGCATGAATAATGATATAAAAGCTTCTCACTTCTAATATATTATGAAGCATAAGAAAATCAAATAAATAAATCTAAATGATTTATCATCATGCTTCATTAAATATATGCAATGAATCATCAAGTGAGTCATTAAGCAATAAATGCTTCATTAACTCACTTGAATAATTCATCTAAGTGAGTCACAAATGCATTTAATGTAAATGCCACCTAAACCCTCAAGTCACCATGCTTCTAGAAGCTTCCCGACAAATTACGAGAACGCCCCTCCTATCCGTGAAAATACGGAAAAAATTTAGACTGTATAAATCCAATAATCCGATACTAGAATCTGGCTTAAACCAAAGCCGGCTAGTAAAAACTGTCCGAACGTCGTACGTGCGTAAACACACGTATGCGTCCAAACCCTTGTCGTAAAACCATACGACCTCTATATCGTTTCGCCTGGAGCAGGGAAACACTCTGTGTGGGACTCTAAAGACTCGACACTATGCTGGCAGTGGGTTTAACCACAGACCGCAAGCGGCACTAGCTGTACGTAACGGTCCCCAGGTAGATGTCGAAAAGAAGGCCGATGAGGAAACCCATCCGAACTCCTACTGAGCCTGATGTGACAATCTCCGTACAGTCCAGTCTGTTCTTCTAAGACTATCGCATATCGAGCCTAGGGGCGGCAAGCGTCAGTCCCCTAATAGCGGTATAAGTCGTGTCGGAGCGTAGCCCATTACATCTTGAGAAACTACTAGAACCTACCAGTAAATCTCGCTTGCCCTGGCCAGAGACTTTGCGTAATGGCTCTCTGACACAGCGCGATATCAACTCCCAATACCGGGAGAGACGAATCTTGTCTAACCACTACTGCCTCCAAGTGCTCGAGACTGCACCCAACTGCTACCTGTTTGCACGACTCCTTTCAGCCGTGGTAGGGTAGCAATCTAAGAACAGTGGGACACACTCGAGGCAAAGTAGTAGTGTCAAGTCTGCGGACTATGCTGTACTCATGTCACCTGGGAACTGTTAACTGACGACGGGTATAATACCAACCAACAGTTCCCTGCGAGTCCTGTCCGGTATACCCGTAACCTAACGAGCACCTGTATACTATCTTCAGTACGACGTACTGATGGATGTGGGACAGACCATCTCCCCAACTGGGATGAGAAGCGTATAAACTAGTCTACTCCGGAATATCGATGCCCTGTCTCGATAATCCAACGACCAGGGACCTGTATAGGATGTTGCTTATAGACTACCCAGTCCCCACTAGTGTGACTGCCATCACAACTCTGGTAATCAAGCAAAAGATCCTATGGGCTCTACTAATATGTATAAATGATACGTTACAAGAAACATATTAAAGTAGAAACAAACCAAGTAGCATACTACCATTTTTAGCAAGACTGATATATAACTGTGAATATCCCAAGCTTCCATTAAGTAATATATAAGCTAGTATGATACAATAATGGCCCCTAGGGCCTATACACTAACAGAAACCACAATCCGATATCAATGAGGATAGATCATAGGAACGAATAGAATACAGTGCAAAAGAATGTACATTCTAAGGCTTCTTAAGCGGAGTAGCGTATCGTAAGTATGCCGCGAAACATACACAAGGTACACTACTCTACTTATGTCACAAACTCTATCAACCAAGGTTAACCTACGCGACGAAAGTTCGGGTCTAATACCCCCTCGGCCAAGTCTAAGTTCCGTAAGGTCAAGCCTAGGTTCCGAATATAAATATACGCCCTAGATTCCGCATAGTCAAACCTAGACTCAAACTAAGGTTAAATCTAACGCTCTGATACTAATTTTGTCACGACCCGGAGAAGGCACGTGACTGGCACTTGAATCATGTGAAGTCTATAGGACCTCACCTAATTAAAGTAAGCCAAAAGCCCAGAAATCTAAACCTTTTTAGGGGAAAATAGTGGAGGTGTTGTTTTAAAATAAGCTTTACTGAAAATCAAACTTATTCTTATATATACATAAGTAGCAATACATGAAAACACTATATTTGTATCTAACTTGAAAATCCTTTTTGTCGTTTGAAATTTGGGCAGCACCTCCTTTGTAAATTTTAACCCGAAAATGGTACAAATAATATAATATAAGGCATCCCCAAGCGGGAGCTAGCTCTTTGCCAAAAGGCGGAAACAACCACGCAAGTAAAAAAAATATACAACGCCGAAGGCGAGGATCAAACTCAGAATAAAGTAAAGAAAACTAATATCATCAAGAAAACCTGAAACAGTAATAAATACATAAGCGCGACACTAAGGCTGAAAAATATATAACTGTGGGTTTCTAAGTCTACTAAATATACAAGTCTGGTTGATGGAGCCTTTAACTAGATACAACTGAAATATAAAGTACATGTGTAATGGTGGTCACGATGCAAGTAAACCCACCTACCAAGAAATCACCCAAAAGATATAATATGCCAGCAAGCCGCAACGGAACCTGTACGGCCGAACCTGCAAGAAACTGTGGCACAACGAGGGGTGAGTTGAGAACTCGTGAGTAGAAGACATCACCGACTAGAAATCGCATGTATGACGATCTCTTAGGTCATACAGTAACATACTCAAATATAACACTGAAACATCTAGTAGTGGCAAGGGTAATAATCTAAGCATAAGTGTAATACCAAGTACTCGTGTCAGTGCCTCAAGTAGCAACATGTCATATATATAATGTATGAATGCATCAAGAATGAAATCAGAATATATCTATATGAGAAATCTGTGTTCTTATTTCAGTAATATTTTAGTATAAAAACTGGAGTATCATCAATGAAATCGATAGAAATCCGTGTCAAACATCGACACAAAATCCTCAAATCCCGGACTCCGTCAGTCAGAATCGGCCCATATCATCCAATCTCATGACTACGGTCGGTATCCTCCAAATATCCTCCGCGCCAAATATCACCAGTAGGTAATCCTCCCCTGCCAGGCTCATCGTCTACATCTTGAGCTTCTTAACCCGGGGTACCTTACCGGGTCCACCATGTACCCGAAACGGTTCATCCTACTCCTCGAATCGGGTCTCGAAAACCAACTCAATCAGGAAAACTCATGGTGGACGCCATATACATCATATCATGAGAAAACCGCAACTTGCATTTTAAAATGATAATAAGTTTATAAAATTCTTGCAGTTTTCCCCCAAATCTAGAAATCTCATGGAAAATCCGAAATCTCAAAATCATGAGTCAATGAACAGTGAATGTCGGCATAAAGCCCCACAGTATTTCATAACATAATGAATATATAAATGCATGGGTTATCAAGTAAGGAATGCAATATCTACACTAGCATATGAGAGCAAGCATACTAATAATATATTGAAACTACCAGCTAGCAGGTTATACCAATGAAGTAACGTTTTCCAAAGTGTACGTGATATGGCAATTACCGATGATGATGTGTGTGGGCCGGCAAGCAAGTGTACGTGGAACATACGCATCATTGGTAATAGTGTTGGTGTCCTAACAGACGAGATCATAACAGCTAATAAAAACACAATGTAATCTATAATGCAATGAAAACTATATGAATATAATGGAAAAATGAATAGTAAACGCAACATTAAAAGTATACATATTTTTGCACGAGTCATACAGTTTTAGTGTTTTGAAATAGCACGAATCGTGGATTTTTAAAAAAGTAGGGGCTGTGGTGTTTTCAGAAAAGATATGTCCTTTGAAAAGTTTCGTAGCATCCCTCAGGTTGTCTTTTGAAAATACTCATGATTCGTTAGTTTTGAAAATAGGTATGACTAGAACCTAATCTAGCATCTACCTAAACAACTAAAAGACTAACTAAGAAACTAGTCAGAAGGATAAGAAAATATAATATATATATCTCGAGTCGATATACCTCGTAGTCGGCGATCCAGCCTCGTAGCGTCACGTACTGTACAATACCTAGTACGGCATCCTCGGGTCAAGAGTACGAATCAATCATCTTATATATCTCGTACGGTAATATCTATCATACGGCATCCTCAAGTCAAGAGTACGGGTCAAAATCATACATAATATCATCATTCATACGGTATCATTCAACGTATATTATCATGATCATGGGTACAATTCTAAAGTCTCGTGCATTCAAATGTTATCAACTCACATATTATCGTATGTATGAATACATATCGCCCAACAATCTATTATAATATCATATCATATACCATATCATGACTCAATCACATATCAAAATCTCACGGCATTATACCCGATCATATCAACTCATCTCCACATATCACATACTATCATCATTACCCGTGTATATGTACACACACACACACACACACACACACACACACAAATTCAAGTGTGTGTGTGTGCGCGCGTGTGTGTGACTACATATAACCTGTGATTCACCACCAAGGTAATCATCCAATAGATAGGTCTTCCTAGATCAACCTAATCTAACTTAAGGTCTTCTAAATACCATAATCGCTAAGTATCCAAATATCGCATCCAAACTTACTAATATAGTAATACCCTATTCTACTGTTGCGGGGGTGCTATACGCCATCCACCTGACTTCCCCCGTAGATATACATCTACTCACGTTGATCCTCGCTTGCCGAAGTCAATGATGCCACACTCTCCTTTGTCGTACGATGTCCACACAGGGTACCTACAGTTTCAAATACGTTATATTGTAGAATAAGAATCAAAAACAAGAAAACCCGATACGGCACACGAGACACACATAAGTTAGAACCTACGGCCTACGTATGCAAGAATAACCAAATAACCCTCGACATTGACGTACGAACGCTAATCGATCGAGATAAAACACCAATACCAAAACTTAAGTTACTAAAACCACAAAACTTAAAACAACAACTTAGAAAAGTAGCTCCAGATTTTGACTCATGTAAATTGGGACTAATCTAACAATATAGGGGATAGTTTATGAGGTAAATGAGCTATAGGCCAAACCCCAGTAGCAGAAACCCACAGAAGCCCGGCGAGAATATCAACATTACCGGTGTCGCCAGTTTTTCCAAGGAATTGGGGTCTCGTATTTTGGTGGTGGTCTCCTAGGGTTCTAATGAGGTCTATGAAGTTGTTTGTTTTTCCTATAATCATCCCAGGTTACACCAGATTCCCTGTAGTCCCAAAGAATTCACAAAACCGATATCTGAAAGATTACAAAACTCAAATCTTGGATTTTAAATGCTCAGTTTGGTCCAGAATAACACTAACAGGTTTATGGTCACTAATTACTTCTCAAATATACCATCACAACTCATTAAAAGTCCTAACCCTCATCTAGGAATTCTCAAGGTTCACTAAACCACACTTGGTTAACTCTAAACTAGTATAGAATGCAAGGAACACTAAATATTTAGCTAGAAGTGAAGGGTTATACCTCATTTAGCAACTCAAGAATTTTCTTGAGTTGCCCAAAGTCTTCAAAGTTCCAACTTGATCACACCATAGTCTTTGTAATGAGCTTGTGCACCATTTTTGTGAAGGGGGTATAAGGTTTTGTTTGAGTTTTTGGGGTGACCATGGAGGTAGAGGAGGAGGATGAGAAGAAGATGAAGAAGAAGAGGAAATGAGGAAATAAAGAAATGAAGGTAGGAGAAAGGTGTAGAAGCCTCTCACCCTCTCTCTCTCTCTCACCCTCACATAACACAAGTCACCTCACTCTCTCTCTCTCATCTAAATATCTCCTCTTTTTTCTTCTTTTCTTTTTTTTTAAAAAACTTTAAAGAAAGAAGAACCATGGTGCATATCAACAAAAAATGTAACAAGTATTTGTAACATGCTATGGTGCATGTTAATAGCATAAACCGGATTAATGCATAATTAGCGAAATATTAATCCAGTTTAACATAATTGCATATAATTAATTTATAAAATGTCTAAATCACATAAATTCTTTCAAAATCAATATTTGATATAAACTTTCAAATATTTTCCAAACTATCGGTATATAATTATACGCTTTCATTAAAACTAATCTCCATACTTTAAAATATTCATAATATTTATTAATTTAATTATTTAAATTCCTAAAAATAATATTTTATTTTCTGAAATGTTACAGTGTGACATCAAAGATTGTGCACAGGTGCTCATTATAGAATGGGTACACCGAATGGGACTCGTCGAGAACTCCTAGTAGGTAGTATACCTATCGTCAGATAGCAGTTCTCTGGTGACATTGGTACAGATTAGTCTGTAGACCCGAGATCGTCATAGTGTCTTGTATGGCTCCCACTGTGCTTTAATTTCCTCCTTACCACGGCTCAAAGGAGTCATGCAAACAGGTGGATTTTGGGTACAGTCCCGAGTCACATGGAGGCAATGAGCGATAGAAAGGGTTTCGTCTCTCCCGGTATTGGGAGTTGATGTTGCGCTGTGCTCGATTAGCTATAACTGGAAGTCCCTAGCTAGGGCTGCTGATGAGATTTCCTGGTAAGAGTAACCAGTAGTTTCTCGAACCGTTATGAGCCATACATCGGCATGACTTATCAAGTTACTGGGGTTTAACATTTCCACCCCTAGACTCGATATGCGACATATCAGACGAAGAGACCGGACTGTACGGTAAGTGTTACTTATAGGCTTTATGGGAGTTTGGACAAGCTTGCTTGTTGATCTTCTAATCGCTCAATACATGGGTAGCCGTTACATCCAGCTAGTACCCCTGACGGCTTGTGGGTGACTGATGTGATCATCACCTACTGCTAGCGTATTGATGAGTCTTTAGAGTCTCACACAGAATTTTCCTGGTTCAAGCGAAACGAGGTAGGGTACATATGCTGATATGTGCGGGGGCCTGACTAAATACGAGTATGAGATACCGTATTGTAATCTAGCGGCTATTTGTTATCAGTTAGGTTATATATGATATAACCAGATTATCGAATCAAGTGTTGATTTGATAATATGATATATAGATAAATGATATTAGTCGATTATATGTGATATAACCAGATTATTAAATCAAGTGTTGATTTAATAAGATAATATATATTTATATTTGATATAATTATATATTAACTAATATTAGCTCACTAATTATTTTCTTCATAATATATATATATAGACACGCACATATACATGTGTATACACATATATACATGTGTATGTATACATATACATGTGTATGTATACATATATTATATGAAGCATGGCATGGATTTTCTATTTCTAGAAAATAGAAAATGAGGTGGAAAATGGGGAGACTTTTGAAGGCATGGGTTGAACGCATGTCACATATTATAGTTTATTACTTTGACTTCACTATTGAACCATGGTGCATATTTTATATATGAAAATATCCATGCTTCAATGAGTGGGATATATTGGTGAGCCATTCTTCATTCCATGCTTGATGCCTTAGCTTTTTTACTTGAGTTCTTGCTCTCTAGCATTCTCCATTTTCTTCACCCCTTGCTTCAAGCTCCAGCAATCACATATGTTGTGAACCATAGAGCTTGAAACCCTAGTGAGCAAAACAAAACCCCTACTTCACCAACCTACACTTGATTAGCAATCAAGTGTAGTGTGTTTTCTTCACTAAAAGGTTTAGTGAAGAGGTAGCTTGGATTGGCGGATTTTGGGTGGATCATCTTCAAGTGGAGCCTAGTGGAGTCGGCGTCCCGCACCCTCAGATAAAGAAACTCCTCAACCAGCACAAGAAAAAAGAAGTATGACGCTCTGTGTCTGACTCTATTCTATTGGTCATAGTTCCTTGGCGGCTGGTGCTCGTTTGCGCGAAAGAAAGAAAAAGTGAACTACAACCCGGAGCATTTGAAGAGAAAGACTTGGTCTACGATAGTCGTACACTCCTTCCCTTCTTATAGTTTTTGTGATATCATGTTTAATATCCTAATATTCTAGTTAGATCTTGGTAAGTGTTCATTAGCACCTCTAAAATTTGAAAATTGCATGTGTGGTGCCCGTTTTAACCCTACCGTAGTGCTAGTAAACACTTTCAATATTGATTTTACGTAACTGTTTGTGTGTACCTAGTCTAGCTAGTAATATCATATCTGTATCTTTACTTTCTAAGAAGGGATATGATTTTACATTTGTAAGCGATGTGGTCCATATCTACCTTAATCAGAGTTTGATTGGTCAGGTACACTAGAGGACGGTATATATGTATTAAATCAAGCTCAACTTTTCAACGTCCATAACACACTTAAAAGAAAGTATCCAGAATTAAATAAGGTTTTCTTATGGCATTGTAGACTGGGTCACATCAATGAAATACGGTTGACGAGTTACATAGAGAGGGATATTTGGATCCGTTCGAATATCAGTCTTATGCAACTTGTCAATCTTGTCTCATAGGAAAGATGACAAAAACTCCGTTCACTAGACACGAAGTAAGAGCGAGGGAGCTCTTAGGACTCATACACTGTGACGTGTGTAGTCCAATGTCTACACATGCACGAAGTTGTTATTCCTATTTCATTACTTTTACGGATGATTTCTCTAAGTATAGACATGTCTTCTTGATGAAACATAAATCTGAGATCTTTGAGAAATTCCGGTAATATAAGAATGAAGTAGAAAAACAAACAGGCAAAAGTATCAAGACACGGAGATCTGATCGAGGTGGTGAATACTTAAGTGCCGAGTTCCTAGGTTACTTAAAAGAGAATGGAATTATCTCTCAGCTTACTCCTCCATACACACCACAACACAATGGTTTATCGGAAAGGCAGAACAAAACCCTATTGGATATGGTACATTCCATAATCAGTAACGCTGAGTTACCGCAATCCTTCTGGGGTTATGCACTAAAATCAGCTGCATATCTTTTGAACAAGGTTACTACCAAGACTGTGCCTACCACACCATATCAGATGTGAAGTGGGAAGAAACCCTATCTTCAGTATCTGAAGATATGAGGATGTCCAGCTTTTGTAAAAAAAACAGCATGCAGACAAGCTCGAGGCATGCTCAGTACTGTGTAAGTTTGTAGGATACCCAAAGAACTCCAGAGGTATCTTTTCTATTACGCAGAGTAACAAAAGGTTTTGTTTCTCTTCATGCCTACTTTTTTGAAAAATCAATTTTTGGAAAAAGAAACTAGTGGGAGTGCAATAGAACTGGAAAAAATTCCAGAACCACAAGCTATTACTGAAAGCATAGTCGAACTAGTAGGCAGTCTCATCTCTGAAAGAAGATTGGTGCAGATGGACAGGTTGAAACCTATAAGGCTAGACTTGTTGCAAAATGATTTCATCAAAGACCTGGTTTGGACTATGGTGAAACTTTTTCTCTAGTGTCAATACTCAAATCCATTCGGATCCTTCTTGCCATTGCTGCCTTCTACGATTATGAGATTTGGCAGATGGACGTAAAGACCGCTTTTCTGAATTGTTATTTGGAAGAGTGCGTCTATATGGATAAGCTAGAGGGTTTCATTCAGAGTGGGAGCAGCAGGAAAGTGTGCAAGTTTCTTAAATCCATTTATGGATTAAAGCAGGTATCGCGGAGTTGGAACATCTTTTTTGATGAGACGGTCAAAAATTTTGACTTTAATCAAAAATCCAGGTGAACCATGCATCTATAGTAAGATTGTAGCGAGAACTGTGGTATTTCTCGTCTTGTACGTGGATGACATTCTCTTGATAGGAAATAACATTCTATGCTACAATCATTCAAAGGATTCTTGTCACAGAGGTTCTCCATGAAAGACCTGGGTGATGCCAACTACATTCTAGGGATCCAGATCTATCGTGATCGATCTAAGAGGATGCTGGGACTTTCACAGTCAAGGTATATCAACACCATACTGAAAAGATTTAGTATAGAAGATTCAAAGCGCGGTAGTCTACCGGCTTGTCACGAAATCACCCTCTCCAAAGAGATGTCTCCCAAGACTGATTTAGAAAGGGCTCGCATCACATCTATACCCTACGCTTCTGCGATATGCTCTATAATGTATGCGATATTGTGTACCGGACCAAATTTTGCTTACGCACTAAGCGTGGTGAGCCGGTATCAGTCAAATCCAGGGGAGAAGCACTAGATAGAAGTAAAGAACATTCTCAAGTGCCTGAGAAGGACTAAGGAGATGTTCTTGGTGTATGGCTGAAAAGACCTCCAGATCGAGGCCTTTGCTGACTCCAGTTTCCAGAGTGATAAGGATGACTCTAAATCCATATCAGGTTATGTCTTTACCCTCAATGGAGGGAGGTCTGTTGGAAGAGCTCCAAACAGGACACCGTTGCTGACTCGACGATGGAAGCGGAGTATATCGCTGCTTGTGACGCCGCAAAAGAAGCAGTCTAGATGAGGAGTTTTTAACTGAACTCCAGGTGATTCCAACCATTTTTTATCTAATACCGTTGTATTGCGACAACAACGGTGCTATAGCTTTAGCGAAGGAGCCCAGGTCCCATCAGAGGTCCAGATATATCTTGAGGCGGTACCACCTGATCAGGGAGATCGAAGTGAGGAGAGTAGATACGGAGAACAACAATGCAGACCCACTCACTAAGGCCATCCCTCAGTCACAGTTCGAGAAGTTATTCGAGATGATAGGTCTGCGATATGCCAATATATGGCCTTAGTGCAAGTGGGAGATTGTTAGTGTTCTATGCCCTAGAGGCCATTATTGTATCATACTGGTTTGTATATTACTTAATGGAAGCTTGGGATATACACGGATATAGTAACATACTTGCTCAAAATGGTAGTATGGTACTTGGTTTGTTTCTACCTCAATATGTGCATGTGTTTCTTTTAGCATATCGCTTATACATATTGGTAGCGCCCTTAGGATCTTTGCTTGATTACCAGCGTTGTGATGGCAGTCAAACTAGTGAGGGCTGGGTTGTAGCGTTTTGAAAATCGTTTCGGAGAAATTTCGGAAAATCGGTAAAATAAGAGGGTTTTCAGTAAAAAGTCAAAATACAAATATCTTTATTATAAAATTAAATATACAGATTCTAGCTATTTAATTGCTAGTATTTGGTGTTTATTGAGCCACTGGTGAAATTTCAAATTTTCTGGAAAAAAAATTATTTTATTATTATTTTAGGCCGTCACTAATACATTTAATTAGGGAAAATTACAAACTAGAATGGGTTGAAACAAATTTTGTGCATCATAACACATTAAACAAAATTTTATAATGTGGCTTTTGAAATGAAATGGTTTGCCAAAGCGGTTTAGAAAATATCGAAGAAAAAGGCTTAAATTGTGAAAATAAATTAATTGGAAATTGGGGTATTGTATTTATCTTTTTCCTCACCAACACACACCCAAACCCCCATTTCCCTATCATGTGGCCGAACCCTTGCTGCCCCATTTCCCCACAAAAAACAATGTCTAAATTAAGTTTTATTAGCAAACTAGATTTTTATAATCTATGAAAATAATTGAGATGAAAATTCTAGTTAATGGTTGTGTGGCTTAGTTAATATGTTTTAATGAGAATTATGGCCACTAGAATTGTTAAAATATTTAAAGTTGATTAAAACACCAAGTTTTGAGCTAAAATGGAAAATTGTGCTAATTTTGTTAACTAGGTTTTATAAATATATATATTTTGATGAGAATAAATTATTGGAATGGTTTATATGACTGGGTTATGACATTGAGTGAATATTGCGGCCGCTAGATTTGTTTAAACGTCGAGTTTTGTACAAAAACGGTTAATTTTGCTTGCTAGCTTTTCGGAAAAATAGCTTTTAAAGTGAGTTTGAGGTTTTTGTGAATTTTAACTTATTTTATATTATAATTAGTGCTTGTGAATGTGCAAATGAGTGTGTTTGGGTTTTTCTCGATGGTTTGGCGTTTGTACGCCGACGTCGAGAGTTTTTGGGTCGATTTGTGAAAGCAACCATAGGTTTTGACCTATGTGGGATTCGTGTGTCGTTTTGGTCATGAGTCGGATTTTAATGCGATACGGTGCGTTATGATATGTAGGTACCCCATGTGGACTTCAAGACGACAAGCAAGCGCGTGGCGACGTCGGCACCGGCGAGTAAGGACCAGATGAGTAGATTTATATCTACGGGGAGAAGTCGGGTGGATGGCATATAGCACCCCCGCAGTTCGTGGTGATGTATACGAATGCGTATACACACATATATTGATTATATATTGTTTGAGGTTATTGATGCTAAATATGGATATTTGGTGTGCTTGGATGATTTAGTGTCGCAAAACCCTAGAGTAGTGGTCACACCACACATGCACACACACACCCATACTTGCATTCATTCTTCTTTCATATGCGCTTATATGGGATTCTATATAGTTATGTGTTCACATGGGTATGGGACTGTGTGTTCATATACTGGATTTGAGATGAGTCAATGAGATTTGAGTTGAGGCCGTGAGATCGGTGATATGGCAGGATTTGTACTTAAGATACGTCCTGATGTTATAGCGGATCTTTAGATGAGAATGCCATGTGAATAGTGATATTAGTAGTATACTAGACGTAGGTCAGTACCCCAGATGATGATTTTGATAAAGAGGATACCAGATGAATAGTATGATGAATGTGATATTGACCCGTGCCCAGATTTGGGATGCCGTACGACGGATTTACGTACGAGCTATATATTGATAATTGATCCGCACTCTTGACTTGGGATGTCTGATTATAGATATGGTATCGGATATGATATTATTGAGGCGGGATCACCTACTATACATATACAGGTATGTATATGTATCGACTCAGATGATAGGCAGTTTCCTTACCTGTAGTTCAGCTAGTTAGTTCAGCCGTATAGTTTGGTGTAGTTGTTAGATTAGATTAAACTCCTACCTATTTCAAAACTAGCAGATCGTGGGTATTTTACAAGACAGGTCAAGGGATCTACGGATATTTCAAAAGACGTATCCTTTCTTAAAACCACCGTAGCCCTTATTTTCAAAACCCCACGATTTGTGTTATTTCAAATGGCACCATTGTTTAATATTTAACTCCCGTTCATTTTGGTTGCTCGCTCCGCATCGCATACTTACATTGTTATTTCATATTGCATTGTTGACATTATGCTGTTAGGACACCAGCACCATTACCGATGATGCGTATGTACCACGTACACTTACTTGCTGGCTCACACACATCTTCATCGGTAATTGGCATGTCACGTACACCTTAGAAAATATTATTGCTTAACTTAGCTTGATAGCTAGTAGTTTGACATAATATTAGTGTACTTACCTTATATGCCGGCTTAGATATTGTAGTTATTATTTGTCACTTCATGCATACTGTTATTCATTGTTATGCCGTATTCATGGATTCTCATGCCTATATTCATGGGTTTACATGCTATTGATGATTTGGATTCGGATTTCCATGAGATTTTCTGGATTTGAGGGAAAACCGCAAAACTTGTATAAGCTTCTTTCCTCTCTTTTAAATAAAAAGTGCGGTTTTCCCATGATGTATGAGTTGTCCACCATGAGTTTGCTGATGGATTTCGAGACCCGATTCGAGAAGATGGATGAACCGTTTCGGGTACATGGTGGGCCCGGTGCAGTACCCCGGGGCAAGAAGATCGTGTTGTTGGCGTTGAGCCTGTGCAGGGGAGCACAACCGACCGGTGATTTTACCCGACGCGTCGGATATCCGGAGGATACCGTCGTGGTCATGAGATGGATGGTAGGGGCCGGCCTGGACTGACGGCGCCCTAGTCATTGTGATTGAGACATTGAGATTTCGAGATATTGAGGTACAGAGACTGTGATACAGAGATATCGAAATATTGGGATTACATTTTGTGCCGATGCTAGGCACTGTTTTATGCTAATTTCATTATGATACCTCATTTTAAAAATACAGAAATCTCACTAATTTATGAAAGCAGTTTTCTTCAGTACATGCATTCTGTTTCATGCATTCATACATCATCCATACGATATATTGCTACCTGAGGCACTGACACGGGCATATGGGATTACACTTGGGTTAGATATTTACCCTAGTCATTGTTATAGACTGCTGGTTATATTTGAGGATTATATATTATGATCGTATAACCTAGGATTGCGTCATACATGCGATTTCTATTCGTAGATGTTTTTCTATTCACGAGTTGGCAACTCACCCCCGTTGTGCCCCAGTTTCTTGCAGGTTTGCCGTATAGGTTTCATTACAGCTTTGCGGGCACAGTTTCGTTCGGGTGACTTGCTAGTAGGTGGGTTTTTTTTTGTATCATACCCATCATATTACCTTGTATAATATTATTCAGTTGTATCTAGTAAATTCCATCAGCCAAACATGTATTTATTTCAGATGGAGACCGGTGATGTTTATTCTTTCGACCTTAGAGTCGCGCGTTGTATTTCTATGGATTTCTTGTTGTTTTGAGTTTCCTTTTGAGTTTTGATCCTCGCTCTTGGCGTTGTATATTATATTGCTTGTGTGGTTGTGACCGTCGATTGACGAAGAGCTAGCTCACTCTTGGGGATGCCTTTTTATTGATTTCGTATACTATTCATGTTGTATCCCGTTTGGGGGCCAGTATTTACAAAGGAGACTCTGCCGAAATTTTCAGAAAATACTTGATGTTTTTAAACAAAACGTATAATTCAGCTTATGCTTTTAAAACTACTTGTTTTAAGTTGGTTTTCCTTCACTCTACTACTTTTCTTGGTTTGGATTTCTGGGTTTTCGGCTTACTTAGAATACGTACGCCTCGAGACGTTTCGTAGTTTAAGTGCCGGTCATGTTCCGTACTTTCGGGACGTGATAAAGTTGGTATCAGAGCGTTAGGTTTTACCTTCGGAGCGTAGGATGACCCTTGGTTGATGGAATAGGTGACTAAAGTAGAGTGACGTACCGTGGTATGTTCCGCGGCATACTTACGATACGCTACTCCACTTAAGAAGCCTTAGGATGTACATTTCTTTGTTCAGTATTATATTCATTCCTGATTTAGTCTCATCGGTATCAGTTATGGTTTGCTGGCACGATTATGGGCAGGGAGAGCTACGGCTAGAGTTGCGGTCAGCATGAGCTCGTCATGAACGAGGACTGACCAGGGCGTAATTCCGGCGACACACGATTGCGGAGATGTGTCATTTTATTGTGTTTTCGTGCCATGAGCGTTGGGTGGATTGCTGTATGAGATTACTCAGACGTGCAGATCAGCCCTAGAGGATTGAGCCAATGACAGAGGCCAACCAGATTTTGATGACCGTTAGTGTATTGCTTATTCATGATGATTGAGGCACTGTTCAGTGTGCAGACAAGTGAGCCAGCCATTGCTGCGAACGACGAGATATCGCCCCAGATGTTGGAGCTATTGCAGGACGAGTTGTACTAATAGATGATAGAAGGTCGCTAGTCACCCGAGGATGAATGACTAGGACAGGTGGTTCGTTCGCCTATCCCGATGCAAGGTCATCAGATAGATTGATTCCACTAGAGGCGACTTCACGCGGAGACGTTGAGAGTTGACAGAGACGATCGAATGTCAGCAACCTATTATTCCAAGTTTAAAGTATTCGGAAAGGCATGTAAGCAATTCTATGGACCCTCTAGAAGAATGAAACCCTAACTCGACTTAATGACCGTGTGAAAGCCTTTGAACCTTAGGCTTTGCGGCAGTTCCGCGGCGCCATTAGTGAGGCTTGGGTTTGCCCTTCTACGGCTGGACCATCGATGCTGTGGTACGTACTCGATACTGTTGAACTGTACCCAAGATGTTGAGCTCTTGGGGGATTATGAGGTTTTGATGAATCGAGCGGATGGTTCGACTTCATTCGGATGCCAGGTGGTGAGATGCATTTCTTAGGAGACTCCAGATACGAGGATAGCCGTAGGAGCTCAGTCCATGCAGCCACGACGAGACGAGTCCGAAGCAGTCGACATTAAAGAAAGTGGAGTAAAGAGATATAGATAAGATGACGTTCCACTCCACCGACATCAGAGATGTGATACGCATCTCGAGGCATTGTACTTGGATATACCTTCCAGAAGGAGTAGCGATGAGTATGCAGCCATTCCGGAACGAGAACAGATCTAGTAAGGGACGATGACTTCCGGACAGTTCGGTAAAGACGAGATTTGGGAGAGATCTCGATAGGACCTTTCTGGAATAAATTACGAGAAGACTTGGACCCAGGAGTGGTCATGTTATGCACACCGGCAGGCCAGAGTTCAGGATCGTCGACGAGACATGCTATGAGTGACCACGACAGTTGGCCAGAGATTCTTGGAGGATGTGCTTGAGCGGGACTATTCCGCCATATTTGATTTCGGTATTTTGGACGATCTATTCTCATGACTGATTTTGATGATTGAGTTTCATGATATTTGTTTTCATGTACCATGGTTGCACCTACTGAGTATTTACGATTTTTGCACAGTTGTTGCACTTGATATCATTTTCGTGTCTTGGTTTCGCATGTTTATGATTTTATGGGTTTCATACAGTTGAGTTGATTTTGTGCGTATGTACGCACACGATTTGGTTTTTGCACTCGGTATAGTTCATATATGCTTGCAGTGCAGTGTTACGTATGTTGTGCATTTAGATGTACTGGACTTCGATTTCGATTGTGATGTTCGATATTTGTTTTGTGCACCTTGTGCACCTGATTGGATTTTGCGTATGTTCGGCGCTCGATATTGGATTTCATGATTTCGTGCATAATGAATACACCTGGTTTTGATTTTCGTGCATGTTGAGCGCATGTTTTGAGAAGCGATTTCGGTGCACACCAGATGCACTAAATCGAGATTCTTCGTGCATGTCAGATGCACCTGATTTTGCTGTCAGGCACCCACGTTGCCTATGACAGATGTTTCGTGCACACCCGATGCACTTAGATCTTGTTTCTGTGCACATGTTGGCACATATATGGATTTTGATTCCCGTGCGCACCAGATACACGTAGTATTCGTATGCATATTTTGGGATTGATTTCTTATAGAGCAGTACGTTTTTATGATATTTGGTATGTGTTTTCGTACTGAGCAGGACTAGTCAGAGGACAGTACCTGAATGTATTTTGCATGTATTGATAGCTATCGAAGGGAATTCCAAAAAGCGAGCTATAGTCTCAGTATTTATCTACGTGTTTGATATGACACGAAACGTTTAAAATAAGAAAACCCTTCCAAATTGTTTCCCAAAATGGCGGAATGTACAGTTCAAACAAAAGGTATATATATATATGATTATTTTCTTATGATAGACGTCCGCCACTGTGCAGTGTTATGCGCATTGCACAGCGACTTTAAGAGATTCGGCATGCATTGCTTCCAGATGTTTTAATGATGTATATCATATTGATTTTCATTTTGGATTTAGACATTGTGTCTTCACCATGACTCCGATGGTTGCGGGATGCTTGACGGAGTTTTGATTTTGAGTTATATGCTCATTTTTCATGCGCCTGCGCTGCGCTACGATTTGTTTTATGTATTTATGATTTCAGAGCCCCGACGACTTGATGGTTTTGCTTAGATGTTTTAGTATTTGGGGGGAGTTTTAATTTAAATTCGGGGACCGAATTTCTTTAAGGGGGGAAGATTGTAGCGTTTTGAAAATCGTTTCGGTGAAATTTCGGAAAATCGGTAAAATAAGGGGGTTTTCTGTAAAAAGTCAAAATACAAATATCTTTATTATAAAATTAAATATATAGATTCTAGCTATGTAATTGCTAGTATTTGGTGTTTATTGAGCCACTGCTGAAATTTCAAATTTTCTGAAAAAAAAAATTATTTTATTATTATTTTAGGCCGTCACTAATACATTTAATTAGGGAAAATTACAAACTAGAATGGGTTGAAACAAATTTTGTGCATCATAACACATTAAACAAAATTTTATAATGTGGCTTTTGAAATGAAATGGTTTGCCAAAGCGGTTTAGAAAATATCGAAGAAAAAGGCTTAAATTGTGAAAATAAATTAATTGGAAATTGGGGTATTGTATTTATCTTTTTCCTCACCAACACACACCCAAACCCCCATTTCCCTATCATGTGGCCGAACCCTTGCTGCCCCATTTCCCCACACCAAAAAAAATGTCTAAATTAAGTTTTATTAGCAAACTAGATTTTTATAATCTATGAAAATAATTGAGATGAAAATTCTAGTTAATGGTTGTGTGGCTTAGTTAATAAGTTTTAATGAGAATTATGGCCATTAGAATTGTTAAAATATTAAAGTTGATTAAAACACCAAGTTTTGATCTAAAATGGAAAATTGTGCTAATTTTGTTAACTAGGTTTTGTAAATATATATATTTTGATAAGAATAAATTATTGGAATGGTTTATATGACTGGGTTATGACATTGAGTGGATATTGCGGCCGCTAGATTTGTTTAAACGTCGAGTTTTGTACAAAAACGGTTAATTTTGCTTGCTAGCTTTTCGGAAAAATAGTTTTTAAAGTGAGTTTGAGGTTTTTGTGAATTTTAACTTATTTTATATTATAATTAGTGCTTGTGAATATGCAAATGAGTGTGTTTGGGTTTTTCTCGATGGTTTGGCGTTTGTACGCCGACGTCGAGGGTTTTTGGGTTGATTTGTGAAAGCAACCATAGGTTTTGACCTATGTGGGATTCGTGTGTCGTTTTGGTCATGAGTCGGATTTTAATGCGATATGGTGCGTTATGATATGTAGGTACCCCATGTGGACTTCGAGACGACAAGCAAGCGCGTGGCGACGTCGGCACCGGCGAGTAAGGACCTGGTGAGTAGATTTATATCTACGGGGAGAAGTCGGGTGGATGGCGTATAGCACCCCCGCAGTTCGTGGTGATGTATACGAATGCGTATACACACATATATTGATTATATATTGTTTGAGGTTATTGTTGCTAAATATGGATATTTGGTGTGCTTGGATGATTTAGTGTCGCGAAACCCTAGAGTAGTGGTCACACCACACATGCACACACACACCCATACTTGCATTCATTCTTCTTTCATATGCGCTTATATGGGATTCTATATAGTTATGTGTTCACATGGGTATGGGACTGTGTGTTCATATACTAGATTTGAGATGAGTCGACGAGATTTGAGTTGAGGCCGTGAGATCGGTGATATGGCAGGATTCGTACTTAAGATACGTCCTGATGTTATAGCGGATCTTTAGATGACAATGCCATGTGAATAGTGATAATAGTAGTGTACTAGACGTAGGTCAGTACCCCAGATGATGATTTTGATAAAGAGGATATCAGATGAATAGTATGATGAATGTGATATTGACCCGTACCCAGATTTGGGATGCCGTACGACGGATTTACGTACGAGTTATATATTGATGATTGATCCTCACTCTTGACTTGGGATGTCTGATTATAGATATGGTATCGGATATGATATTATTGAGGCGGGATCACCGACTATACATATACAGGTATGTATATGTATCGACTCAGATGATAGGCGGTTTCCTTACATGTAGTTCAGCTTGTTAGTTCAGCCGTATAGTTTAATGTAGTTGTTAGATTAGATTAGACTCCTACCTATTTCAAAACAAGCAGTTCGTGGGTATTTTAAAAGACAGGTCAAGGGATCTACGGATATTTCAAAAGACGTATCCTTTCTTAAAACCACCGTAGCCCTTATTTTCAAAACCCCACGATTCGTGTTATTTCAAATGGCACCATTGTTTAATATTTAGCTCCCGCTCATTTTGGTTGCTCCCTCCGCATCGCATACTTACATTGTTATTTCATATTGCATTGTTGACATTATGCTGTTAGGACACCAGCACCATTACCGATGATGCGTATGTACCACGCACACTTACTTGCCGGCTCACACACATCTTCATCGGTAATTGCCATGTCACGTACACCTTAGAAAATATTATTGCTTAACTTAGCATGATAGCTAGTAGTTTGACATAATATTAGTGTACTTACCTTATATGCCGGCTTAGATATTGTAGTTATTATTTGTCACTTCATGCATACTGTTATTCATTGTTATGCCGTATTCATGGATTCTCATGCCTATATTCATGGGTTTACATGCTATTGATGATTTGGATTCGGATTTCCATGAGATTTTCTGGATTTGAGGGAAAACCGCAAAACTTGTATAAGCTTCTTACCTCTCTTTTAAATAAAAAGTGCGGTTTTCCTATGATGTATGAGTTGTCCACCATGAGTTTGCTGATGAATTTCGAGACCCGATTCGAGGAGATGGATGAACCGTTTCGGGTACATGGTGGGCCCGGTGCGGTACCCCGGGGCAAGAAGATCGTGTTGTTGGCGTTGAGCCTGTGCAGGGGAGCACGACCGACCGGTGATTTTACCCGACGCATCGGATATCCGGAGGATACCGTCGTGGTCATGAGATGGATGGTAGGGGCCGGCCTGGACTGACGGCGCCCTAGTCATTGTGATTGAGACATTGAGATTTCGAGATATTGAGGTACAGAGACTGTGATACAGAGATATCGAGATATTGGGATTACGTTTTGTGCCGATGTTAGGCACTGTTTTATGCTGATTTCATTATGATACCTTATTTTAAAAATACAGAAATCTCACTAATTTATAAAAGCAGTTTTCTTCAGTACATGCATTCTGTTTCATGCATTCATACATCATCCATACGATATATTGCTACCTGAGGCACTGACACGGGCATATGGGATTACACTTGGGTTAGATATTTACCCTAGTCATTGTTAGACTGCTGGTTATATTTGAGGATTATATATTATGATCGTATGACCTAGGATTGCGTCATACATGCGATTTCTATTCGTAGATGTTTTTCTATTCAAGAGTTGGCAACTCACTCCCGTTGTGCCCCAGTTTCTTGCAGGTTTGCCGTACAGGTTTCATTACGGCTTTGCGGGCAAGGTTTCGTTCGGGTGACTTGCTAGTAGGTGGGGTTTTTTTGTATCGTACCCATCATATTACCTTGTATTATATTATTCAGTTGTATCTAGTAAATTCCATCAACCAAACATGTATTTATTTCAGATAGAGACCAGTGATGTTTATTCTTTCGATCTTAGAGTCGCGCGTTGTATTTCTATGGATTTCTTGTTGTTTTGAGTTTCCTTTTGAGTTTTGATCCTCGCCCTTGGCGTTGTATATTATATTGCTTCTGTGGTTGTGACCGTCGATTGACGAAGAGCTAGCTCCCGCTTGGAGATGCCTTTTTATTGATTTCGTATACTATTCATGTTGTATCCCGTTTGGGGGCCGGTATTTACAAAGGAGACTCTGCCGAAATTTTCAGAAAATACTTGATGTTTTTAAACAAAACGTATAATTCGGCTTATGCTTTTAAAACTACTTGTTTTAAGTTGGTTTTCCTTCACTCTACTACTTTTCTTAGTTTGGATTTCTGGGTTTTCGGCTTACTTAGAATACGTACGTCTCGAGACGTTTCGTAGTTTAAGTGCCGGTCATGTTCCGTACTTTCGGGACGTGACAAAGTTGGTATCAGAGCGTTAGGTTTTACCTTCGGAGCGTAGGATGACCCTTGGTTGATGGAATTGGTGACTAAAGTAGAGTGACGTACCGTGGTATGTTCCGCGGCATACTTACGATACGCTACTCCACTTAAGAAGCCTTAGGATGTACATTTCTTTGTTCAGTATTATATTCATTCCTGATTTAGTCTCATCGGTACCAGTTATGGTTTGCTGCCACGATTATGGGCAGGGAGAGCTACGGCTAGAGTTGCGGTCAGCATGAGCTCGTCACGAACGAGGACTGACCAGGGCGTAATTCCGGCGACACACGATTGCGGAGATGTGTCTTTTTATTGTGTTTTCGCGCCACGAGCGTTGGGTAGATTGCTGTATGAGATTACTCAGACGTGCAGATCAGCCCCAGAGGATTGAGCCAATGACAGAGGCCAACCAGATTTTGATGACCGTTGGTGTATTGCTTATTCATGATGATTGAGGCACTGTTCAGTGTGCAGACGAGTGAGCCAGCCATTGCTGCGAACGATGAGATATCGCCCCAGATGTTGGAGCTATTGCAGGACGAGTTGTACTAATAGATGATAGAAGGTCGCTAGTCACCCGAGGATGAATGACTAGGACAGGTGGTTCGTTCGCCTACCCCGATGCGAGGTCATCAAATAGATTGATTCCAGCTAGAGGCGACTTCACGCGGAGACGTTGAGAGTTGACAGAGACGATCGAATGTCAGCAACCTATTATTCCAAGTTTAAAGTATTCGGAAAGGCATGCAAGCAATTCTATGGACCCTCTAGAAGAATGAAACCCTAACTCGACTTAATGACCGTGTGAAAGCCTTTGAACCTTAGGATTTGCGGCAGTTCCGCGGCGCCATTAGTGAGGCTTGGGTTTGCCCTTCTACGGCTGGACCATCGATGCTGTGGTACGTACTCGATACTGTTGAACTGTACCCAAGATATTGAGCTCTTGGGGGATTATGAAGTTTTGATGAATCGAGCGGATGGTTCGACTTCATTCGGATGCCAGGTGGTGAGATGCATTTCTTAGGAGACTCCAGATACGAGGATAGCCGTAGGAGCTCAGTCCATGCAGCCACGACGAGACGAGTCCGAAGCAGTCGACATTAAAGAAAGTGGAGTAAAGAGATCTGGATAAGATGACGTTCCACTCCACCGACATCAGAGATGTGATACGCATGCCGAGGCATTGTACTTGGATATACCTTCCAGAAGGAGTAGCGATGAGTATGCAGCCGTTCCGGAACGAGAACAGATCTAGTAAGGGACGATGACTTCCGGACAGTTCGGTAAAGACGAGATTTGGGAGAGATCTCGATAGGACCTTTCTGGAATAAATTACGAGAAGACTTGGACCCAGGAGTGGTCATGTTATGCACACCGGCAGGCCAGAGTTCAGGATCGTCGACGAGACATGCTATGAGTGACCACGACAGTTGGCCAGAGATTCTTGGAGGATGTGCTTGAGCGGGACTTTTCTGCCATATTTGATTTCGGTATTTTGGACGATCTATTCGTATGACTGATTTTGATGATTGAGTTTCATGATATTTGTTTTCATGTACCATGGTTGCACCTACTGAGTATTTACGATTTTTGCACAGTTGTTGCACTTGATATCATTTTCGTGCCTTGGTTTCGCATGTTTATGATTTTATGGGTTTCATACAGTTGAGTTGATTTTGTGCGTATGTACGCACACGATTTGGTTTTTGCACTCGGTATAGTTCATATATGCTTGCAGTGCAGTGTTACGTATGTTGTGCATTTAGATGCACTGGACTTCGATTTCGATTGTGATGTTCGATATTTGTTTTGTGCACCTTGTGCACCTGATTGGATTTTGCGCATGTTCGGCGCTTGATATTGGATTTTATGATTTCGTGCATAATGAATGCACCTGGTTTTGATTTTCGTGCATGTTGATCGCATGTTTTGAGAAGCGATTTCGGTGCACACCAGATGCACTAAATCGAGATTCTTCGTGCATGTCAGATGCACCTGATTTTGCTGTCAGGCACCCACGTTGCCTATGAAAGATGTTTCGTGCACACCCGATGCACTTAGATCTTGTTTCTGTGCACATGTTGGCACATATATGGATTTTGATTCCCGTGCGCACCAGACACACGTAGTATTCGTATGCATATTTTGGGATTGATTTCTTGTAGAGCAGTACGTTTTTATGATATTTGCTATGTGTTTTGGTACTGAGCAGGACTAGTCAGAGGACAGTACCTGAATGTATTTTGCATGCATCGATAGCTATCGAAGGGAATTCCAAAAAGCGAGGTATAGTCTTAGTATTTATCTACGTGTTTGATATGACACGAAACGTTTAAAATAAGAAAACCCTTCCAAATTGTTTCCCAAAATGGCGGAATGTACAGTTCAAACAAAAGGTATATATATATATATATATATATATATATATATATGATTATTTTCTTATGATAGACGTCCGCCACTGTGCAGTGTTATGCGCATTGCACAGCGACTTTAAGAGATTTGGCATGCATTGTTTCCAGATGTTTTAATGATGTATATCATATTGATTTTCATTTTGGATTTAGACATTGTGTCTTCACCATGACTCCGATGGTTGCGGGATGCTTGACGGAGTTTTGATTTTGAGTTATATGCTCATTTTCATGCGCCTGCGCTGCGCTACGATTTGTTTTATGTATTTATGATTTCAGAGCCCCGACGACTTGATGGTTTTGCTTAGATATTTTAGTATTTGGGGGGGTTTAATTTAAATTCAGGGACCGAATTTCCTTAAGGGGGGAAGATTGTAGCGTTTTGAAAATCGTTTAGGTGAAATTTCGGAAAATCGGTAAAATAAGGGGGTTTTCTGTAAAAAGTCAAAATACAAATATCTTTATTATAAAATTAAATATACAGATTCTAGCTATGTAATTGCTAGTATTTGGTGTTTATTGAGCCACTGGTGAAATTTCAAATTTTCTGGAAAAAAAATTATTTTATTATTATTTTAGGCCGTCACTAATATATTTAATTAGGAAAAATTACAAACTGGAATCAGTTGAAACAAATTTTGTGCATCATAACACATTAAACAAAATTTTATAATGTGGTTTTTGAAATGAAATGGTTTGCCAAAGCGGTTTAGAAAATATCGAAGAAAAAGGCTTAAATTGTGAAAATAAATTAATTGGAAATTGGGGTATTGTATTTATCTTTTTCCTCACCAACACACACCCAAACCCCCATTTCCCTATCATGTGGCCGAACCCTTGCTGCCCCATTTCCCCACAAAAAAAATGTCTAAATTAAGTTTTATTAGCAAACTAAATTTTTATAATCTATGAAAATAATTGAGTTGAAAATTCTAGTTAATGGTTGTGTGGCTTAGTTAATATGTTTTAATGAGAATTATGACCACTAGAATTGTTAAAATATTTAAAGTTGATTAAAACACCAAGTTTTGAGCTAAAATGGAAAATTGTGCTAATTTTGTTAACTAGGTTTTGTAAATATATATATTTTGATGAGAATAAATTATTGGAATGGTTTATATGACTGGGTTATGACATTGAGTGGATATTGCGGCCGCTAGATTTGTTTAAACGTCAAGTTTTGTACAAAAACGGTTAATTTTACTTGCTAGCTTTTCGGAAAAATAGCTTTTAAAGTGAGTTTGAGGTTTTGTGAATTTTAACTTATTTTATATTATAATTAGTGCTTGTGAATGTGCAAATGAGTGTGTTTGGGTTTTTCTCGATAGTTTGGCGTTTGTACGCCGACGTCGAGGGTTTTTGGGTTGATTTGTGAAAGCAACCATGGGTTTTGACCTATGTGGGATTCGTGTGTCGTTTTGGTCATGAGTCGGATTTTAATGGGATATGGTGCGTTATGATATGTAGGTACCCTATGTGGACTTCGAGACGACAAGCAAGCGCATGGCGACGTCAGCACCGGCGAGTAAGGACCAGGTGAGTAGATTTATATCTACGGGGAGAAGTCGGGTGGATGGCGTATAGCACCCCCGCAGTTCGTGGTGATGTAAACGAATGCATATACACACATATATTGATTATACATTGTTTGAGGTTATTGATGCTAAATATGGATATTTGGTGTGCTTGGATGATTTTGTGTCGCGAAACCCTAGAGTAGTGGTCACACCACACATTCACACACACACACATACTTGCATTCATTCTTCTTTCATATGCGCTTATATGGGATTCTATATAGTTATGTGTTCACATGGGTATGGAACTGTGTATTCATATACTGGATTTGAGATGAGTCGATGAGATTTGAGTTGAGACCGTGAGATCGGTGATATGGAAGGATTCGTACTTGAGATACGTCCTGATGTTATAGCGGATCTTTAGATGAGAATGACATGTGAATAGTGATATTAGTAGTGTACTAGACGTAGGTCAGTACCCCAGATGATGATTTTGATAAAGAGGATACCAGATAAATAGTATGATGAATGTGATATTGACCCGTACCCAGATTTGGAATGCCGTACGACGAATTTACGTACGAGCTATATATTGATGATTGATCCGCACTCTTGACTTGGGATGTCTGATTATAGATATGGTATCGGATATGATATTATTGAGGCGGGATCACCGACTATACATATACAGGTATGTATATGTATCGACTCAGATGATAGGCAGTTTCCTTACCTGTAGTTCAGCTTATTAGTTCAGCCGTATAGTTTAGTGTAATTGTTAGATTAGATTAGACTCCTACCTATTTCAAAACTAGCAGATCGTGGGTATTTTAAAAGACAGGTCAAGGGATCTACGGATATTTCAAAAGACGTATCCTTTCTTAAAACCACCGTAGCCCTTATTTTCAAAACCCCACGATTCGTGTTATTTCAAATGGCACCATTGTTTAATATTTAGCTCCCGCTCATTTTGGTTGCTCGCTCCGCATCGCATACTTACATTGTTATTTCATATTGCATTGTTGACATTATGCTGTTAGGACACCAGCACCATTACCGATGATGCGTATGTACCACGTACACTTACTTGCCGGCTCACACACATCTTCATCGGTAATTGGCATGTCACGTACACCTTAGAAAATATTATTGCTTAACTTAGCTTGATAGCTAGTAGTTTGACATAATATTAGTGTACTTACCTTATATGCCGGCTTAGATATTGTAGTTATTATTTGTCACTTCATGCATACTGTTATTCATTGTTATGCCGTATTCATGGATTCTCATGCCTATATTCATGGGTTTACATGCTATTGATGATTTGGATTCGGATTTCCATGAGATTTTCTGGATTTGAGGGAAAACCGCAAAACTTGTATAAGCTTCTTTCCTCTCTTTTAAATAAAAAGTGCGGTTTTCCCATGATGTATGAGTTGTCCACCATGAGTTTGCTGATGGATTTCGAGACCCGATTCGAGGAGATGGATGAACCGTTTCGGGTACATGGTTGGCCCGGTGCGGTACCCCGGGGCAAGAAGATCGTGTTGTTGACGTTGAGCCTGTGCAGGGGAGCACGACCGACCGGTGATTTTACCCGACGCGTCGGATATCCGGAGGATACCGTCGTGGTCATGAGATGGATGGTAGGGGCTGGCCTGGACTGACGGTGCCCTAGTCATTGTGATTGAGACATTGAGATTTCGAGATATTGAGGTACAGAGACTGTGATACAGAGATATCGAGATATTGGGATTACGTTTTGTGCCGATGCTAGGCACTGTTTTATGCTGATTTCATTATAATACCTTATTTTAAAAATACAGAAATCTCACTAATATATGAAAGCAGTTTTCTTCAGTACATGCATTCTGTTTCATGCATTCATGCATCATCCATACGATATATTGCTACCTGAGGCACTGACACGGGCATATGGGATTACACTTGGGTTAGATATTTACCCTAGTCATTGTTAGACTGCTGGTTATATTTGAGGATTATATATTATGATCGTATGACCTAGGATTGCGTCATACATGCGATTTCTATTCGTAGATGTTTTTCTATTCACGAGTTGGCAACTCACCCCCGTTGTGCCCCAGTTTCTTGCAGGTTTGCCGTACAGGTTTCATTACGGCTTTGCGGGCACAGTTTCGTTCGGGTGACTTGCTAGTAGGTGGGTTTTTTTTGTATCGTACCCATCATATTACCTTGTATTATATTATTCAGTTGTATCTAGTAAATTCCATCAACCAAACATGTATTTATTTCAGATAGAGACCGGTGATGTTTATTCTTTCGACCATAGAGTCGCGCGTTGTATTTCTATGGATTTCTTGTTGTTTTGAGTTTCCTTTTGAGTTTTGATCTTTGCTCTTGGCGTTGTATATTATATTGCTTGTATGGTTGTGACCGTCGATTGACGAAGAGCTAGCTCCTGCTTGGGGATGCCTTTTTATTGATTTCGTATACTATTCATGTTGTATCCCGTTTGGGGGCCAGTATTTACAAAGGAGACTCTGCCAAAATTTTCAGAAAATACTTGATGTTTTTAAACAAAACGTATAATTCGGCTTATGCTTTTAAAACTACTTGTTTTAAGTTGGTTTTCCTTCACTCTACTATTTTTCTTGGTTTGGATTTCTGGGTTTTCGGCTTACTTAGAATACGTACGTCTCGAGACGTTTCGTAGTTTAAGTGCCGGTCATGTTCCGTACTTTCGGGACGTGATATGGGTAGTCTATAAGCACATCCTATACAGGTCCCTAGTCGTAGGATTATCGAGACGGGCATCAATAATCCATAGTAGACTAGTGTATACGTTTCTCATCCCAGCAGGGGAGATGGTCTGTCCCACAGCCATTAGTACGTCGTACTGGAGATAGTATGTAGCTGCTCATTGGGTTATGAATACACTGGACAGGACTCGTAGGGAACTGCTGGTGGGTATTATACCTATCGTCGGGTGGCAGTTTCCAGGTGACATGAGTACAACTTAGTCCATCGACTTGACACTGCTATTTTGCCTTGAGTGTGTTCCTACTGTTATTAGATTACTACCCTACCACGGCTCAAATGAGTCGTGCAAATAGGTAGTAGTTGGGTGCAGTCCCGAAGAACTTGGATGCAGTGGTAGTTAGATAGGATTCGTCTCTCCCGGTATTTGGGGTTGATATCACGCTGTATTCGGAAAGCCGTTACATAAAGTCCTTGGCCAAGGCAAGCGATATTTTCTGGTAGGTACTCCAGTAGTTTCTCGGTGTGTTTTGGGCTACACTCCGACATGACTTATTATGCTATTAGGGATCTGATGATTACCGTCCCTAGGCCCGATATGCGATACTCTTAGACGAACAGACCGGACTGTACGGAGATTGTCACTGATAGGCCCAAAAGGAATTCGAATGAGTTTTCTCATCGGCCTTCTTATCGACAGATACCTGGATAGCCATTACGTACAGCTAGTACCGCTGACGGCTTATGATTGAACCTACTGCCAGCGTAGTATCAAGTCTTTACCCACACAGAGGGTTTCCTTGCATCGGGCAAAAAATGTAAAGTTCGTATGGTTTTTACGACAGGGTTCAATCATGTACGTGTACTTATGCACGTATGGTGATTCAGACAGATAATACTAGTGGGCTTTGGTTTAAGCCGGATCCTAGTATTATACTGATGGATTATTTTCGTCTCTTTGTATTCGTATTTTTCGGAATATGGATACGGGTATGTATATACGGATGAGGGGCATTCTTGTAATTTACTCAAGATTGTTTCTAGAAAAAGACACATCATATTTGGATTTACCATTTAGTTTAAATGGTTACGAGGTGGAGAAAATGAGGTGGAGGTTTACATTAAATGAAGCATAGCTCTTGGTGACTCATGGCATGACTCACTCATTAGATATTTGTGAAGCATTGCTTGATATTTGGTGAGATATTTATCTCATCAATTATTGCATGCTTTATCTATTCATCACAAATGAGCCATCTTTATTTTTAGCTCACTCTTCACTCTCTTTTCCTCAAGCTCCCCTTCTTCTTCCTCTAACCCTAAACTCTCATGTGTTGAGAATCCTAGGGTACTTAGAGACATATTAATCCATCTACACTCTTTACATCATCTAGGACATCTAGTTTAGCAAACTAGATGCCGTAGTTACCTCAGATTTGAGGTTGGAGTTCGGACTATAGACTCTCGGGTGGATCGTCTTTGACTCGAGGAGGCCGACGAGGAGGCATCGATCCAAACGATCCTTGGAGCTTATGACAAGGAGGATGACAGCGACAAGAAGACCCGAAGGACATGATAACGTGAGGTATAATTTCCTATCTGAGTAGTTAATCTCATATTCTTTTGTTAGTTAGGGTTTAGTATCGATCATGGAGTTCAAGTCGGTGTTGCGACAGCTGTAAAAATCATTTTTTACGTATTCAACCTCAGCATAAACCCGCGGGGTGCGCGACATCGACTTATAGGAGGAAGACCGGCGGTCAAGCTCGATCAAGGAGAGCTCAAGAAGCTAAGGAAGAGGGTAGAAGACCGAAGGACATGGATATTTTGGTAAAACAACTCTATCACAGTAGATAACCTCTTTGTAGCTTACTAGTTTCATGTTTGGTTTCGATTCTAGGTAGTTGTTTTTAGCGCCAATTTTTTTAAACCCAAATTTTTTCGTTCCACAATGGCCGCGGTCGACGGCCAGGGCGCTAGGAACCCCAACAAGTAGCACTAACTGTACGTAACGGCTATCCAGGTATTGATCGAAATGTAAGGTCGACAAGCAAGCTCATCCATACCCTGCAGGGCCTATCAGTGACAGTCACCATATAGTCCAGTTTCTTCGTCTAAGAGTGTCGTATACTGGATCTGGGGGGTGGAAATCGTCAGACTCCCAATAACCCGATAAGCCGTGCTGATATCTAACTTATAACCACCTGAGATACAACTGATAACACTTATCAGTTTATCTTAACCACTGTGTCCAGGGACTTATGATTATAGTCAATCAAGCACAGCGCAACATCAACTCCTTATACCGGGAGAGACGGATCCATTCGATCGCTCGCTGCCTCCATGTGCTTCAGGACTGTACCCAACTAAAACCTGTTTACACGGTTCTTTAAAACTGTGGTATGGTGGTAATTAAAGTACAGTGGGAACACACACAAAACACTATGATGATCTCATATGTACAGACTACCATGTACTCATGTTATCTGAGAATTGCTATCAACGATAGGTATAATACCATCCAGGAGTTCTCGGTGAGTGCGATCGGTGAAACTTATTCTCCAATGAGCATCTATATACAATTTTTGGCGTCAAACACCAATGGCTATAGGAACAACCATCGTTCTGGTCGGGATCAAGAAATGTATACACTAGTCTACTCTGGAGTATCGATACTCTGTCTCGATACTCCCACGATTAGGATCATTTAAGGATGTGTTTATAGACTATCCATTCCCTACTAGTAGGATCCCTATCACAATCATGGTAGTCAAGTAAAGATCCTTCGGGCTTTATCAACATGTATTAGTGACAGTAATAACAAGTAAAACTATACACATGAATGATAAAGACAAACCAGACAGCATACTATCATATCGAGCAAAACGTGTGTGTGTAAACTATACACATGAATGATAAAGACAAACCAGACAGCATACTATCATATCGAGCAAAACGTGTGTGTGTGTGTGTGTGTGTGTGTGTGAAATGGGTTGTAAGGATTCGAACACGTGGGCTATGGGACGACACCGTAAAGACTTAACCAATAGGCTACAAGCTGATTCATGCATATATTCAAGAAGTATTAAATATATACCATATTTTCAAAAAATAAACAGTAAAAGATAATTTGAAGGTATAGAAATTTTGGGGTCGTTACAATTCTGTTAACACCGTTAGGAATTAACAACATATTGGAAGGGGATATATATTAACCCCTAAGCCTATTTTATAAGTTTCAAAATATACTATATTAACCATTACAGAACTTTCATACATTAACATTATTTTAAAAAAAATCAATATAACTCAAATACATTTTCATGACACTAACACACATAAAACACAAAAACAAATGCACAAATGCTTACAAGAAGTTGAATTTTTCCATTTTTTTGCCAATTTCCACTTGTTGTTTCCAACTTCCTCCCTAAGATTTCCATTTTATGCATAATCACCTCAAAATCCCATTTTAAAGCTTCAAATTCCTCACACCAATTTTTCCTTTCATCTAAAAAAAATTCTCTTTAATTCAGGTGTTAATAATTTTTTTCGTCTCCAATGCAATGCAATTCTTGGTGAAGTCCTTCTTCCACACACTATAGCCGCAACCGATCAAATGTGGACCCTTATAATTCTGTTCATAAGGTTGGAACTGAAATTTGAATTTATGACCAATTCGGCGGAGAAGAAAGAGAAGCACTAGATTAGAAAACCCTAATTTGAAATATTTCAAAAATAAAGGAATTTTGATTGAAGAAAATAGGGTTTGGGGGTAATATATGTCCCATCACAACGGTTAACAGAATATTCTAAAAAGATGTTTTTTTGTTAATTGAGAGGGTAACATGAGTAACTTATAAGTTTATGGGGGTTACAGGTAAATTCTAATTATGGGGGATAGAGAAAAATATTGATGTATGGAGGGAGGGCTTGCGGAAAAAATCCCATCTTTATATGGGTTTTTTTCCTTTCTTTTTTGGACCTTGGAAACTTTGGTAATTCTAAATACAAGTTGTGAAATTCTCTATTAATCAAATAAGACCTTTTGTCGGCTCAGTTATGCTTGGGTTAGGATTATCTTGGCTTAGGATGTGAAAGATATATCCTCGGCTATCCATTGTCTCAATTAAACTTTCTTTTTAACTCTTCTAAGCTTCTCTTTTCCCTGAGTCCTTGATCATTTTCTTCTCAAATATGGTGATGTATACTTGAAGATTGGATTAAAGGTTTGATTTTTATACAAATATGGTCTTATTTGTTATGGTGATGTATGCTTCTGGAGCAATTGATTTGTCAGCCACTTGCTCTGAATGAATATTCTTGCAACTTACCTAAAGCCAGTATAACTTGAACTAATACTGTCTCGGTGGAAGTTAATCATAAAGGCCTGTTTAATTGAGTTAGAAATTTTAGACAGATAATTGGATTACGGTCGTGAGACGCAACTTAGAATGGGTCCCACCCCCAAAAAATCCATAAGAACCGACTTTCCTATTTTCCCTCATTTGTGCTGCAGCGACCACAGAACTAGATATGGTCAACCACAAGGGCAAGTTAATATTCGGAAATTATGTTTCAAGAGTTGAATTTAGAATTATTTAAAAATTTAGGGTCCAGTGTATAAAAAAGCCCTTTGTTTTTTTATTTTTTATATATGTACCTGCTACCTTTGAATCAGCCATTAAAAAAGGGAGAGAAAGAGAGAGGTATCTTCTTATTATAGGAGTCTAAGCTTTGGAACTGGTGAAAGTTGTTGTAAGTTTGATTCCATGAAATTGTTGCTACTGTTACTAATGACAAAACTCCACTAAGGCTTCAAATCTCAGTAGCAGTTGGGCCAAAATGACCACACAGAAACAAGAAAGCTACGCCAATGTGCACAAATGAAGACAGCAGCAGTAATAGCGCTAGAAGAAGGATCACAACACTAAAAATCCTTCAGAAATGGCCTCTTCTATCAACTTCAATACTGTTGCTCTCCTCCTTGGGTTCCTTCTCATTGCCTCCATTGCTTCATGCACATTAGCTTCAGAGGCCACAAACTCCACCAAATTTGGCAAAGAGCTGCTCAGCTATTGGAAAAGGATCAATAAGCCTTCTCTCAATACAATTCAGGCATTTTCTCTAACACCCATCTCCATTTTCATCTATCTATCTATCTCTCATGAGTTCTTCTCTCTCTCTCTATCTCTCTCTCTCTCTCTCTCTAACACAGAGTCCTGATGGTGATACTATAGACTGTGTTCCTTCTCATCTTCAGCCAGCATTTGATCATCCTAAACTCAAAGGACAAAAGCCATTGGTATGCAAATTACATTTATTTAATTTTTTGGATATGAAGTTAGGATAACCATACTTTATTTTTATTTTTAAGTGGAACCAGACGGAATGCAAACCGCAGTTTGCAACCCCAAACTCCAAAATTAATGGTGTTTAGATAACTTAGATTAGAGTGAAGTTGAGATAGTTGCAGCCATCTTAGGCCCTGTTGGATATGTTGTTAGGATAACCGTGGTTTATTTTTAATTGAGGGTAGAGAGTATGCGGATTGTGGTTTACAAGCCTTAAATTCCAAAAATGAAGTTCAAACTTCGGTCAGATTGGAGTTGAGATAACTCAATTCCAAAATGGTTGTCAGACAAGACAAAATTAAAGTTTTGGTGTTAAGTTTTGCTAACTTCATGAAACCTCAGTTTAGAAAACTTAACTTCATTCCCGAACAGAGCCTTATCTTTAAAGCTGAGATAATTGTAGCTATCCCAACTCCAAGATGATTACTAAGGTAGAATTATGCCATGTTTGGACATAGAGTTGGGATAATTGTTGTTTATTTTTAGTGGAGATAGAGAGTATGCAAATTGTGGTTTGCAAGCTCCAAACTTCAAAAATAGAGTTTACAAAACTTTGGCCAAATTGGAGTTGAGATAACTATGGTTATCTCAAGTTTTGAGTTGAGATAACTACATTTATCTCAACTCCAAAAGGCCTTGTTTGGGAATGGAGTTAAGTTTTCTAAAGTGTGGTTTCATAAACTTAAAAATACTTGACTCTAAAATCCCAACTTCATGAAACTCCCATTTAGAAAACTTACCTCCATTCCCAAACAGGTTTAATGTGTCTCTATAAGTATAGACTAATATGATTTTTCAATTTATTATTATTATTTTTTGAAAATCTTAGGATGCGCCAGAGAGGCCTAAAGGCCACAACCCAATCGAAGAAATGGGTGATAACTTTCAACTATGGAGAATTTCTGGTGAGCTTTGCCCACAAGGAACTGTGCCTATCAGAAGAACTTCTGAAAAGGACATAATGAGAGCAACTTCAATTGAGAGATTTGCGAGGAAAGCAAGGGGAGATTCTGCAGGAAGTGACCATGAGGTTAGCTCAAGAAAAGTCCTTTGTATCAACAGTTTAATCATTCCAACAATTCTTAAAATTAATTTCTAAGTGTTTGTTTGCATATATATATAATACACCCCCTTCAATATGATACATATATCATAATTGTACTAACACAGGAGTGCTAAATGGTGTAGCATCAATTATTCATGAAAGATAAGTTAGGATCCAAGAATAAACTATTACAGGACATTGACAAGCTTCAGATTGTGGGCTAATTTTATATTTGGAAAATGATTAGTGATCTTGATTGCATGGCATTAATTTATGTGATACAATTTGGATGGATCCAGCATGCAGTTGGATATGTAAGCGGATATCAGTACTATGGTGCAAAAGCTAGTGTTAATGTATGGGCACCAAAGGTGAATGCCTCATCTGAGTTCAGTTTATCACAGATTTGGGTCATCTCTGGATCTTTCGGCGGCAATCTTAACACCATTGAAGCTGGATGGCAGGCAAGTCAAGCTATAATTTTCCCACTTAGTTTTGCTTAAATTGCATATATGACACCTATTAAAATGTCTCTGCTATTGCACCAAAACTTCGAAGTTGTGATGAGGGCATTTACCCTGCGGGTTAAATGCCTTTTTGGTCAACAGTTAAACTTTGTGCGGCAGTATTTTTATTGATCTAATATTCAACTAGCGTATCCGGAGGAAATCAAACCTAGGTTGTTCTATTATCATATTAAATGTCCCTGTTACTGTACCAAAACTTTGAAGTCATGATGGGGCCGAGTTAGAGCATCTATTTTATATGCTGACAACATCCATGAACCATACAATATGAATAGGGGTCTCCCCCTCATCCGAAAAGATCGCCATTTAATACTCTTATGTATTTTCTTAAATAAAATCTTTACTTCGGATGACATATTTGAACAGGAATAAGTTTCAACTGAGATACTGCGCTACAACTAGCTACTGAAAAAATCAATCAGGAATCTGACCATGCTGTAATTTGCTATTTTACAGGTTAACCCACAATTATATGGCGATAACCTTCCTAGGTTCTTCACTTATTGGACTGTAAGTATATCCTAACATAAGAAATTTGGCAGATATCTACAAGACTACAATGTCTAGTAATATTAATAATTCTTTTCGAAGTAACACACACACACACACACACACACACACACACACTAACATAAGAAATTTGGCAGATTTTTACAAGACTACAATGTCTAGTAATAGTAATAATTCTTTCCGAAGTATATATATATATATATATATATATATATATATATATATATATATATATATATATATATATATATATATATATATATATATATCTTATTATTAAACTCTACATAATCTTTATTTAGGAGTGATATATACCTCAATTTTTTACTTCTTACTCGTTTTATTCTTTATATTCGTATTAATTTCTTTAAGTTGTGCAGAATGATGGATATCATGAGACTGGATGTTACAATCTCTTGTGCTCAGGCTTTGTACAAATAAGCAATAAGATTACTCTTGGAGGAGCTATCTCACCAAGATCAGCATATAATGCCAATCAATTCGAGATTAATTTCATGATATGGAAGGTAATTATAAGTTAAAAGATAATAACCGAGTATAATGTATTTTTGCATCTTTGATTGATTTCCTTTGTCAAATGTTACGATTGTAAATATGTCGTTTCTATTAGGAGTGAAACCAGGCGGGTTGGGCCAGTTTTTGACAATTTTTATACCCGATCCGAAATTTAAAATATAAACCCAAAACCCGTCCAAACTCAACAGGTTTACAATGTGATATATATACCTGAACCTGCAAGTTCAGGTTTCCAACAGGTTTGGACTAGTTATTGGATTAAGATGGGCGTGTCGGTTTTTGCGGGTTTGACCATTATAAGTTTTAGTTTTATTTATTTATTTTTTGTAAATTATAAAAGTTGAGATGAGTTCTGCCAAACATATATGCGCAAAAACATATCTAAAAAAAACTATACTAAAAAAAAACTATATTAAAGATAAATTAATATTAAAAATTACATCAACTGAATTTCATACAGTTAATAGAATATGTATATTATAATATTTAGAATTATATGTCTATAATATATATCAAGTGGATCACGTATAGGAAGCAAGTTTGGTTCGGGCCGAGTTTAGGGTTCGGATGGACCGATCTTTTATTAAACCATACCTTGCCAAAAAAGTTTGTCTCTAATCTTCTATTCGCTTGATCGGGTGCGGACGGGTATGGAATGCTGAAAAATCCCGGAATCATCGGATGGGTTAGAGACAGATTCAGGTCAAACCCGATCCGACTTGCATCCCTAATTTCTATTGCATACGTTTTACAGCATAATGATTGTAATTGCCAGAAAATTCTGCTTTCAAGCCTCCATCTGAGGATAAAACCTAACAAGCTGAGAAAATTCTTCTCTCTTTTGTTTATTAATGAGAAATAGCTAAGAAGTTTCTTTTTTGATACATATTGAGAATCAAGTGATGCATATATTCATCCAATTCAATAAGGCTGCTCAATGTTTGAAGCATTCTGAGTAGTGCCAGTAGCCATGAGACTTTAATGCTTTGCCAACAATGTGCAGTTCCACTAGGAAAAAGAAACTGCATAGCTTCAGCAACTGCATGTGCTATTGTAGGTTCCACATACTAATTGGAGCTAATGGTTCATAGATAGTGGTGGACCCTACAAATTCTATGATCAAAAGGGTGATTGAAATATTGATATTAAAAAAATATTGCTACATATACTTACATAAACGTACATATTTATGATGAATTTGTACAGAAATTAGTAATTGAAATCAATATGTTACACATGTCTAGGATCCTAAGCATGGGCATTGGTGGCTAGAGTTTGGATCAGGCCTAATCATCGGCTACTGGCCGTCGCTTTTGTTCGATCACTTAGCGAAACATGCAAGCATGGTGCAATTCGGCGGCGAGATTTTGAACTCTCGGCCTCCAGGATCCCACACCTGGACACAGATGGGCAGCGGCCGTTTTGCAAATGAGGGTTTTCGCAGAGCGGCCTATTTTCGCAATTTACAGGTTGTCGATTGGGACAATAACTTGATCCCTTTGATGAATCTCCGGCTCGTGGCCGATCATTCCAATTGCTACAGCATTCAAGGAGGGATAAATAGAGCTTGGGGGAATTATTTTTATTATGGGGGTCCAGGAAAATGTATTGGGTGCCACTAAAACAAATGGAATTTTAGCTTTCCGTTAGTTACTGTAATTTTGGATTTTTCGTTTCGCTATTAACAGGTTATTGATATTGTACGACTTTCAGGAGCCGGAGGGTTGTGTAAATTTTGAAACAAGATATATACCACCAATTGTGTTATTTCTATCTTTGAATCCATAGATTTTTGAAAAGAGTGCACAATTGTTTTATTATTTTCGCTAAATATCACTAAACCTTCCTAAGGTTTGAGAGTGCGTCACATAACCCTTTTATGTTTCAAAATACTACAACATACCTGTTATATTTTTCTATTTGTGAAACAACTAAAACTACAAATAATTAATCTAGTGAGATGATCAAATAACCATAGAATCTATACAAATAAAACCCATTTCATTTTTACTTTTGAAAATCTATTCACATCATTGGGTTATTTACTTTTCTTCTCATATATTGCTTTTTCTTATTTCGACATTCTATGTTCTCTTATTCTCAAATCTTACTATATATATTTTTTAAATTTTATTTACATTTTTGTCTTTTTTCATATACATTAATGTAATCGGTCAATTACACCTCTCTTTATGTGAAATTAGCTTGTCTATAAATTGTTATTGCCGATGACCACTACAGTCTGATGTCATGGACTGGTGACTTCCGCCTCCCTTCGTCGATCGCTGCAGTCCGCTGGAAAATGACAATCATCCACTCTGCGACCGGCGACCGGCCGTCGAAGGCCATCAGTTGGCGATCGACAACCACCTGCTGCTGATGAATGATGACAACCCGCCAATGACCATGCAGCCTAGCTGAGTTGCTTCCCTTCGCGGACTGCAGACAATTGTTGCAATCCGCCGACTACAGATAACCGCTGCAGTTTGTCACCTACAGCAGCTGGCAACCGACAACGGTCCGTCAATACCCACTGACTGCCGCGAGCTGCTGGCCGTCGATGACCGCCTGTCGATGACCGCTCGCCGGCGATGGTCTTCGATAACTATTTTCCGACGACGGATGACCGCCCACTGGCACCATCCGATTACCACATATGCAATGACCGTTGCAAAATAACTTGAATACAAAATAACTTACGCTATTTTATCACTACTACAAATAGAGGTTGCCCTTACGGATTAACCCGTAGGGGCAAACCACTGCCCCTACGGACATATCCGTAGGGGCAAGAAAATAACCTGTAGGTGCAAACGCCGTAGGTGCAAGTTGAAGCCCTGAACTTGCCCTTACGGGCAAAAACTTGCCCCTACGGATTTCACTGTAGGTCCCTTATTCCCTACGGAGTAAGCCGTAAGGGCAACAAAATTATTTTATTTACGGTTTTTTAAATATATTACTTGTACCTACGGATGCATCCGTAGGTCTAAATCATAGCCCCTACGGATACATGCGTAGGTACTATCCGTAGGGGCAAAATATCAGAAATCCTGATATTTTGCCTCTACGGATAACCCCGTAGGGGCTTTTGTGTGACCCTACGGATATATCCGTAGGGGCACTCCCAACCCCCTAATGCTGACATCAGGGAGAAAATATCAGTTAATGCTGATATTTTGCCCCAACGGTTTAATCCGTAGGGGCAAAATATATACCTACGGATTAATCCGTAGGCACATATTATCTGTTTTTTTTTTAAAAAAAAGGGTTGCCTGATTTTTCTCGCCCTGTGCACCATAAAATATACATCAATCAAATATAAAATTAATTATCACACAACATATATCGCAGTATTCATAATCACATCTCGCGCATATAATATACAAAAGAAACCAAAAAACTGAATATGATATAAATATAAACCAATATCAATATCAATATCGTTTCAAAATATAGTACAATATGTTTCATATAAATAAATACATGTTTCAAAAAATAAGAATCAAAAAGCTACCCTAACTCGGTCCAGCTCCACCTCTGATAAACGCTAGAATCTGGCGCACCTGCTCCTCGGTCAATAAACCATGCAATTCGGCGCGTGCAGGAGTCTGAGCGGCCTGTGGAGCTGGCGATGTGGTCTGCGCAGCCGCCGTCGAGGTAGTAGCTTGCGGAGCCGCGGCTGCGGGAGTCTGAGCGGACGGTGGAGCTATAGGAGCTGTTTGCGGAACCGTAGCCGATGTAGTGGCTTGCGGAGCTGCAGCCAGAGGAGATGCATGTGGAGGCTCGGCCGATGTACCCTGTCGTGTCTGGACCTAACGTGTGTAATAAGCGTGTAAGAACTGTGTATTATTCGAATTCGTATCATTATCAAGTTATTTCGAAACCCCATTTGGATATCTAGTTTGGAAAACCGTTGTTTATTTTAATTAAATATGTATGTATGATTAATCAAACCTAAGTCTACAACCAAATAAGCTCAGGCTACGTACTAATTATGGATATGTTGATATCTATAATATGACATGATATTTTACTATAAAGTAGTATACATACCAGCATCTCCTTCAACTCCTGAATGGTGGCCCTCAAGCTCTCCAGTTCCTGCTGGACACGTCGCTCATTGGAGACGGAGGAAGTAACCGCCGGAGTGGAGTCCAACCTCATATGGGCCCTGCTAGGGCTGTTCACACCATAATATTGTATTATTATATTCCCCATTCTTATTCGTTTTATAAATAAACAGGTGCTTTTGACGCAAGTCTGCTACATATTATAGGTTACAGGTTCTTGGATCTAAAACAGTGAAAAAGAGAAAAGACGATGCAAAAGTGGAATTACGACCAGCAAACATAAGGATTTTGATAAAGCCTACACAAAGATCAGTACAAGGCAACGCAAGGTCCAGGATTACAAAGCGAATGGTTAAAAGTCCACTGCAATTGTTCACTGGAGATCTGGAAGAAATCTAAAAACTATTTTAATAAAAGAACCAAAGAAATAAGAAGCCCAAGAGTCCAAGAAAAAGCCTAGGAAAAATAAGCCTCCAGTGCCATCATTGGGCCGCGGAACCGCGGCCCAACCCAGGACGAGGCCGCGGTTCCGCGGCCATCCAGAGCACGTAGAAGTTTAATTTTTTACCAAGTTTCAGAGGCGGCGCGGATCTTTGACTAGGTCTTTTCTTAGAGGGCATTTTTGTAAAAGCAGATATACGAATCAATTGTAACCTAGGGTTTCTATATCCTATAAATAGAAGCCCAATTCCTTGTATTTGTTCATGCCTCCCTCATGCCTCTTTTTATGAATAAAATTCAGAATTCTTTTGGAGAGCATCGATGCCTCTTTTCATATCATCTATTCAGATCTGACAACCCTGTGTAAATGTTTGGAGAGAGCCATCTGTAAAGTAAGTAGGTAATTTCAATTCTTGCCCTAGGTAATTTTTCATTCTCTGCCCTAGATAAATGTTTTTAAATTTCCTAATGAGCGAGTAGTCTCCTCACTTGTTAGGGTTAGTTTTGGGGAAGGCTTTTGAGAGATGAGATCACTCATCCATTTTCTTGCCCATCATACTTTTTAATAGGACTCCATGCATACATGCACATACCGCTCCCTACGGCACCCTATCCCACGAGGTAGCGGTGATACCGTAGTATAAAGGCCCGGTTGTGATGGTTTTCCATGGAGGTTAGGGTAAGGATCGATAAAGGAAGGACAAGAAGGTAGAGGAAGAAAACATTTTCCTGAATGGTTCTAATCCCTTTTATTGATAATTACCATAACTCCTCTTAGATCCTAATTTGGGTATAGAAAGCGTTGAGATTTATTTACATTTCCAAACCTACTCTAAACCTAACCCTAGCAAGATTTAGATCTAGATAATCTTAGTATAGATAGATTTAGTTTTTAGATTTAATAATCAATCCGACCACAATCGGAAACATCCCTGTGGACCGACCCGTACTCACCGGTTAGCTACCAAGCGATGCCGTTCTTGATTGCGGTTAATATATAGTTTTTGAGACCAATCAAATGGCGCCGTTGCCGGGGATGGCGTGTTATTTCCTTTTTGCAATTTCGGGTTAATCTTAATTAAAAAAATCATAAGAACTGAAAAATCAAAAAATATATATATAAATATATCATCTGTTATTTTTTGGAAAGGGTATTTTTTGTGAATCTTTGCAGGATCGACGGATCTGGAAAAATCCAGAGTGCGAAACAGAAAAAAGTAGATCAGAACAGAAAGGGATTGGAACAACAGAGTATCACAATTTTTTCAGAGACCTGAAGCTTCAAATCCGCCGCCCTTCCGCCATGCAAGCGCGCTCCCGCCGAGTTTCCGAGGTCCATTTTCCACGTCAGCGCGCGTGTTTTGCACTGTTTGCTCCCCTTTTCACTCTTCTACCAATCCCCATATATCTTTTGTCAAATCTTCTGCAGGATTCCTTGCGCTTAAAAAAAAATTTCCTTTCCAAATAACAAATCTTGTGCAGGATTCTTTGCGCCGCGCATAAAATAAAAAGATTTGATTGCAAGTGATTTTTCTGTTTTGCATATCTTTAAAACTGCCTTTAAGGGGCTTTTGACCAATTCAGATTGGGGGGGGGGGGGATTTCATCACCCTTCTTAGGACCCCAGAAATCACATAAGGCATTTGCATTGACCATATTTAATTAAAAAAATACTAGACTCAGCCCTAAGAACTTCGAGTTCAATAGGACAGAGGACTAGTTATAGGCATCGGCCGTTTATCCTAACCTGATTTTGCGGTGTCTAGGCAAGTGTGTCTAAGGTAAGTGGTTACTTAATTAGGACCGCTACTTGTAGCGGGGAGCCTACCACTTACCTGGCACTTACCTGGCCGCAATTGGCGGTGAAGAGGCGGTTTGAGGTCCTATTTCTAGCCTTTTGGAACAGTTAGGAGCTGTCTAGCTGACCTAGGTGACCCTAGATCTAGGCCTGATTGTGCATTTTTTGTTGATCGAAAGTGTGTCTTAGCTCTTTTCTCGAAAATCTTTTTGCAAACAGTTCTAAATAAAGAGAAAAAGGAAAAAGGAAATTTTTTTAAAAAAGACTTGCAACTTTTGTCGCTAAGAAATCCTTGCACCACCTATCTTATTTCTCTTCTCATCATGGGTACCCCACATCACAAATCTCTTGCCGAACTTTGGTATCCCGAACCTAACTTTGCTTCGTACGTCAATTGTTTCAGTCGATTTAAGGAAGATCCCTCCGTGCCCAAAATTTCTTTGAAAGATCAAATAGAAGTGTCTAGGAGAAACAGTTCGACGTTGCAACCCACTTTGTGTCAACCATGTCAACCTCCACCACCTTCGTACGTTGATACCACTTTTTCGAGTCCTGTTGTAACTCCAAAACCGATGTCCATTGCTGAGCATATTGCTCAATCTCGTAGCCGATCTTTCACCCCTCTCCACTCATCTAGTTCTAGGAATCAACAAGTCCATCCACCTTTTTATCCACATGTTGATCCTACTCCTGTCCAACCATCCACTTCCTACCAGTTCTACCCGACTTTCCCATCGTCACTAGACACTATTTCTACACAGCCATTTGGGAGTTTCGCGTATCCAAACAGTTTCGAATCTTTTACCGAAACCCCTTCACAACCCATGTTGATTGGTAGAGTTTTTGCGTGCTTAGTTAATTACCGCAATCAAGAAGGTTTCGCTTGTAGCTAGCCGGTTGAGTACAGGTCGTCCGCAGGGAGATGGGAATCTCTTTCTATGTGTTTTAACGAGTTAAATCCAAATGTCCAGATTTTGTTTTGAGATTAACTATGTGCTAAAATGATTTATAAAGGGAGCTTGTTAGGGTTAGGATTAGGTTAGTTTGAGTTAGGAGTCGTTCACTTCTTTCGTTGCCGCTCTTAATATCGGTGTTACGGTAATCGGCAACAACGGGGATTAGCACGACTAGGAAGGAACTTGCGAGTATAAGCTAGGCTTTCCAACGCTTAAGTTCTTCCTTTTGGTGCTTGTCCGTCCGTTCTTGGCTCTTAGCCTTAACCTCCGGTTAATTCAACCACAACCGGTCTCACTAAGGAATCACCGCTATCATGTAGGATAGGGTGCTGTAGGGAGCGGATTGTGGTTTAATTAACGGAAGTCCGAATTAAGATGTTGGGCAAGGAAAGAGTGAGAGAGATTTCCTTTTCTCAAACTTTCCTTATCCTACCCTAACAAGTATGAAAACTACTCACCCATTATAAGAAAAAGAAAATACAACAAAAAGAGGAAGGTAGAAAGAAGGAGGTTAGAAGATTACAACTAGCTAATTGAGACATCACTTTGGCAAGGATCAAGCTTAAGCATCATTGTTATTTAAGTATAAAGAAAAAGAGAACAAGAAAGAAACAAACATAAATAACAACAACTAGATTAGCAAATGAAAAATACGAGCAATTATAATTAACAAAATAACAAGACAAGCAAGGTAATAAAAAGAACTCCTTTATTCATCCTTCACTCACAAAAGCTCACTACAAGTTTTTAATGGAGAAGAGATGAGAAGAGGAAGAAGAACAACAACATGTATTCTAAAATCTAAATACAAGAATAAGCACCCTTGGTTTTGGCAAGTTCTGGACTATTTATAGGCAGGGAAATGGAAACTTAGGGCAACAAACTGCCTCCATATAGAATGACCAAAATACCCCTGAAACCTCATCCACTAAGGAGCCCGTACGGCCGCGGTTCCGTGGCCTAAGCATGCTTATGCCGCGGAACCGCGGCCCTTTAGTGGAGTTAGGCCATGAAATTTGGTGGTTTTCCTTTCTTTTTAGTACTCTTCAGTGTGGTATATGTTGTTTCTCAGAATCTCTTCACAATATTTCCAGAATTTCAGCAAAACAAAAGGTGATGTAATATGGATCTTTTGTCATGATTTTTCTTGAGCTCCGCGTAGATATGTTGGATCTTGTGTTGCCATTGAGCTTTGTGCATGAAAATGACATTGATTTGCCATTTTGTCCCTTAAACTGGTGTGCGGCAACATACGGATAGAGAGCGCAGACCCGTGTTTTATCTGTGGTTGGCAGTAATCCGGATTTTGTCGTGCTTTTCCATGAATTTCACTGTTTAGAGCTGAGAACCTGTATCCTGCAATTGACTATCAAACACGGCTCAAGAGTACCTACCGATAAGCAATGTGATAAAAATTGGGCGGTATAAAAATGCAAAAATCTGATATGAACAAATACCCCCAAACTTATCATTTGCTCGTCCCGAGCAAAGCCAATTTATTCACAAAAAATTCCTAACCTCACTTTCGCAGGGAACGCGATTGCACTGAGCATGTGCAACAAGCCGTTAAACCTCTAGGTGTCCCTAGTAGGAGGAGTGTTGTCTCCTGAGGGTTTTCAGCGGATACTACCCACAAAATCCGGTCAAGCTAGTTTTGCAAAATAACTATGATTCAAACCCTAATGTTTTGTTTCAGAAAATAACAATTCTATTATCCTAAGTCTAGACTATCGAACATTTATTTTTCACACCTCGCTTCTTATTTAACTTAAGATTTTATATGTCTTTACGTGCAGTGCAACCAGTGTCGTTAAGTTCCAGAAGGATCGATTAAAGTCATCATGTCACACAATAAAGCCCAGATAAAAATTTTAAAAGGATCACATAAGTTTTATAAAGAGTTAAGCATTTTTCAAGTTTTGTTTTCCAGTAAGGTTTCAACTTCAGAATTTCTATCTTCCTTAACAGGAAACTAGGTCTTATTTTTCACTCCACCTTTTTTTTGTTTTCATTTCATACACACCTCTGTGAACGTGCAATAGTCTTTATCGTAGAATAAAATCTTCATATCTCCGCTAGAAATATTTTTTATAAAAACCTGTCTTTTGTCAAGATTATTCTCACACAAAGAACCGTTAGGAATTTTAACTCGGAGAGAACGCTTGCTTGACTTTGTTTTAATCTGGACTTTCTAGGCTTCTTAACGAGCTTTGGGCCAATGCACCCAAACCAGTTGGTTTTAGGGCATTAGGTGTAGAGATACCCCAGCGGACTTAATTACTCAAGTTACCTAGGCCCAAAAACAAAAGACAATTTAGTGTGAAAATCATGATGATTTAATGCGAACGGAGATATAACCGGCTGTTCAACTATTTTTTTGGATAAAAGACGTGGTTGGTGTGTAATCATTTCAATCAAGTTTCAGATGGGTTATTTTTCAGAATTAGTTCCAATTAAGGCATCAATAACATTCCTTCATATTCGCTTCACTTCATAAACTATTCTTGATATTACTTATTTAAGAACAAACCTATTTGATCCTCAGAAAATCATTTATCCATTTAAAAGTTTTTTAGACATAAAAGACTTGTCATCTAATTTCCAAAACTCACGACACGTGTAGTGTGATGTAAAGACGTATATCAGCTATAGTTAACTTCAAAGGAGAGTTATCTTTTAGGTTTTCAAAATCTAAAAATAAGATTTAGTTATTCTTATCTTATCAAACAAAACCGTCAAAATGTTGAATCAGAGTTCTCCCACTAGCTAACTTGACAGAAAAGTTTTTATGTTTTTAGAAAATTTTCTGATTTTTATGGATTTTATGGATTTTAATATGCAGATGCAAAATATACATATGAATGCGAAGTTTAGAAATGCGTACCGAGCGTACCCCCAAACTTAAACTGGACAGTGTCCTCACTGTCATTGTATGAAGAGATCATTGAAGGGTCAAAATTGTCGGTTAGATATACACATTTTTTTTGTGTTTTTGTTTTTAAAGAAAAGAAAAAGAGTAAAAATGGAAAAGAATATCCACAAATAAATACAAAATGGTATATACATACCCCCAAACTTATTTGGAACAGTGTCCACTGTTCTTGGCTGGATAACCGAAGTTTGGTGGTAGGCAGAGGAAGATTATGCAGGGTAAACCGGCTCCTGTAAGACCAGGAGCTCCTCTGTTGGTTTGGCGCTAAGGTACGGTTTAAGTCGGTGTCCGTTTACTTTGAAAAATGAACCGTCCTTTGGATTCTCCAAATCCACAGCGCCATGCGGATACACATTCCGCACAAAGTATGGTCCTTTCCAGCGAGATCTGAGCTTACCTTGATGGAAATGCAGCCGGGTGTCGTAAAGCAGTACCTGTTGACCAGGTATGAAAGTTTTGCGCAAAAGGTGTTTATCGTGAAACACCTTCGTTCGGTTCTTAACGACAACCGCGTTATCGTAAGCCTCATCCCGAAGCTCGCTTAATTCGTTCAACTGCAGCTTCCGATGGCTGCCCGCATCTTCGAGAGACAGATTCAGCTCCTTTATCGCCCAAAATGCGCGATGCTCTATTTCGACAGGGAGGTGGCAAGCCTTTCCGTATACAAGCCGATAGGGAGACATGCCAAGATCGGTCTTATAAGCAGTTCGAAATGCCCAAAGGGCATCAGTGAGTTTCAACGACCAATCCTTACGGTTCTTGGAAACCGTCTTCTCCAGTATCTGCTTGATTTGCCGATTTGAAATTTCGGCCTGCCTACAGGTTTGGGGTTGGTAGGGCGTAGATAGCTAATGATTAATGGAATATTTCCGCATCAAGGCCTCGAAAGTCTTATTGCAGAAATGAGTTCCATTGTCTCTAATGATCGCTCGGGGGTGCCCAAACCGGGAGAAAATGTTTTCTTTAAGAAACCTAACGACAACCTTGTTGTCGTTAGTCCGGCTGGGCACAGCCTCGACCCACTTAGAGACGTAATCAACAGCGAGAAGGATGTACAAGTTCCCGAAAGAGCTGGGAAACGGCCCCATGAAATCTATCCCCCAAATGTCGAAAATCTCCACAACCAAGATTGGTTGGAGCGGCATCTCGTTCCTCCGGGATATCCGGCCCAAGTGTTGGCACCGGGAGCAAGTATTGTAATAGTCATGAGCGTCTTTGAAGAGTTGTGGCCAGTAGAAACCACATTGCAAGATCTTCTCAGCTGTCTTTCTGGGGCCAAAATGCCCGCCACATGCTTGATCGTGGCAAAATGACAGCACACTCTTGAATTCATCGTCAGAGACACACCGACGAATAATCTGGTCGGGACAGTACTTAAACAGATAGGGTTCGTCCCTGTAAAAGTGTTTTACTTGGGATAAGAATCGAAGTCTGTCCTGACTTGACCATTCAGTCGGTAGTATCCCTGTGGCCAAATAGTTCACAATATCTGCGAACCAGGGTTCGCAAGATACTGTCAAGAGTTGTTCATCCGGAAAAACGTCGTTGATCGGAAGTTGAGGCGACGGCGAAGAAGGAAGTCGTGAGAGATGGTCGGCGACTACGTTTTCACATCCTATTTTGTCCTTGATGACAAGGTCAAACTCTTGAAGCAAGAGGATCCAACGTATTAGCCGATATTTTGCATCTTTCTTCGCAAAAAGATGGCGCAGAGCAGAATGGTCTATGTAGACAATGACTAGAGAGCCGATGAGGTAGGGCCTGAACTTTTCTAAAGCAAATACAACAGCTAAGAATTCCTTCTCAGTTGTTATATAATTGAGTTGGGTGTCATTCAGGGTTCGGCTAGCATAATAGATTACGTGCGGCATCTTGTTGTTGTGTTGTCCAAGGACAGCACCAATGGCAAAGTCGGATGCATCGCACATAATCTCAAATGGGTGCGTCCAGTCAGGTGAAGAAAGAACGGGAGCAGAAGTGAGTGAGCTTTTTAATGACTCGAACGCAGTCACACAGCTCGAGTTGAAGTCGAATGGCGTGTCCTTGGCCAGCAAAAGAGTCAAGGGCTTAGCAATCTTGCTAAAGTCCTTGATGAACCGTCTATAGAAACCGGCATGGCCAAGGAAGGCTCGGATGTCTCTGACGCATCTGGGAGGAGGGAGATTGGAAATGACCTCAATCTTCGCTTTGTCAACCTCTATGCCATTTTGCGAGATGATATGTCCTAAGACAATACCTTCGCGCACTATGAAGTGGCATTTCTCCCAATTCAAAGTGAAGTTCTTATCCTTACATCGGGTAAGGACAGCGTCGAGATGCAGCAGACACTCATTGAAGGAATCGCCGAAGATGGAGAAATCGTCCATGAAGATCTCTAGGAATTTCTCCACCATGTCTGAGAAGATTCCCATCATACACCGCTGGAAGGTAGCGGGCGCATTGTATAACCCAAAGGGCATGCGACGATATGCGAACGTGCCGAAAGGACAAGTGAATGTGGTCTTGTCCTGGTCTTTTTCGGCGATGGGAATCTGATTATAGCCGGAGTAGCCATCAAGAAAGCAGTAGTACTCATGTCCGGCCAATCGTTCAAGCATTTGGTTAATGAAAGGTAGCGGAAAGTGGTCCTTCCGCGTTGCGGCGTTGAGTTTTCTGTAATCGATGCATATTCGCCACCCAGTTTGGGTGCGAGTAGGGATTAGCTCGTTCGCCTCGTTAGTGATGACCGTTATGCCAGATTTCTTGGGGACAACGTGAATGGGGCTAACCCACTGGCTATCAGAGATAGGGTAAATGATACCACTATCCAGACACTTTACGACTTCTTTTTTCACAGTCTCCTTCATGACTGGATTGAGTCGCCTTTGTGGATCCCTGGCTGGTTTGGCATCATCCATCAGATGAATGTGATGTTCAACGATCAGGGGACTAATCCCCTTGATGTCCGCCATGGACCAGCCAAAAGCTTGCCTATTGCTGTGCAAGACCGTAAGAAGGGCTTTCTCTTGCTCTGGAGCTAGAGAAGCCGAGATGATAACAGGGAGGGTCTCGTTCTCACCCAAGTAAGCGTACTTAAGGTGAGACGGCAAATGCTTGAGTTCGAGCGTTGGAGGTGAAACGATTGAAGGCAAGATTGGTGAAAAGGTCTCGAACTCAAAGTATTCCAGCAAAGGTTCAAAACGAGTGTAAGCGACCGAGTTGGATGGTTCAGGTAACTCATCCGGAAATTCGAAGGATTCAAACTCGGGTGGTGAGTGGCTAAGATCGTTCGAGAAAGTGAAACACTCGTAGTCATTGTCGGGCATAGAAACAGTAGCAGGTTCGAAGAGGAACGCACTAGTGGCGTTAAGTTTATCGTGATCGAACAAAAACTCCTCGAATTCACACTCTTCTGGGGTGATCTCCTGGATTGAGCAAACGTCTAGTATGTAAGCATTAGGTTCGGAGGGCTGATTCCCCAACCTAAAAATGTTGAGTTCAATTGTCATGTTTCCAAAAGATAGGTTCATCAAACCATTTCGACAATTGATCACAGCATTTGAGGTTGCAAGGAATGGGCGACCGAGTATCACCGGAATTCGATTCCGGGGGTTAGCTACAGGCTGTGTGTCTAATACAATGAAGTCAACGGGGAATATAAAGTCCCCAACCTTGATTAACACATCCTCTAGCTCACCCCTAGGATGGGTGATTGATCGGTCGGCCATTTGGAGAGTACAGTGTGTGGGTTTCAGCTCTCCTACACCTAATTGCTCATATACTGAGTACGGAAGCAGGCTAACACTGGCACCAAGATCTAATAGTGCGCGGTTGATGTTCTTATCCCTAATGGTAATAGAAATCGTAGGACAGCCAGGGTCCTTCCGTTTTTGAGGTAAAGATTGGGTAAGAGCATCACTCACAGCACTAGCCAAGAAAACTTTCTTGGGTACCTGAGATTTCCTCTTTTTCGTGCACAAGTCCTTTAAGATTTTCGCGTAGGACGGGACTTGTTGGACAACATCTAAAAGGGGAATGTTGATGTTAACCTGCTTAAACAACTCCAGAATCTTCTCCATTTGTGGATTTTGTTTATTGGACCTCAACCGGTTTGGAAATGTAACGTTTTTAAAATTGGTTGAGTCCAATACTTATGGAGGAGATTGTGGAGTTGGAACGGATCCTAGAGCTGGTGTTTTCGTGGAGTGAGAAGTGGGTCCGTTCAGAGCAGAAGAAGAAGAAGAAGAAGAGCCTTTTGACGAATGGAGAATAGGCTAAGAAGAAGAAGAAGAAGAAGAAGAAGAAGAAGAAGAAGCGGCCGGGGTGTCATTATCCTCAATTGTTGTGCCGATGTTGTTGTGCAGCATCCTTCCCGATCTCAATGTAGTCACGACACTCACATTATGGTTCTGTTGTTCAAGAGCAACATGTAGATTGTTCCCCCAATCAGAAAAAGGCTCTGTTTGAATTTCAAAAATTCAAATTTTGAAGCAACGCTTCAGATCCCGTGCGCTGCGCGCAATTTGCCACGTGTCAGAAGTTGACTCGGCAGCACAACGCCCAAGGCAGTGCGTCCAATCAGAGCAAGGCTCTTTAAAAAGCAAAAGCAACGCTCAGTTGCGCAAGCGATGCGCTGCGTGACACGTGTCTGCGCAGTTGCGCAAACCCTGACTGCGCAAGCGCACAGCAGCGCGCCACGTGTCCGCGCAGTTGCGCAAGCACAACTGCGCAAGCGCACCGCTGCGCGACACGTGTCCGCGCAGTTGCGCAACCTCTTTTGCGCAAGTGCACCGCTGCGCGACACGTGTCCGCGCAGTTGCGCAAACGCTGTTGCGCAAGCGCCTCACTGCGCGACACGTGTCCGCGTAGTTGCGCAAGCGCAGTTGCGCAAGCGCCTCACTGCGCGACACGTGTCATGCACTGGGGAGTTGCGCAAAAGCAGAATGAAGATTTAAGGAAATTTTTTCTGTTTTTGTTAAAACAAGAAGATTTCTTCTGTAAAACAGGGGCCTTTGGATCAAAGATCCAACGGTGGGGAAAATTCCCCAAATCACTCAGAAAAGATTTTTTTTTATAACAAATTTAACTGATTTTTGAGCACTATAAAAAGGACCCCAGACCCCATTTCAAAGGGGGAGAATTGGATTAAAAAAAAAGAGAGAGAAGAAAACTCTTGAGAACTTCTTGAGAACACAAAAAGAAGGTAAAAACCTTTGAGATAAGAGAAAATTCTCTTAGGAATAGATCATTGATCTAAAAAACAAGATCAGTGATCTTCAATTAATAAATAAATAAATAAATAAATAAATAAATAAAAATAATAAAAATAGTGCCTTGCACTTGCTATGAACCTCTGGTTCTCTGAGACAGAAAGAAAGAAAAGATTTTTTTTTCTTTGATCTAAATTTAGATCAAGGAATTAAAAAGTGCTCTGCACTTCTTTTCTTGAATCTAAAAGATTCTTGGTGCTTTGCACAAATGCAACGCATTACTTGAAGGGCTAGGCCCAAATCAAAAAGACCTAGCAGGCCAAAATAAATTGCAAAGCAATAAAAGGGCTAAGCCCAAATAAAATTGATGCTCTGCATCATTTATAAAGAACAGAGCCCCAAAACAAATTTATGTTCTGCATCCTTTCTGGGCAAAGCCCAAATAAAAATAAAGAGAAAAGTAAAAGCAATGTTGAATATTCTCAACTGGACTTAGCCCAATCGTGGCCGTAAGTCCTTAAATTAAATTGGCTGAGCAAAATGGCTCTCCTAAATCAATCTACATCCGGTTCGAGGGTACATCTCCGAACTCCTTTGACATCCATCATTGTAATTCCTCAACGACGTCAAAGAGGTGACGGGTCCTAATGGCCACACACCCAATAATGGACCGAAACGTCCCTAAACTAACATCGGACCGAAACGTCCCTAAACTAATACCGGACCGAAACGTCCCTAAACTAACATCGGACTGAGATGTCCCTAAACTAATATTGGACCACCACGTCCTTAAACTTGCGATGGACCACCACGTCCCTAAATTGGCACAATAGAGCCCACATGCTCTTTTGTCGGATCTAAACGATCCCGTTAAGTCGATCTTAGTCCCAAACTGGGCTAATGTATCCTTAACAACCGTTTAAGTTGGTCTTAGCCCCAAACACGGCTAACGTATCCTTAAACACTCAAATGGACTATAAAAACCTAAATCAACTTCGGTTCGAGGGTACATCTCCAAACTCCTCTGACACTTGTCGTTGTAATTCCTCAACGACGTCAGAGAGGTGACGAGTCCCGACGGCCATATATTAAATGAATCACGCTTAAGTTGATCTTAGCCTCAATGAGGCTAACGCATCCTTAAACTAAAATATCGAACCCAAATCTAAGTAAATACGGATTTGGACTAATCCACGTCCTACGGGCGACGGCATTACTCAGTCTCCGTATACAATCCACGGGCAACCACAAACAAAATGAACACACATGACACGAAGTGAAATTCTGGAGAAGGAGAAAGTGGTTACCGCGATGCGGTAGTGTAATTAACTGCAGGGGCTTGCGTCTGCAGGGAAGAGCGTCCCCACAATCAAAAGCCCCTCAAACGAGGGGGAATCTGAAAAAGTCTGCTACATCGGCCGCATCCGTTTAAACCTTCGATACACGGTGCCATAAATTAACTTGGCATTTTCGGAGAGGTAGACGGATAAAACCAAATAGCATCTGCCCCGAATCTCAGGCCCAGACGTCCTAGCGTCTCGGCCGCCGTTCGGAGGGGAACAGATTCTGGCACGTCCGGTGGGATCTCTTCCTCTTTCCACTCCACACTTCGTGTGTCGTCTTCGCGAACCAATCGCGGTTCGTTAAATGGTTGTCTTCGGATTTCAAGTTACTAAGATTTGGTCTTTTACCTGGCACAGAATTCAAGATTCAATGGCCTCTAGCTGTACCAACTGCTCGAAATGCCGCTGCAACGGACGCGCCACCTCACCAGGAGGTGTAGCATATGGGCCCCAAACGGCTTCCTTCCTTACTCTGCTGGTAGACCAGGTGACCCAAGCCACCACCGGCTTGTTCTTTGGGACTATGATCCCACCTGCAAGCTTTTCTGCACTAATACCTGCACCGGAAGTGGGTAAAAAGTCGGTCTTCAACCGGCTCACTGTTTCGACAGCCCCTGTCAACGGGTCACCCGTTACTAAACCGACAGCCTCCGTTTTCACCAGGCTAGGTCAGAACTATAAAGTGGCCATCCCAAAGAGGGCAACGGCCGCTGCTTCGGAAGTTGTTAAACCGGCCTCTCCCATCAGAGAGTCGGTCTTCACAAGATTGACGGTTCCCACTCCTCCCCCAGCTGGTCAAAAGGCATCAGTCTTCGATAGGCTGACATCGGCAGTTACCCCATACTCAAACAGGGGGCAACAAGAAACCATCTCGATTTCCGAGCCAGTCCCAACGGCTCGTCGTGCGCGACGTCGCCATTGGCGACGAGTGAGGAAAGCAGGGGGCAACTCCCCCTCAGGGATAACTCCACCTGCTCCAATGGTGGAAGTCAACGCTGCTGTTCCAACTGGGAACAACTTTGAACTACTGAGGAGAGTGCGTAAGAACTCTCCAACCGCTACCTTGAAAAGATCTCCTCCACCTGCGGAGAGAGTTCCAGAAACAAAACGAGAACAGCCCCCTCAACGGCTATCCTCAAAAGTTTATAAAGTATGGCGGAGGGTTCAAGACTCCGTGATCGATCCAGACCACTTGCGTCACCAGAAAAAGGCGAAGGTGGAAAATAACAAAAACTGCCCCATTAAACAGCAGGGGGTGACAGTTGCTAGGATGCCCACTCCAACAGCTCCTTTAACCTCGATGGCCCACAAAAGAAGGAGGCCAGAGAAAGCTCCCGCGTCAGCAGCAAAGTTTAAAAGCGGTGAACCTAAACGCCCCAAGTCAGGGGGCATAATTGTTTATACGGTTTATATGGCTTCTGGAAAGGAAGAAGGCCGTACTTCTACGGGTCACCGACCGCTCACCCGATCAGTGACCAAGGCTCAGGAGCAGCAACAAAAGCTCCAGGAGATGATGACCACAATGGCTGCACTCACTGGGCCAAAAGAGAACCCTGAGGCGTCCTTAGATGAGCGCTAGGAGGAAGAGACCGACGCCGAGTTCCTTCCCCGAGTACTGGAAAAGAGGGACAAAGAGGCCGCTGAACAAGCGGCCAACATACAGCGGATGGGCCTCCTCTTCCAGGACATGATAGGGATGATGATACAACAAGATCCTCCCGCTGAAGAACCCCTAACCGTCCTTGGAGATGATAAGGGAGATACATTAAATCCGCAGCCCGCTCTATTAACAGCTAAAGAGGATACAATCTCTAAGACTGATCTGGACGAATACATAGCCCAGCAAATAAAGGTTCATCATGCGGCCGAAGCAGCCGGCCACGTCGTAAAAACGGGACGGCCATATCCAGGCTGGTATGACCAAATCAAGTACCCGCCGGGTTACACAATTCCCAAGTTTCATGTCTACAAAGGGACTGGCAATCCCCATCAGCATGTCGCCCAGTTCAGGGCGCTTTGCGGTAACACCGGCGGCGATGACAAGCTTTTGCTCCGCCAGTTTGTTGGAAGTCTATCAGATACGGCATTCGAGTGGTACTCTGAACTCCCTAATGATTCTATCAAAACCTTTGCGGAAATGGAGCTGCTGTTTACCCAGCGTTTTGCAAGTGCCAGTGAACGTACCCCGATGACGACACTGATTAATGCCAGGGTAAAACCCGGCGAGACATGGGTTCAGTACGCTATACGATGGCGTAATCTATGGTCAAAGTGTGAGCAGCGCATAGAAGAAGCCCCTGCGGTGGGAATGTTTGTTGGAACCCTTGATCCACAGGCAACCATCTCACAGTTTATGATGTTTTTCAAGCCGACTTCCTTCCAGGCTTTGATTGACAAACTAGCGCAAATGGACTAGATGGGTCATAAACCCCCTCTCCCAAAGCCAGATTCCCGAAATGACAAAGGAAAGGGAAAAGCGATAATTGTCGCTAATGCTCAACAACAACCGAACGACTTGAAGCCGGTTGTTCGTCCAAACAATACGCGCCCTTACGTACCCCTTGAGGATAGGATGGGACGTCCTTATTCCTTTCCCCGCGATAAAACGAAGAGGTTATTCGAGCTGGCATTACGCAACAGACTCATAAATCTGCCAGATCCAAAACGTCCGTTGCAACCAAGTGACGTCAACGAACCTAATTACTGCCCCTATCATCGAGTGCTAGGCCATCCGATTGAGGACTGCTACGTTTTCAAAAATTGGCTTGAAAACCAGTACAGACAGGGAAAATTTGCGTTATCTGACAAATGGAAGGTGAATCCCCCGCAGCCCCACACCTCTAAAGGGACGAATACGCCGGGGGCAACATGCTCTGTCATTGAAGAAACTCCGTGGGAGGTTGTATTATCATCAAAAACGAAGAGAATGCTAAATGATCTTCGGACATGTCCGGCGATCAAGTGGAAAAGCCCATTAGAACCGCAGGTCGTTGAAGGGATGTTAAAGCCACGTCCAACTCCAAAGACCAATGATGGGGGTTCAAGCACTAGTAGCCAGTCGTCAAAGTCTTCGAAGAAAAAGAAGAAGGCCAAGAAGCCGGTGAAGCCTAGCGATAGGCGCACGGACTTGCAAAAGCAAATTGACGCGCTGGAGGGGTACAACCAGAAGGCGCGGACTCCCATTACATTGCAAGAGTTCCTCAACCACGTCTTCCAAGAAGAAGATGAGGGAAGTAGTTCGTCAAATGAATCTGAAGAACATGTGGCAAGTTGCTATGTGATTTCCCAGTTGTCCACAAGCGATGAGGAGACTCCTCGTGCTGAAAAGCTGGGGGCAGAGCCTGCACTAAAAATTCTGGAGCCGTCGGATGAAGTGATTGATGCATTCCTAAATCAGGCGTTTTTAAAGGGCAAAGCTGATCGGGATAACGAAGCGGTTATATTCAAAAGGGCCAAACGCCAGCGCCTTGACGAAAGAATTGCGGTACTCCCGCTAGAACAAAATACACCCACCACAGATAAAGTCAAGTTCAAGATAAAGAAGAGATTTGCTAAGGCTGTGTCGATGGGTATAAAGCTACCACCCTCCGAGAAAAACATTACGGGTGAAATGGAAAACCACCCCTCCTATTGCTTGTACCATCGGAAGGTGTCGCATCCCACCGAAGAGTGCAAAGCTTTCGGTAAGTGGTGGCAAGGATATGTTACTCACCGGCAACAGTTTAAGCGGGAAAAGCGCAAAGCCCGCCGAGAGCAGAACCGAATGATCAAAGTGCTTGATAAAACTAGCAGTGGTTGTTGCATGATTGACGCCGGGGGATCACAAGTACCTGTATTTGGGAGCGATTCTGATGAGGAGCTAGAGCTTGGCCCCCTCTTTAAAGAATCCACTTCGGGAAAAGAAGAAGGACCAAAGGCTTGCGAGAATATACAGCTACGCAATCGGGCGTTACCCGAAAAGAATCTCGGACCCTTAAACAAGAAAGACAAAGGGAAAGAGAAGGTCTCTGAAGACATCGCCTTGGATGACCGAGTTGCGGAAGAGTTAACCGCCAAGAACCCGCCAAAGAGGAGTAAAGTGGATTACAATGTCTTGGCGCATCTGAGAAAGCTACCCTCACAACTCAGCATTCTCGATGCCCTGTTACTATCAAAAGAGGCGAGGGATTCTTTGATTAAGGCCCTACAAGAGCCGGGCCAATTCCAAGCCTTCCTGGCTGAACAAAAGATGAAGGATGAATTGGAAGAAGTGCGAACGGCAGACGTTGCTTTCGGCGATGAAGACCTTCTCCTCGGGACGTGCGAACACAACCGTCCCCTTTATGTCTCGGGATACTGCCATGACATAAAGATAGGTAAAATCTTGGTCGACAACGGATCGTCTGTTAATCTACTCAATGTGCGGGTGTTAAAGGAAATTTGCATGAGTGTCCAACACCTCGCCCGAGACAAGATCACCATCTCCGGGTTCGACTCCCAATCATCGAAAACCCTTGGATCTGTGATATTGACGTTACGCTTCGGGTTGCTCGTCACAGATATTAAATTCCATGTCATAGATGCCAAGACGTGCTACAATGCTCTGCTCGGTCGACCATGGTTACACGAGTACAATATCATCCCTTCTACACAGCATCAGTGTATGAAATATTGTAGGGATGGTCTCGAGTACACTGTGGCAGGAGAGTTGAATCCGTTTTCCGTGAACGAAGTTCGCAAGTATGAAGATGCCAAGTACTTCTTACCGAGTTTCGAAGACACAGAAAGGTGTCACAAGCCGGAGAACAAAACTAACGCCACCATCCCTGTCTTCGGCAGTGACACCGAGGAGGGGGAGGATATAATTTATTCGGGACCATCCCAATCCACCAGGCCAGGACCATCCGTTCCTTCATTGATCTTCGGCAGTGATTCGGAGGATGAAGTTCATGCTGTATTCCCTGCTCGGCCTTCAATACGGGCTTCCGCTGATGAAGAGCGAAGTCTGCAGATAACCATGGTACCGCTTGAACATTACAAAGAACTGGATGCACTCAACACCAACAGCGTAGAAGAATTGCAGACATTTTATATCCCTCCCGGACGGGAAGGCGAGAAGGCAATCCTATTCTACCGTTCTGAAGAAAACAAGTTGGAAAAAGAAGTTTGGCATGGCGTGGATCCCACGCTCGACAGGCTTCAGCCTATCCGTCTTCCCAGATATTATACCGAAGGTTTGAAGAAACTGCTGAAACGCCAGGGGATATCCTCCACACAGACCGTTAGAAAGGCCAAATTCTATGACAAGGTCTGGAACGTTCCCGGGACCCAACGCAAACTGCCTAACGGGAGAATGGAAACAAAAGGGCTTGGGTACATCCGGCTAAAGAAACGAGAGCTAGTAAATAGCTGTTATGTCATGTATGACTTCGATGAAGATGCGGACGCTCAATGGGAGGACGCTAATCCTAAGCCAGTAAAAGTTCCTGATGAAAAATTGCCCGGTCCATCATTTGAAGAACAAATGGACAGGCTTATAAGGGAAGCTGGTCAAAAAGTCCGAGATGACCACAACCGCGAGACGGCCATCTATGAGAAAGCCAAGACGCAACGCCTTCTCCGACAGGCCGTGAAGGATGAAAATGCCGCTCCTTGTCAACCTGCTACAAAAAAGGTTCGACGCGAAAGCAAAAACAAGTCAAAGGGCAGAAAAGGCGCTCAACAACCACAAGGCAGAGCTAAGAAACCACGTATCCGAGAGTCGAGCGTTATTGACTTAGCCCTCATGAAGAAAATGGGTCGAGCATACTCATTTCCTCGGAACAAAACAAGGAAGATATTTGATCTTGCTCTAAAACATCAAATGCTTACGCTGCCAGAGTCCAAGCACCCCGAGCACGCAGGCGAGGTATTCAACCCAAATTATTGCTTTTACCATCGAGCAATGGGACACCCTCTTGAAGATTGCTTCACCTTCAAGAATTGGGTTGAAGATCAGTATCAGCTTGGCAAATTCACGTTTTCTGATAACTGGAGGGTAGCGCCACCACAGAAGCACGAGCCCGAGGCCACGAAAGAAAAATCAGTTCCACATTGGGATTGGCAGAAAATTCGCACCTGTCGTATGATAACGATATTAAAAGAAGAGTCCGAGAATGTGGACAGCCTTCCCTGGTGCTTCGAAAACAGCAATGATGAGGTGATCTCAGAATTTCCCCCAGCCTCGAAAGAACTGGAGGATGGAATACATACCACGGTGGATAACCTCAAGAGAATTGAGTTGGGGACGGTAAACGATCCGCGACCGACATTTGTCAGTGAGCTGCTGTCTGAAGAGAGAGTGGCTGCGTTAAAGGACGTCTTCGTACAGCATAAAGATTGCTTCGCATGGAACTATTCCGAGATGCCAGGACTAGATCCAGAAGTTGCTGTACATAGACTAGCGATATCCCCGGGTGTCAAGCCAGTTAAACAAGCGCCGAGAAGAATGCGGCTCGAGCTCGAAATGAGCATCAACGCCGAAGTCAAAAAGCTGATAGACTCTGGCTTTATCCAGGAAGTTCAATACCCCGAATGGATTGCTAATATCGTTCCAGTAATGAAGAAGAATGGGACGGTGCGCATATGCGTGGACTTTCGGGATCTCAACAAAGCCTGCCCGAAGGATGATTTCCCAGTACCAGTCACCGAACTAATGATAGACAATACGTCCACACATGAGATTTTCTCCTTCATGGACGGCTCATCAGGGTATAATCAAATAAAAATGCATCCTGAAGATCAGAAAAATACGGCTTTCCGGACTCCTTTAGGAATATTCTGTTACAAGGTGATGCCTTTCGGTTTAAAGAACGCCGGTGCCACTTATCAGAGGGCCATGACGAAGATTTTCGACGACCTTATACATGAAATCGTCGAGTGTTATATCGATGACCTTGTGGTTAAGAGCAAGTCATACGGGGAACATCTTGAACATCTAAAGACTGTATTTCAGCGCCTTCGGCAATACAACTTGAAAATGAACCCGCTCAAATGTGCATTCGGGGTTTCCTCGGGCAAATTTCTAGGGTTCATCGTCCGACACCGAGGCATCGAAATAGATCCGTCCAAGATTAAGGCGATTATGGAAATACCTCCGCCAAGAACCCTCAAACAGCTGCGGTCTCTCCAAGGAAAGCTCGCATATATTCGGCGATTTATAGCCAACCTCTCCGGCAAGTGTCGCCCTTACAGTCACCTGATGAAGAAAGGGACCCCATTCATCTGGGATCACAAATGCCAAGGCGCACTGGATGAAATCAAGCAATACCTACAGAACCCTCCAGTGTTGGCTGCTCCGGTTAAGGGGAAACCTCTCATCCTTTATACAGCCGCCCTCGAAGGTTCTTTAGGCGTATTATGGGCCCAAGAAAACGACCAAGGGAAAGAGAGAGCTCTCTACTACTTAAGTCGAGTTCTACTGGGGGCAGAAAGCAACTACTCCCCCATTGAAAAGCACTGCCTGGCGTTGATCTTCGCAATAACAAAGCTTAGATATTACGCATTAGCACATGAAGTCCGTCTTATTTCGAAGGTGGACCCTCTCAAATATCTAATGTCAAAAGCCATATTGACGGGACGACTCGCTAAATGGGCCCTGCTCTTGATGGAATTCTCGATAACATATCAACCTCTCAAGGCAGTGAAAGGTCAGGCTATCGCCGATTTCCTCGCAGAGCATCCGATACCGGCTGATTCTCCTCTCAATTGCGAGTTGCCAGACAAATATGCATTTGACGCGGTCTACAGTGATGATACCCGTTGGGAGCTTTATTTCGATGGAGCATCTTCCATGAAAAAGTACAAACAAACTACCCCTACAATCAAATCGGGGATAGGACTCATCTTTATAACCCCACAGGGAGGGATAATGCGCTACGCGTTCTCCCTAACAGAGCCAAGGACAAACAATGAAGCCGAGTATGAAGCTCTGATAGCAGGCCTCGAGATCGCCATCGACATGGGAATTGAAAACCTCCTTGTATACGGAGATTCTCAACTGGTCGTCAGTCAAGTAAATGGCGACTACCAAACGTGCAAGCCAGAGTTGGTAAAATACGGTGAAAGGGTGCAACAATTGCTAACCCAAATCCCCTCCTATACTTTGGAAAGTATACCTCGCGCAGAAAATAGCAAAGCGGATGCGTTGGCCAAACTTGCTAAAGAATTGGCTGATGAGAACCTCGATGATGTCAGAATCGTGGTACAAAGCCGTCGAGTGCTCGCCCCGGCAAAAATATCCCCGGAATCACCCGAAGAGAAGGGAATGACCGAACAAACGACCTTACAGATAAAAGACCCTGAGAAGGTTGAGGATTGGAGGGAAGTCTTTATAGACTACTTCAAGTTCCACCAAATGCCCGAAGAAGCGTCCGCAAGACATCAGCTCATGAAACGAGCTCTGTCTTTCGCCTTCGTCAACGATACTCTATACAAGAGGTCATTCGATTCTCTGTGGCTGCGATGCTTAGGACCTGACGAAGCAGAGAAAGTCGTTCAAGAAGTTCATGACGGGATCTGTGGCTCTCATCAAGCGGGCCCAAACATGAAGTTGAAAATTAAACGGATGGGCTACTACTGGCCCACGATGATACAAGATTGCCTGGAATACGCGAAGCAATGTCACTCGTGCCAGATTCATGGGGACTTCATTCATCAGCATCCCAATCCACTGCATCCAACAGTGGCTAGTTGGCCATTCGAAATGTGGGGAACTGACATAGTTGGCCCCATCGAACCAGCATCGTCCAAGGGACATCGTTTCATCTTGGCAACAACTGATTACTTCTCCAAATGGGCGGAAGCGGTGCCGTTGAGGGAAGTGAAGACGGAGAATATCCTCCATTTTTTCAAAACGCATGTCATATACCGGTTTGGAACCCTGAGAAGAATCATCTCGGATAATGGGCCAGCCTACCGAAGTCATAAAATCAGCCGCTTCGCACAGCAGCACAATATAGACTGGAGATATTCCTCAGTCTATAATCCGCGAGCTAACGGTCTCGCCGAAGCCTTCAACAAGACCTTAACAAAGATTATAAAGAAAACGGTGTCCCGAAACAAGAAGGATTGGCACGAGAGACTGCAAGAGGCTCTCTGGGCGTATCGAACTACGTTCAAGACAGCCACGAACGCAACGCCCTACGCGTTAGTATTCGGCACGGAAGCAGTGCTACCCCTTGAAATAGAGCTACCCTCTCTGCGAGTGGCAGTTCACTACGAGCTGACAGATGAAGAAAATGCTCACCTACGGTTTGAAGAGCTTGACGCTCTTGATGAAACCCGACTCCTAGCGCAGCAAAATCTGGAAGCTTATAAAGCAAAGATGACGCGCTCATATGAGAGACTGACCCGAACAAGGACATTCCGCCGGGGCGAACTCGTGCTAGTGGTCAAAAGGCCTATGATTCCTAATCGCGCCAAGCGGGGAAAATTCGAGCCAAACTATGAGGGCCCGTACATCATAGATAAGGTCTACCAGGGTAGGGCCTACCTACTTATGGATATGCATGGTGAAAGGCCTTTCAGGCCAATAAATGGTCGCTTCCTGAAGAAATACTACGCTTAATAAGTCACAGGCTAGGTCAATGATAGATGACGACGACCATGTCCTCTCGCTATCTTCCTTAGCTCGAACTTTACAAGCATGTAGCCGGGCTTCTCAATATCGGACCGAAATGTCCTTAAACTAATAGCAGACCGAAACGTCTTTAAACTACTACCGCAGCATCTTTAGACTGACGAGATATAAAAAAAAATATAAAAATAAAATAAAATAAAAACGGTATGTCCATAAGAAAAAAGGGGCACGGATGAAAACCCGAAAAGGCTCCGTGAGTAAAAACAGCAGGGCTACCGGCGAGTGTTCGTGAAAACCCGAAAGGGCGCGACCTCGTAAAAAAAAAGAGAAAAAGGAAATAAAAAGAATAAAAAAAATGGTATGTCCATAAGCAAAATGGGCACGGATGAAAACCCGAAAGGGCTCCGTGAGTACAAACAGCAGGACTACCGGCGAGTGTTTGTGAAAACCTGAAAAGGCGCAACCTCGTTAAAGGACACTTATAGGGTCCTCTCGACCTTGTAGGGAGAAACCACCTGCGTGAGATCCTTACGACTCACAAAGGTGCAACACACTTAGGGATCCCCACGATTCCTAAGGAAAAAATACACTTGCGAGATCCTCACGACTCGTAAGGAGAGCTCTCTTATGAGACCCTCACGGCTCATAAGATTTGAAAGTCTTAAGCTACAGAGATCTAAACCTGTGCTTAAGCAGCCCCCACAACTTTCGATAATGCCCTACAAGTGGCTCAGCATTGACCCTTGTATACAATCCACGGGCGCGAATAAACATTTCCCTAACTAAGTCCCATCTGAAACTAGGGATATGTTTGCATGGTAAACAACCCTTGTAAATCCTCTCGACTTACAAGGAGAAAACCCTCCTGTAGGATCCTTACGACTTACAGAGGAACAAAACACTTGGGAACCCTCACGATTCCTAAGGAGAAAATACACCTATGAGATCCTCACGACTTGTAGGTAGAAATACTTTTATGAGACCCTTACGGCTCATGAAGTCAAAGCCTTAGTCGACAGGACCCTAACCCTGGTCGCTAAGCCACCTTCATTCGACAGCGACAGAGGCAGATGATGATTCGCTCCTGGCAATATCCCAGTTGTAGCGGTACTGATGCCGAAATCGGTGTCCAGTTTCAGGTTCACGGCGAAAAGCCAGTAGACCGTACATGCATACGAAATAGCCGAAATGATGGGGCAACTTGCAATAAAAAAAAGCAGCAAGTAAAAATATATGCATGAAGAAATAGCCGAAATGATTGGGCAACTCGTAATAAAAAGCAGCGAGTAAAAATAAAATAAAAAGCCGAAATGATTGGGCACCGCGAAAAATAGCCGAAATGATTGGGCGATCGCGACCTTCGCGATATAAAAGCTGAAATGATAGAGCATCGCGGAAATAAAACAAAAAAAATAATGATGATAAAATTTTGGCCCTACAGTTAAGATCACATCGATCCCTGTATACAATCCAAGGGCGTAAACAAAGAGGGAGCCATACTCTCCCAACAAACTCCTCGACTCACGGATACAAACACTCCTTGACGAGAGCCTCCTGATCCGCGTCGACCCGCAGAGCCACCAGTGCCTCCGTAGGAATCCTCGACTCGTTTCAAACCCCAAGGAAACAAATAATCCTTGGCGCTTGGGAAACAAATAATCCCTAGCAAAACTCCTCGACTCACGGATACAAACACTCCTTGACGAGAGCCCCCTGATCCGCGTCGACCTGCAGAGCCACCAGTGCCTCCGTGGGAATCCTCGACTCGTTTCAAACCCCAAGGAAACAAATAATCCTTGGCGCTCGGGAAACAAATAATCCCTAGCAAATCCCTCGACTCACGGATACAAACACTCCTTGACGAGAGACTCCTGATCCGCGTCGACCTGCAGAGCCACCAGCGCCTCCGTGGGAATCCTCGACTCGTTTCAAACCCCAAGGAAACAAATAATCCTTGGCGCTCGGGAAACAAATAATCCCTAGCAAATCCCTCGACTCACGGATACAAACACTCCTTGACGAGAGACTCCTGATTCGCGTCGACCCGCCGAGCCACCAGCGCCTCCGTGGGAATCCTCGACTCGTTTCAAACCCCAAGGAAACAAATAATCCTTGGTGCTCGGGAAACAAATAATCCCTAGCAAACTCCTCGACTCACGGATACAAACACTCCGTGATGAGAGCCTCTTAACTCATGTCAACTCGCAGAGCCATCACCCTCTCCGCGAGCAAATTCCCGATTCGTCTCAATTTGTAAGAAGAGGTCTCAGGCAGTAAGGATTGAAAAGCTTGCTTCTTGAGCAATGGGGCCCTGCAAGTCAATCCAAAATGGTCTCTTGCATACTATTCACGGGTCCCACTCTCCAAAGTCGAATTTCGACAAGGAGGGAAACAACCGCTTACGGGTCCACTCGACTCGTAAAAGGGAAAAAAATTCTCTTATAGGATCCTTACGACTTGTAAGAGAAAACACACTTAGGAATCCTCACGATTCCTAAGGAGAAAAACCCACCTACGAGATCCTCTCGATCCGTAGGGAGAAAGTCTCTATGAGACCCTCACGGCTCATAGAGTTGAAAAGTCCTAGGCGGCAGATCTGAACCTGCAGTCTAGGCCATCGTTATCTCTGGGAGAAATGAAGTTATCTGTCAATAAGGTGCATTAAATATGTCATGCTGAAAAGAATGAAAAAGGCGAAGAAATGACACAGGACGTTACAAAAATGTGTATCTTTTATTCATGAATATTGACTGGGTACAGGATACATTGTACTAAAGAATAAAAAAATATACATATATTTTACAAGTACAAATGATACAAGGAGAAATTACTGGGAAGGAAGCGTCTTGCATAGATTTAGCAATTGCTCACATACTTCCTTCCACGCCTTCTCTTGATCGGCTACCACCGCCAGCTCTGCCTCCACTTGGGCTCGTTGCTGCAAGACCGACGCAAGCTGTTCCCTGACGACCTGATAGGCAGCTTCCCGACTTGGGATATTGCGCTCAGCTATGTCAAGCTTCCGCTTCAAGTTTAGCCCATGGGAGATACGCTCCAAGAGACCCGCGAAGATAGTCTTCACTTGGGCAGCATTTGCCTCAACCTCAGCGCGCAGATGGGCCGTTTCGTTTGAGGTCTTTTGGCATTCCCTTAGTCTTGAAGCCGCTTCTTGTTCCAAGTGGCGGAAGTGCGAAGTGCTTTGCTCGAGCTAAGTTGTCCGTTGGGTGCTCAGGGCTAAAACTTCGAGAGAAGGGCGCGTCGACTCCAGCCGGTATAGACATGCCTCGATCCCCCTGCAGTGACTAACCCAAGATTCGACGATGCCTTCGTTATGAAAATTGACGAGCGCCGCCAACATCGGGTTAACCTCCACAGCGAAATCTGCGGCAGAAGGGAGAGCGTCCATGTTGAGCTCTTCGATGTACCCGCTCAGCATACCCAAACTCATCACAGCACCCTTTGAAGATGGACGTTTCAAGAAAGGGCCTGCCGGTGAAAGGACGCGAGACTCAAAAGGGACCGGAGTCGGAACAATAGCTGCAAAACAAAACATGGTCAAACGATGGTTCAAGAGATGTTGAAGGGTTACCAAAAAAGGAAATTTACTATACCAGCTGCAACGGACGGCAAAGCCGGAAGGGCCGGTAGCGCGGCAGGTCCTGCATCCCCTCCTTCGATTTGTGGCACTGCAATAAGGAAAAGGAAAAGTCAGAAATCATCCCATTGCTAAAAAAGGGAGTAAATAAAGACATTGTAGTGAACATATACTCACCGGCACCACTAGAGGGAGAAGCGAGTTCGGATGGGAAGGAGAAGTGTGGGAGCAACACTTGATATAAATGATCAAAGAGCACTCCTGAAAGGGCACAATGGTATAACGTTAGTACAAAAGCTACATGTTTAAAAGATTAACGCATGAGTCGTAAGTCCATACCTTCCAACATCCGCGATGGTACAAGGGAAGGCGGGGAGGTGACCACCGCCAAAGCAGTAGTTGACGGTGCTCCTTCGAGCAATGGAGCGTCGGCACTGGCCGCACCTGCAAAGACAAGCTTGTTAGAAGAGATCGCAAGATATATAAAAAAAAGGGGAACGCTGGTGACTCAAAATTTACCCGACGAGCTGCCAGCAGAAACTGAAGCAATCCCCTCCTCCATTGACATGAGACCACCGCCCGTAGCCTCATCACCCGACTCGATGGGAACCGTTGTTGTGCTCGCGAGCCCTGGAGACGGCAAGGAACCATACGCGGGGAGGGCTATGATTGGAGTATTACCAGATTCCTGGAAAAGAGCGGTTCGCTCCTCCTCAGGAATCGTGGCCGCCTCACCCGATACTCCCTCGGTTTCTACGGTCACGGTTGTCTCGTCCATCGGCACATTGACGTCTCCAGCCTCAAGCGCCTCGACTTCTACTGCCTTCGGCTCGACAATCATCTCATCTGCCGCCACTTCGGACGCGGCATCAATGACCTTCTCGGCGGCGGATCCTTCAACTTCTGTTTCAGGCGCCATGGCCCCGACGACGGTGCTCACTGTTGGCTCGGGTTCGGCAAGTATTGCTTCCTCCATTCCCCTGGGTTCGACGGTCTCCGCCTCCCCCTCAGTCGGACTTAGCCCTGCAAGATGGAATGCGTATGAGCCAATGGCTTGATAATTCTTACAACAAGGTTCTGAAAGAAATGTTACCTGAAGAGGACTTATCGTTTGCACTCCGAGCCGCGCGCGCCACTTGCCTATGAGCAGTAGACAGGGCGGCAGGGGCCTCTTCAGAAGGAGTGTCAGCATGAGGAATAGTGCTACGGCCCGCCCCCGTGGCCAAAGCAGCTCTGCTCGCCTTTGCTTCGGAAGGAGTGTCGGCACGAGGAATAGTGCTAGGGCCCGCTCCCACGGCCAAAGCAGCTCTGCGCGCCTTTGCTTCGCGTCTCAACCGCTTCCGCTCCTCTCAAGCCGTCGAGACGGATGCCACTAGGGCTTCCCTGAGTGAGGCTTCCTCGTCCGTATATAGGGATGCCTCTAGATTCTTCAAGGCATCCCTCGTCGTCTTGTCAAGCCGAGGCTCTTGTGGCAATTTCGACGAAGCCGGGACTTCGATGACGGACTCGGGAAGGATCCCTGCGTCAATTGATACAACCCCTGCAAAGAAACAAAAGAAGGTCAGGTTGACTATCATAAAAAGACAACAAACTTTCCTTATAAAAGAGAAAGGGGTGAAACATACCAACGCCTGCTAGGGCACGCTTCTCCTCCTCCTCCTGGAAGGTTTTCAGGGAGGCAGCAATAGCCTCTTCAGTAGAGACACCTGTTGAAAATGGAGCAAATGTTAGTTAAATATGACAATACAAAGTGCAATAAAACGACAAATAAAGCGTCTGATGATTACCGGACTCAGCGAGTTTGCTTAACATCGCTTCAAGCCTCGCCGATCGCTCCGAAGCTGCAATGGCGGCAGCTAAATTGGTGTCCTCAGGGTCTACCACAAAGCCCTCATTGCTGCCATACTCACATATGGCCTCAGCAGGAGGAGCCGCAGGCTTTAAGCTAAGGATCGCGTCGAGGGATAGGGTGGACTTCTTCTTCTTCTGTCCTCCAGCTTTAGATCCACTCGGAATAGCCTTGCGCTTGGCAGTCACTTTAGGGCGGCGAGTCCCGATATCCGCTCCTGCGCCAGACCCTGGCGATACCACTTTAACCGTCTTTGTGGGAGCACGGGGCGCCGGGGGTGCATCCACCGTAGTAGGCAGTGGCAATCCACGCGGGGGGCTCAACACGCGCGGTCGGTCAGCTCCGACATCTTTTATCGGGGGGGTGACCTGGATCCTTGGCTGCAAGGGAGCCTTGCGATCACCGCCAGGAGGCGCAACCCTATGGTCAACCAGCAGACGTTTCTCCATTAAAATGATTGGGCCCATAGCATGCGCATACCAGGCTACATACGGATGGATTATTTTAGGGGTACAGCTAGACTCACTGATAAAAAAATGGGAGCCTGTATTGAGCCGGGTGAAATGATGCATCGCATTCCTTATTCCCCCTTGGTTGGCCGCGGGTGTTTCCAGAAAGGCTTCCATCGGGATCCCTTGATTGTAGCTCGATTGTCGGGCAAATCGATGTGGGTTATACCTCATAAAGAGAGCCGTCTCATTCTGCCTAAATACTAGGTAGCCCGGCCGAATGGAGTAAAGGTGAAGGATTTCCCGAGCCTTCAGTACAGAAGCCCCGCCCTTAAAGTCATCGCGCAGCGGTACCACTGACTTAGTGGTCTCTGAGCCTATGGTGATGACCTTATCCACAAAAGAGATCTTCGCTCCGACTAGATGTGAACGCAGGAGCAGTCCCCTAGACTCCCGCGGAGGTGCAACCACAATTGAAGCCCCGACCAACCGTATGATTCTTGGGAGTCTGTATTTCTCAAAGAACGGAGGAGTCTTATGGGCACCAAACACCCCTCGCACATGCAGCTCCATCCAAGAAGTGAAGTAGTGCATCGGGAAGTTAGCAGGCTGTACCCCAGGCTCATTAGCGTCCGCCGCTACGCTAAGACCATTATAAAGGTAAGCCAGCCCGGCAATCCCTACCGATAGCTGCAAACCAGCCGCCATTCGATGCGCCGGGTAAAAGACGGAAGGCCGCATGAGGCGTGGATGCATGGGGAGCGCGAAGCTGCATAGCCATAAACCCAAGAACCCTATAAAAAAATTCTCCTCGTCCATGCCAGGAACGGCGATCTCTGAGAAAGGGACACTGACAGTGCCGGGGAGATAAAAATCCCGCTGGTCATTTTCCGATGTAGGTCGGTGGTCCAAGCCGAAACCAAAAGGGTCAACAAGCTGAGCGAACTTCTCGCTCTGCTCTGATAGGAACTCCCGGCGAATAAAGAGAGCAATGAAATCCGCGAAACTGACGCCCCGGTCGCCCGATTCCAAATGCAGTTCCTCATAAATCTCCAACACCTTCACCAAGCCCGGATGCTGATGCTGGATGGCATTCTCCGGAGTTAAGTCAAATACCAGTTGCTTGGTGGCAAAGACGTACTCGTCAGGAGGAAGCAGCTCCTTGTAGTGCTCCCCCCTCACTGGTAGACCTGAAATTTCAGCAAATTCTTCCAAAGAGATGGAGACTTCCCTATCCGCTGTCAAGAAGGTGTGGGTGGGGATATTCCATTGTTCAATAAAGGCCTTTATCCACCATGTTGGAGGAGAGGGATATTCGAAAAGTGAAACGTAGACGGCCGAGTATAAACCAATCGTCGTCAGATGAGTCCTTTTCGCCGCTAAGATGTAGCGGGCCCAGGGCAAATATCCGGTAAGCGGTCGCGGGATCAGTCCAATATTATAAGCCTGTCCCCAAGGGCGTGCTTCACCCTGACAGATTCGCCTCCCCAAGATGTCTATCGCCGGCGGCGGTTGCACCGGGATGGCACCGATTGCAGGCTGGAGGAGGTCGTCGGAATTCCAATTTTTAACCTCCACGGCATACTTCACCGGAGGCTTGTCCGCATAAGGGATCGCGACTATGGGCTCAGAGGGCGAGGCGGAGCTAAAGCTGCGACGGCCTTGGATGATCTGGCTGTACCACCTTCCCCATAGGTGAAGTTTCTTGCACTCGGGATCGTGATCTTTAATCAGAGCAAACACCACCCGGTCCACTGGCGAATGTGGGAACCCTCCTTCTGAGCGAACGAAAGGGAAAGATAAATCTTCAGACATGTTTCCTGTAGAAAAAAAATATAACCGTTAGCGTTCCAATGCTTCACCTTTCAAAGTCCTACATCACACTACAATGCAGTGAGTAGGGGACCAGAGGGGGACCCACAAAATCTAGATGACGGCGCATCATTTGATAAGACAGTCTCATCATTGGATGAGACTGTCAGTTAATGAAAAAGACCCCCAAGAGAATATCCTCATTGGGGGGGGGGGGAATCCCTAGAGACAAGGAGAAAATCCCCTCTTTTAGAGCAAAGCTCTGTCACAGAGTGACATTTGTCAAACTCTGGTCCCAAAGGAATAAAACTTCTTAAAAAAAGAGCCTAGCTCTGTAATAGTAATGATAACTATAACCCCTAAGGATTAAAAGAAAAATTTTGGGATCTTAAAGATCCAGGGAAACTTTTAGGAGTTCTCCATTTTTTTATATATATAAGAAAAGAGGGGGGAGATCTACATTCGATCTATGAGCAAGGCTCTGTTCATGGGTTAAATCCCAGGAACAAGATCTCTGTAAATTTTTGAGAGCAAGGCTCTGTTGATGAAACCCCAAAGGGGTTTTCTTCAGATCAAAGATCTATGAGAGCAAGGCTCTATTGATGAAACCCCAAAGGGGTTTTCTTTAGATCAGAGATCTATGAGAGCAAGGCTCTGTTGAAGAAACCCCAAAGGGGTTTTCTTTAGATCAAAGATCTATAAGAGCAAGGCTCTGTTAATTAAATTTAATTTAAATTAATCTAAATTTTTACCTAAGATGATCCTAAGTTATGAACTCTGGAGTTCTTGAAAAAAAATCAAGAGCAAGGCTCTGAAAGTTCTTAAGCAAGAGCAAGGCTCTGAGTCAAGATTCTTGAAGTGGTAAAGAATTTTCTAAGGACCAAGGGTCCTATTTATAGGCGCCTGCGCCCTTTCAACTGACCCCTATGATCCAACAGTCAGGATCTTGCCACCGCTGCACTCACGTGCGCGCCACGTGAGCGCAACGGTGGGGGGGCATTTGTTCCCCCAATCAGAGCAAGGCTCTGTTTGAATTTCAAAAATTCAAATTTTGAAGCAACGCTTCAGATCCCGTGCGCTGCGCGCAATTTGCCACGTGTCAGAAGTTGACTCGGCAGCACAACGCCCAAGGCAGTGCGTCCAATCAGAGCAAGGCTCTTTAAAAAGCAAAAGCAACGCTCAGTTGCGCAAGCGCTGCGCTGCGGACACGTGTCTGCGCAGTTGCGCAAACACAACTGCGCAAACCCTGTTGCGCAAGTGCACCGCAGCGCGCCACGTGTCTGCGCAGTTGCGCAAGCACAACTGCGCAAGCGCACCGCTGCGCGACACGTGTCCGCGCAGTTGCGCAAACTCTTTTGCGCAAGTGCACCGTTGAGCGACACGTGTCTGCGCAGTTGCGCAAGCGCCTCACTGCGCGACACGTGTCATGCACTGGGGAGTTGCGCAAAAGCAGAATGAAGATTTAAGGAAATTTTTTCTGTTTTTGTTAAAACAAGAAGATTTCTTCTGTAAAACAGGAGCCTTTGGATCAAAAATCCAACGGTGGGGAAAATTCCCCAAATCACTCAGAAAAGATTTTTTTATAACAAATTTAACTGATTTTTGAGCACTATAAAAAGAAACCCAGACCCCATTTCAAAGGGGGAGAATTGGATTAAAAAACAAAGAGAGAGAAGAAAACTCTTGAGAACTTTTTGAGAACACAAAAAGAAGGTAAAAACCTTTGAGATAAGAGAAAATTCTCTTAGGAATAGATCATTGATCTAAAAAACAAGATCAGTGATCTTCAATTAATAAATAAATAAATAAATAAATAAAAATAATAAAAATAGTGCCTTGCACTTGCTATGAACCTCTGGTTCTCTGAGACAGAAAGAAAGAAAAGATTTTTTTTCTTTGATCTAAATTTAGATCAAGGAATTAAAAAGTGCTCTGCACTTCTTTTCTTGAATCTAAAAGATTCTTGGTGCTTTGCACAAATGCAATGCATTACTTGAAGGGCCAGGCCCAAATCAAAAAGACCTAGCAGGCCAAAATAAATTGCAAAGCAATAAAAGGGCTAAGCCCAAATAAAATTGATGCTCTGCATCATTTATAAAGAACAGAGCCCCAAAACAAATTTATGTTCTGCATCCTTTCTGGGCAAAGCCCAAATAAAAATAAAGAGAAAAGCAAAAGCAATGTTGAATATTCTCAACTGGACTTAGCCCAATCGTGGCCGTAAGTCCTTAAATTAAATTGGCTGAGCAAAATGGCTCTCCTAAATCAATCTACATCCGGTTCGAGGGTACATCTCCGAACTCTTTTGACATCCATCGTTGTAATTCCTCAACGACGTCAAAGAGGTGACGGGTCCCAACGGCCACACACCCAATAACGGATCGAAACGTCCCTAAACTAACATCGGACCGAAACGTCCCTAAACTAATACCGGACCGAAACGTCCCTAAACTAACATCGGACTGAGATGTCCCTAAACTAATATTGGACCACCACGTCCTTAAACTGGCGATGGACCACCACGTCCCTAAATTGGCACAATAGAGCCCACATGCTCTTTTGTCGGATCTAAACGATCCCGTTAAGTCGATCTTAGTCCCAAACTAGGCTAATGTATCCTTAACAACCATTTAAGTTGGTCTTAGCCCCAAACACGGCTAACGTATCCTTAAACACTCAAATGGACTATAAAAACCTAAATCAACTTCGGTTCGAGGGTACATCTCCAAACTCCTCTGACACTTGTCGTTGTAATTCCTCAACGACGTCAGAGAGGTAACGAGTCCCGACGGCCATATATTAAATGAATCACGCTTAAGTTGATCTTAGCCTCAACGAGGCTAACGCATCCTTAAACTAAAATATCGAACCCAAATCTAAGTAAATACGGATTTGGACTAATCCACGTCCTACGGGCGACGGCATTACTCAGTCTCCGTATACAATCCACGGGCAACCACAAACAAAATGAACACACACGACACGAAGTGAAATTCTGGAGAAGGAGAAAGTGGTTACCGCGATGCGGTAGTGTAATTAACTGCAGGGGCTTGCGTCTGCAGGGAAGAGCGTCCCCACAATCAAAAACCCCTCAAACGAGGGGGAGTCTGAAAAAGTCTGCTACATCGGCCGCATCCGTTTAAACCTTCGATACACGGTGCCATAAATTAACTTGGCATCTTCGGAGAGGTAGACGGATAAAACCAAATAGCATCTGCCCCGAATCTCAGGCCCAGACGTCCTAGCGTCTCGGCCGCCGTTCGGAGGGGAACATAGATTATGTGGGTGACCGGGATTTGGGAGTGGTTGAGATAGAAGCTTCCCCTTTTCTCGCTCGCTTAACGCCGCATTCAGCTGTGCAATCTGGGCTTTGATGGTCTTGATGCTTTGCCCGTGTGCAGCAGTGTGTTGCACGAAAGACTGAATAGACGACTGGATGTTGGCGGTGGATTGTGTCGATTGTTTAACGAACACCTCCAGACTTCGTTCTAGCGAGGAAACCTTATCGTTGTTTGACGGAACAAAGTTTCTTTGCGGAAAAGAATTGTTGGGTGCAAAGTTGTTCGTCTGATTTTGAAAAGGTTGGGGTTAGAAGGGCTGCTGAAACTGATGTTGAGTTTGTTGTTGCGCTTGTTGTTGCAGAGGAGGGGGCCTCTGGAAATTGTTGCCTTGGAATTGATGCTGATTCTGATTCCAGGCGAAATTGGGGTGGTTCCTCCAACCGGGATTGTAGGTGGAAGAGTATGGATCATTTCTAGGTCTTTGCTGAAATGCAGCATTAACCTGATCCTGTCCTTGAGATGGTGGATTGTAAGGACACTCTTCGGTTAAGTGAGAAGGATCGGAACAACAAGCACAAATGCTACGAAGGGGAAGAACAGGGGCAGGAGCAGGAGATGAAAATTTGCTCTCTATCGCTTCAAGTTTTCTCGTTATTGCAGCCATTTCAGCTTTCATCGCAATAGAGACATCAAGTTGGTGAATTCCTACCCTAGACTGACCAGTAGAAGTGGAGGAAGAAGAAGTTGGTCTGGTGCTCTCCCATTGAAGCGTTTGTTCCGCAAGGTCGTCGAAGAATTGCTATGCTTCCTCGTCAGATTTCGTTAGGAAGTGGCCCTGACAAATGGTTTCCAACAACTGCTTGGTTGCTGGGTTCAGGCCCTCGTATAAGGTTTGGCAAAGTTGCCATTTCTCGATACCATGGTGAGAGCACTGAACAAGAAGGTCTTTATACCGGTCAAAGCAATTCCAGAAGGGTTCAGTAGGAAGCTGAGAGAATTGATTGATTTCGTTACGGATCCTTGCGGTTTTATGATTCAGATAGAATTTCTTGAGAAACGCTTTCACAAACTCGTCCCAACTGGTTATGGAGTGGGAAGCGGTGCTATACAGCCATTTTTCAGCAAGATCGCACAAAATGAACGGAATGATCCGTAGCCGTATAGCATCGTCTGACAGCTGGGTAGTTTTCATCATGGCACAAACATTTTGGAACTTGTTGATGAAGATATAGGCATCTTCAGATTCAAGCCCATGAAATTTCGGAAGCATGTTAATGAAGTGGGGCTTAATTTCAAAATTATCCCTATTGGCCGGTGGAAGGGAAAGACAGGTGGGAAGTGCAGAACGGGTGGGATAGAAACGATCCTGGAGCGCGATTCACTGTGGCGCTACAACAGGCGGTGGTGGTGGGTTATTCGTATCCATAGGAGGTGTAATCAATCCCGGGGGAGTCAAAGAGATGTTTGGATTAAATCCTGACATCGCAGAAGAAGAGGTTGGTGATGGTGAAGGTGAGGATGTATGAACAGAATTCCGTCAACGTCGGAGTTGGCCGGCAAAGGTAAGGGTGAAAGAGGCGTGGACGGAGTTTCGACGTTTGAGTCGATCGCGTAGTCGGTAGCGACTAACGTAACGCGGACTAGACGGGCGCTAGTGTCTCGAGTCCAAGCGGACATACACTAAAAGAGTTTAGTATAGTCAAAGCGGAGAAGGTGAGGTTAAGAAAACGTCAATGGAGAAATACGATGGGTGGTGGGTGAAAAAATGGGATTTTGGCGACAAAGGGCAAGTTTTTATAAAAGTTTTTGTTTTGTGTTTTTTTTTCATTTTAGAAAGAGGTTTACAGAAATATGTATGGACTTACGGCTTCAAGCAATCACAAACAAGATATGCACAATCACACCTAGATCTAGAGTCACCTAGGTCAGTTAGACAGCTCCTAACTGTTCCAAAGGGCTAGAAATTGTTAGTTGTATGTATGCCCTAGATGCCAGTATTGTACAGATGATGTATATTATATTGGATGCTTGGACATATATAGAGATGACTTTCTTGCTTGATATGATAGTATGCTATCCGGTTGCTCTTTATCTTAACATGTATACTTGTCTCTTTATACTGTCTTATAGTTATATGTTGGTAAAGCCCTTAGGGTGTGTACTTGACTACCTGGACTATGATGCGGATCATACTAGTGGGGACATGGTAGTCCATAAGTACATCCTTCAAGGTCCCTAGTCGTGGGTGTATCGAGACGGGGCATCGATATACCAGTGTAGACTAGCGTATACGCTTCTCGACCCATGAGATGGGCGATGGATGATCCCATATCCATTGGTGTTTGATATCAGAGATGGTATACGGGTGCTCAGTGGAGACTGGGTACACTGGATGGACTCGCCGAGAACTCCCAGATGATATTATACCTCACGTCAGATGGCAGTTCTCAGGTGACACTTGTGCAGGTTAGTCTGTAGACCCGAGATCGTCATAGAGACTTGTGTGATTCCCACTGTGCTTTGATTTCCACCTTACCACGTCCATGAGGGTGTGCAAAACGGTGGTTTTTGGGTACAGTCCCGAGTCACATGGAGGCAATGAGCGATAGGAGGGGTTTCGTCTCTCCCGGTATTGGGGGTTGATGTTGCACTGTGCTCGATTGGCCGTAACAGGGAAGTCCCTGGCCAGGGCTGATTAGAGATTTACTGGTAAGTGTTACCAGTAGTTTCTCGACCCGTTATGAGCCTCACATCGGCACGACTTATCGGTTATTGGGGTCTGACGTTTACCACCCCTAGACTTGATATGCGACATATCAGACGAGGAGACCGGACAGCATGGGTAGTGTTGCCGGTTGGCTTGACGGGAGTTGTAGCAGATTTGCTTGTTTTCTTCTGATCGCTCAATACCCGGGTGGCCGTTACGTTTAGCTGACCGCTTGCGGCTTGGGGGTGCTTGATATGATCATCACCCACTGCCGGCGTATTGACGAGTCTTAGAGTCCCACAAAGGAGTTACCTAGTCCAGGCGAAACGTTGTGGTGCACGTATGCGATATGCGCATGGACCCGGTTAAAATGCGCGTATGAGATACCGTATATTAATCGGGAGGCTTGCTTTTGGTTGGGCCGTATGTGATATGGCCGGATTGATAAATCAAGTGTTGATTTATCATTTAACCATTAGATTCTCACTAGAAATCCTTTCTTGTATTTTTGGATGTATGCATGCATGATGCATTCTTTCTTGATTCATACACATATGGATGTGCATGCACACATACATACATACATCATCCTTCATGGTTGTATATACAAAGAAAATGGTGGCAATATAAGACTCACACCATGGTTTTATATATATGAATTATTATTGCATTTGATTTAAAACGAAAAGAAAAAGGAAAGGATAATTCATGGTTTCTTTCTACACTCTTCTTTGACCTAACCATGCTCACCCACCTTTTAACCATGGATTAACTTTCCTTTTGGGTTTTAACTCAAGTTCAATAATATCCTTATTGTTCAACCATGGTTTGAGATGAGAGGTAAAAAATATATATAGATATATTTTCTTTTTTCTTTAGTGAGTTTATCTTTTCTCTTCTTCTTAAAAAGCCATCATCTTCTTCAACCTTGCTCCTTTGCTCTCTAGATCTTTCAAGTGAGCAAAATACTCAACAAGATAGGATTTTGAAGTGAGAAAAAGAACCACAACACCATTCTACACAAGTCTTGCCCACTTGTTTAGAGTGTTGGCTTCATTTCATTCTCTTGATAAAGTGAAGTTGCAAGCTTGGACAAAGCGGACTCCGGGTGGATCATCGTGGACCTAGAGGAGTTCAAGCGGACTTTTTCCAAACCCCAAGTAGCCGAGGAGTCTAGCGTAGGGAGCTACAAAGGTTGTACTCTCTAAACCCTAGCTTAACCTACTTGTGATGAAGTGTTATTTTAGAAACCCTAATTTTCTAGGATTGATTCTTTGTATGCTTACTTAGCACCCTAAAATTTTAATCTTTGGTACATGTGATGCTTCCAAACCCTTCATGAGGTGCTAGGTAAACCCAACAGAAATAGGACCTCAAATTGCCTCTTCTCCGCCAATTGCGGCCAGGTAAGTGCCAGGTAAGTGGGAGGCTCCCCACTACGTAAGTAGTGGTCCTAATTAAGTAACCACTTACCTTGGACACACTTGCCTAGACACCGCAAAGTCAGGAAGGATAAACGGCCGATGCCTGTAACCAGTCCTCTATCCTATTGAGCGCGAAGTCCTTAGGGCTGAGTCTAGTATTTTTTAATTAAACAATGGTCAATGCATATGCTTTTTGTGATTTCTGGGGTCCTGGGAAGGGTGATGAAATCCCCACCTAATCTGGATTGGTTTCAAGCCCCTTAAAGTCCGTATTAATATATGCAAAGCAGTAACAATCAACTGCAATCAATTTTTATTTTTTAGCGCGGCGCAAAGAATCCTGCACAAAAACAATTTATTGGAAGGGGGAAGAGAATTTGCGCAAAGAATGCTGCAGAAAGCACAGTTCAGTGGAGTTCAGAGGAGTGGGGGAGAGGAGAGAGATACTCACAGACAATTTGGCACCCTGAAGGTACCAAACGACCGCGGTTCCGCGGCCTAAGCTTGCTTATGCCGCGGTTCCGCGGCGTAAAGGTGTCCTTGGAGCTTCAAAAATCTTGCAGGTCCTTATTTGGCTGTCCTCTTCTTGTCTGGATTTCCTGAATCTTGATATGCTCACTGTATATGCTTCAGATTTTTACAGTAGACCGTTGGTTCTTGTCTTGATCCGTCGCGGTGTAGCCACGAGATATGGGTCTAACTTCCCATGTCTTTGGCACTGAACTCGACCTTTCCTTTTCTCCTGCACACTTGCACAAAAACTAATCAAAAATAACAATATGGTTTTTTTACAATGTATATTTTTTTGTTTTGTTTTTTTTCGGTTATATTTATATTCACAAATTAACCCGAAATTACACAAAGAAATAAACTACCGTCTCCCCGGCAACGGCGCCATTTGATTGGTAGAGTTTTTGCGTGCTTAGTTAATTACCGCAATCAAGACGGTTTCGCTTGTAGCTAGCCGGTTGAGTACGGGTCGTCCGCAGGGAGATGGGAATCTCTTTCTATGTGCTTTAACGAGTTAAGTCCAAATGTCCAGGTTTTGTTTTGAGATTAACTATGTGCTAAAATGATTTATAAAGGGAGCTTGTTAGGGTTAGGATTAGGTTAGTTTGAGTTAGGAGTCGCTCACTTCTTTCGTTGCCGCTCTTAATATCGGTGTTACGGTAATCGGCAACAACGGGGATTAGCACGACTAGGAAGGAACTTGCGAGTATAAGCTAGGCTTTCTAACGCTTAAGTTCTTCCTTTTGGTGCTTGTCCGTCCGTTCTTGGCTCTTAGCCTTAACCTCCGGTTAATTCAACCACAACCGGTCTCACTAAGGAATCACCGCTATCATGTAGGATAGGGTGCCATAGGGAGCGGATTGTGGTTCAATTAACGGGAGTCCGAATTAAGATGTTGGGCAGGAAAGAGTGAGAGAGATTTCCTTCTCTCAAACTTTCCTTATCCTACCCTAACAAGTATGAAAACTACTCACCCATTATAAGGAAAAGAAAATACAACAAAAGGAGGAAGGTAGAAAGAAGGAGGTTAGGAAATTACAACTAGCTAATTGAGACCTCACTTTAGCAAGGATCAAGCTTAAGCATCATTGTTGTTTAAGGATAAAGAAAAAAAGAACAAGAAAGAAACAAACATAAATAACAACAACTAGATTAGCAAATGAAAAATACGAGCAATTATAATTAACAAAATAACAAGACAAGCAAGGTAACAAAAAGAACTCCTTTATTCATCCTTCACTCACAAAAGCTCACTACAAGTTTTTAATGGAGAAGAGATGAGAAGAGGAAGAAGAACAACAACATGTATTCTAAAATCTAAATACAAGAATAAGCACCCTTGGTTTTGGCAAGTTCTGGACTATTTATAGGCAGGGAAATGGAAACCTAGGGCAACAAACTGCCTCCATATAGAATGACCAAAATACCCTTAAAACCTCATCCACTGAGGAGCCCGTACGGCCGCGGTTCCGCGTCCTAAGCATGCTTATGCCGCGGAACCGCGGCCCTTTAGTGGAGTTAGGCCATGAAATTTGGTGGTTTTCCCTTCTTTTTAGTACTCTTCAGTGTGGTATATGTTGTTTCTCAGAATCTCTTCACAATATTTCCAGAATTTCAGCAGAACAAAAGGTGATGTAATGTGGATCTTTTGTCATGATTTTTCTTGAGCTCCGCGTAGATATGTTGGATCTTGTGTTGCCATTGAGCTTTGTGCATGAAAATGACATTGATTTGCCATTTTGTCCCTTAAACTGGTGTGCAGCAACATACGGATAGAGAGCGGAGACCCGTGTTTTATCTGTGGTTGGCAGTAATCCGGATTTTGTCGTGCTTTTCCATGAATTTCACTATTTAGAGCTGAGAACCTGTATCCTGCAATTGACTATCAAATACGGTTCAAGAGTACCTACCGATAAGCAATGTGATAAAAATTGGGCGGTATAAAAATGCAAAAATCTGATATGAACACATGTCTAGTTTGGAACAGTCGTTGGAAGCTTATATTTCAGCAACAAACAAAATGGTTAGGAATGTGGATGCGTCCATAGCCGCCCTTATGCAACCTACTGAACCGGTAGCTAGTTTCCAACCAGCTTCAAATTTTTCAATGTATGAGGAGGCGGTTGGACAGAGGGAGAATTTGAGAGGAGCGAGTGAGTTCTACACATTCCCAAATCAGACCTACCCTTACCCAATTGAAGCCCACAACTCCGGTTTTCCATCGATTGTCCCAAATAGTTCACCAGTTGAAAATAAAAACGAGTTGTGTGATTTTGTAGTGCTTGATTTGCCAGATTGTGAAGAACCCCTTTCGAGTGAAACCACACTTAATCTTTTCGATCTTTACACCTCCAATCTAGAACCTAAATTGATAAATATCCATACTTTTGATGAGGTGTCAGAAAATATTGATTTTCACTTGATTGAGGATATAGACGCCGGGAATATTTTGGATGATGAACCAGTAGATTTGATTGAAATTTTATGTCCAATTCATCATCCCGAGTCATTAAATGTTTCTCCCGAACTTCATATGCGTCTTGATTTTGATGATAATGGCATGGATGAGTTAACTATTGAGGAGACTTATGAGGATAGTATTGAGGAGAGTCTTGAGGATAATATTGAGGTTGAACCATTTTTGTTTGATGTGTCGGATTTTCCAATTCAGCCTCCTGAACCTTTAACTGTTATATCACCCTCCCTCCTTTCCATTGTTCCGACTATGCAATATATCACGCTTGAGGACTGTGAGCTTGAAAAATTTTCCTTTGAATCTGACACAGTTCTCACAGCCGATAACACTTACGAGTGTTTCACTTTTTTGGACGATGTTGAAGTCTCACCGCCCAAGTTTGAGTCCTTTGAATTTTCAGACGAGTTAGTTGAACCATCAGACTCCGTTGCTTACAGTCGTTTCGAACCATTGATGGAATCTTTCAAATTCGAGACAGTTTACTACGGTGAGAATGAGCCTATCCCTAATTCACTCCCTTTCGTCTGTCCTATCGTTCCGACCGTGCAAGAGACTGTTACGCCTTCATCTCTACTACCGAGTTCGATGTACCCATGTTTTCTTGTGAATCTTGAGGAATTTGACCCCATTTCTCGACGGGTTGATAGATTAGCACAATCGCTTTTAACACATCGGTTATCATAAATTGCGCTAATTTATTCACTTGATTTACACCCTCAAGATCGTGCTACCCTTCTTTCTCTTTTCCGCCATTCTTCTCCTCCACCGAGACCATATTCTACCTTTCTTCCCACACGGTCTCGTGTGCTTCTCATTTCCTTTCTTTCCACTCCATTCTTTCACCAACTCGACCATTACCTCGATAAGATTTTTGAATGGTTGGTGCTAACCTTTGGCTTATGTAAGGCCAAGCTTAAGTTTGGAGGGAACCTTGTTGTATATATATTTTTGTTTTTCTTTTAACAATAAAAATATTTTTTTTTATAAATAAATAAACAGGGGAGTGCCAACAATTTTGACCCTCTTGGTGTAGCATGACAGTGAGGACACTGTCAAGTTTAAGTTTGGGGGTATGCTCGGTACGTCTTCTTCCTTCGCATTCATATGTATATTTTTGCATTTGCATATTTATTTGAAAACCCATAAAAATTGGAAAATTTTGAAAAATTATAAAAATTATCGTATTCAATTTTGGCTTATTTGACTAGAGTTTGACAGATAGGTTAACTAGCTAGGAATAACTAGATCTTAGATGTAGTAAATTAAAAACCCTAAAGATAACCTTCCTTAAAGTTTAGCGGTAGAAAGTATATGTCTTTATAGTTTATTTAGAAATAGGCAAATTTTGAGTTAACTTTTTGGGCTAAGTCGAAACAAAGGAAAAGTATTGATATCTTTATTAAAGTGTAAGTTTGAAAAATAATTCCTATCTTAAGTCTAGATTCTGAAAATGTATACTCTACAATTTGCACAATCACGCACCTTGAAACTTGGAATAGTAGAAGAGACCTTGAAATGCACTTGTCTAAAGTCCTTAGTACAATGAAAAAAAAAGTGAATAAAGAAAAAAAAATGAACACTGGTTTTTGTGATTAATTAAGGCTGCAAAAATAGAAAAATATTTAGCGAGGGTGCTTCATCACCTAGTGCCTTAGACCAACTGGTTTGGGAGTCACTGCTAAAAAGCCTTGGGTGTTACAAGACTAGGAAGTACGCTTTAAAGTGCAAACGCATTTTGTAATCGTTCGTTGGTACCTCAAGAAGTATTAACGGTCGCATGAAGGATGTGTAGCAAAATTCATTTAAAAATTCACCAATTAATAAGTGCTTTGGACAACGGACAAGGGTATGATTGCTTGATTTGAATTTCTAAGTGTAGGGGTGACTTATACACACACGTAGGGATATGTGATTGGAGTTTAGATGAGAGAAAGGAATGAAGAATAGAACTTGTATCTTTAGTAGAGTTGATAAAAATTCCTAAGTGGAGATGGAACCCTAGAAGGAAAACTTAAGAAATGCCGAAAGTTAAGTAGGTCTGCAGAACATATATAATCTTAAGTTAAATGATGAGGAAGTGTGAAGAATACGGGTGGATAGTTTACGAGTAGACGATAATAGAATTCCTTGTTAGAAAACCTAATTGGAGAATTAAAATTAATGAGCCAAATTGATAGGATTTTGTGGGTAGTATCCGCTGAAAACCCTCAGGAGACAACACTCCTCCTACTAGGGACACCTAGAGGTTTAACGGCTTGTTGCACGTGTTCAGTGCAATTGCGTTTTCCTGCGAAAGTGCGGTTAGGTTTTTTGTCGAGAATAAAAAATAAGTTTGCTCGAGGACGAGCAAAAGATAAGTTTGGGGGTATTTGTTCACACCATAATATTGTATTATTATATTCCCCATTCTTATTCGTTTTATAAATAAACAGGTGCTTTTGACGCATGTCTGCTACATATTATAGGTTACAGGTTCTTGGATCTAAAACAGTGAAAAAGAGAAAAGACGATGCAAAAGTGGAACTACGACCAGCAAACAGAAGGATTTTGATAAAGCCTACACAAAGATCAGTACAAGGCAACGCAAGGTCCAGGATTACAAAGCGAATGGTTAAAAGTCCACTGCAATTGTTCACTGGAGATCTGGAAGAAACCTAGAATCTATTTTAATAAAAGAACCAAAGAAATAAGAAGCCCAAGAGTCCAAGAAAAAGCCCAGGAAAAATAAGCTTCCAGTGCCATCATTGGGTCGTGGAACCGCGGCCCAACCCATGCCGAGGCTGCGGTTCCACGGCCATCCAGAGCCCGTAGAAGTTTAATTTTTTACCAAGTTTCAGAGGCGGCGCGGATCTTTGACTAGGTCTTTTCTTAGAGGGCATTTTTGTAAAAGCAGATATACGAATCAATTGTAACTTAGGGTTTCTATGTCCTATAAATAGAAGCCCAATTCCTTGTATTTGTTCATGCCTCCCTCATGCCTCTTTTTATGAATAAAATTCAGAATTCTTTTGGAGAGCATCGATGCCTCTTTTCATATCATCTATTCAGATCTGACAACCCTGTGTAAATGTTTGGAGAGAGCCATCTGTAAAATAAGTAGGTAATTTCAATTCTTGTCCTAGGTAATTTTTCATTCTCTGCCCTAGATAAATATTTTTAAATTCCCTAATGAGCGAGTAGTCTCCTCGCTTGTTAGGGTTAGCTTTGGGGAAGGCTTTTGAGAGATGAGATCTCTCATCCCTTTCTTGCCCATCATACTTTTTAATAGGACTCCATGCATACATGCACATACCGCTCCCTACGGCACCCTATCCCACGAGGTAGCGGTGATACCGTAGTATAAAGGCCCGGTTGTGATGGTTTTCCATGGAGGTTAGGGTAAGGATCGATAAAGGAAGGACAAGAAGCTAGAGGAAGAAAACATCTTCCCGAATGGTTCTAATCCCTTTTATTGATAATTACCATAACTCCTCTTAGATCCTAATTTGGGTATAGAAAGCGTTGAGATTTATTTACATTTCCAAACCTACCCTAAGCCTAACCCTAGCAAGATTTAGATCTAGATAATCTTAGTATAGATAGATTTAGTTTTTAGATTTAATAATCAATCCGACCATAATCGGAATTAACTCGTTTGAGCGACTAGGAAATTCACAACATCCTTATGGACCGACCCGTACTCACCGGCTAGCTACCAAGCGACGCCGTTCTTGATTGCGGTTAACAGATAGTTTTTGAGACCAATCAAGTGCCCAGTCCCCGGCCTCTCTCCCAACCTCCGTGGTGCCCTCCGTGTGCGGCGTCCAGGACTGGGGTCAACAGCCTCGGATCGCTTTGTCCGGTAAAATCAATCCCCGAGGCCTCGGCCTGCTCAACCACCCGCTCCTACACCCACATTAAGCAGTAAAGTATAAGTATAAAATTTAAATTTGAACCTTCCAAAACTAAAATTTCAAATATGGGTAGAATAAATATTAACACTTACATAATACTCCTGGGTAGCGACGTCGGGACATCGAAGCTCGCCCGTGGCGGGATCTGTCGAGGTGCCGTGGACGGCAAGATATGCGGACAGCACGCTCGGTGTACCACCTTGCGCCACGGTCTGAGCTGTCTGCAATATTAGAAAATAGCTCTTAATATTAGAAATATTATAAAATAATTCTTAATATTGCAGAATATCACAAAGGTCGGTCTATTGTAATTTACCGATAACTCCATGGCTCGAGTAATATTCCTCGAGCCACCTGTGTAAGTGGGGCGACCCCTCTTCGCCGACTTCCTGTTCTCTGTATTATGAGCGGCCTGTTTCTGCACAACGCATTAACATTTAGTTTTCTAATTAAGGAACACAAAAAAATAAATTATATCCTAAACAATGAATTACATTTAAAATACATACCTGTTTGCGTTGGGAGTCGAAATATTCGCACAATAGAGGCCATGTCTCTACGTCGACTCTCGCAAACACCGGAGTAGATAGGAGGGCCGCTCTCTCTGCCTCGGGGGTCGCCATCCACAGGGAGTAGCAGTCGGCCTTCAGCTCATTCCTGTTGTATCGGACCTTGGTCTGCATGTTCTTCATCAGGCCATTGTACAGAGCATGAAGGTCGAGCACCCTCCCAGGGTGATCAGGGTCGGGTACAAGCTGAAAATCGTAATCCGACTGAAAATACAAAAAAAACATTGTTATTAGATTGCAAGTGTTAATAATAAATATATTGGATAATCAAATGAAAATATATATTAATACGTACCCGAGCCTGATCAAAGAAGAGGGCGAATGAGCGCCGGTGCTGCTCGCCCCACTCAACGTGAAGTGGATAGTTCTTCACGAGCCGGCTCTCGTCCCCCATATACCGGCCGAACCTCTCGGCATGAGTACCGGTATAGCGATAGTCAAGGGTAAAAAAGAGGGGGAATGCTGCCCCCTAGCTCTGTCAGGCCTCAGCTTATGGGACTGATTCAGGCCTCGAGTCCCCCTCTGGGGATGGGGAGGCCCTGCGTCTGCACGAAATATCAAGACAATCAATATTAAGACAAAGTTGTATTAAGAAATCATGCTTAAAAAAAAATTGAAATCTGATATATACCTCCGGTGACTAACGCACGAGCCTAGGCCCGGACAGCAGCACGAGCGGGACGATAGTTCCTCCGGTGAGGAACAGCAGGGGTCCCGGATGCGGACGCATCCTCTCCAACTAGAAAATAAACATTGACGCTAAATTTCCATGAAGTTCATATTTATTCTATAGAGCATATGTAAAATGAATAAATATTTTATATTTATTCATACTAAGCTGCAGACGATGCGGAGTGTATGGAAGCGGCAGGAGTGGCCCCTGCGGAAGATGTGGACGCACCACCTATAATTAGACGATTAAAAATAGATTATATAAGTAATTGCAAAATGAATGTGTAGATCAATAATATAACGTTCTAAATCAATATGCATGCACTATAGGATATATAAACATACCCGCAGGTGCGGTGGTGTCACCACCTACAGCTAGACAATAATAAAAATTGCTAAGTAAGAGCAAAAAGAATGTGTGTGTATTTATGATATAGCATTCTAAATCAATATACATGCACTATATGATATATAAACATACCTGGAGGAGCGGGAGTGGCCTCTGTCCCAGATGTGGATGCATCACCAACAACTAGACAATCAAACATTGCCAATATAAGTAATTTTGACATAAACAGGCATGAATATCTGTAATATTACATTCAAAATGGATATGCGTGCAGTATACCTGGAGGTGTGGCAAAATCCACACGGAAGGAGGCATCCGAAGGGGTCTCCGATCTGGGTGCAAGACCGGCCCTCTGAAGCTCCCTACGGAGCTCTCCGGACGGCAGAACCGCTCTGCCTCTACCGCGGCTGGAGCTCCTGCCGTGCCTCGCTGCTCCCGACATCGTCAACAAATCTAGATAAACGGTTCGTGGACACATTAGACAATCATTAAAAGTATTGACTATATATCTATAGATCGTAAAATGTGAAGTAATAATATAATATTACTGATAACCTTTTTCGTTTCGTGGGTGCATTATACATATCTACTTGGATTTCATCGTCGATGTCATTTCTAACCCACGTAACTTCATGATCGGTCGAAGACAACCCGTCCTTCGAAACAGACGGTCGGAGCACTCTAAGCCTTCACTCTTCTTCGTCCTCATCGCTGTCCTCGAATTCTGGGACATCGTAGACATCTCTGGGTTTCCATCGGCATACAACACTCCATCCCGGATGCTTCAAACACTGTGAGTAGTATACTTGGAACGCTTGGTTCGGAAAGATAAACGGATCTTCCTGATCGTAAAATCGAAGTGTGTTCACACTGGTCAATCCATATTCATCTTTCCAAGTTCCAAGATTGCTTCTCCACTTGTCCGTATCGGTCCGCGTATCGTACCAAGTACACTGGAATATATAAAAGGTTCTGATCGTCCGGGATAGTGGATGCCGAGTATACGATTTAAGTATCCATAATAAATCACGCCGTCCGATCCTACCGTCGCAATCCTACTATTCTGAGTGGTTCTAGATGTTTCTATGTCCTTAACTTCGAATTTGTATCCAAGGACACCAAATCCTTTGTCATATGCAATCTCCATACTAGGAAATTGAGCTAAACATCTTGAATCACTCTCAAATGATGCAGACAAGTTCGGATCGTGGATCTAACAAAACAAATTTTACGAAAAATACATAACGATACAAGTTTAGATTAAAACTGATAGCAATAAAATGTTATTCGAATAACTTACATGATCTGTGACCCAATCACAAAAATTATCCTGATGATATTTTTCCAATCGTTCTTCGTTCCAATCAGGATGCCCCTCACGTACCTCGTTAAAATGAATTCTGTTTTCGACAAATAATGGTGACATTAATATTATATCATTTCATACACACACAAACACAGATATAACAATTAATCCAAAAAAACTTACTCTCTAATTTGTTCAAGACATGCGCAATTAAGCAAGATAAACTGGTATATCTTGTTGATAAACATAGTGTCTACCCTCTTATACTCGGCTTTACCATATGGCCCGTCTTGAATTCTTCATGGCCGGTTAAGTCTTGTCTCAATGTTCTCGTCCAGATAGCGGGAACAAAATGTGGTTGCTTCATCAAGAAGATAACCTTGCATGATAGAACCCTCTGGTCGATTTTTATTGCGTATATACTTCTTAAGAGTGTAGAGCTACCTAATGAAAATATGTTGAATAAATAAATACGGGCATACAGGATAACAATAAATTTATAAATTACGCGAAACGAAAAATTACACGTACCTCTCGACGGGATACATCCATCGATATTGTACCGGTCTGGCTAACTTAGCCTCAGTTGCAAGATGAACCGTCAAGTGTATTATGATATCGAAGAATGACGGTGGGAAAATACGCTCGAACTTCCAAAATATCAACGCAATAGAATTTTCTAGTTTATCCAGCGTAAAAACCTCCAGTGTTTTAGCACACAACTCCCTGAAAAAACAATATAGGTCGTTGATTACTAGACCAACCAATTCGGGAAGAGAAGTCCTGAGGGCTAATGGAAGAAGGTGCTCCACGATAACATGGCGATCATGACTTTTCAGCCCACCGATCTTGCCCTTCACAATTTTTATTTTCTTGCTGAATGATCCTGAGAAACCTGTGGGAACTTTCAAATCATGCAATACCTGCAGGAATCTTTTCTTCTCCGGTTGTGACATATGATTAGTGGCATTGTGAAGTACAAACTTGCCCGGTTTACCTACTACCGGTCTAGGGTGCAATTCACTTCTTATTCCCCACTCTTGTAGATCCATCCGAGCATTCAGGTTGTCTTTCGATTTCCCGTCTTTACAAAGAAGCAAGTTAAGTATGTGCTCTGATACTCCCTTCTCTATATGCATGACGTCCAGACAATGACGCACTAAATTTGTAGACCAGTACGGAAGCTCGAAGAAAATGCTTAACTTGTTCCAAAATGGTGGTTTGACCTGTTTCGTCGGATCCATCCCGAAGGTCACATTATTGTAACCATCCCATTTAGCAGTCACGTCCTCTCCGGACAATGGGGATAGAGGTCCAAGAAGCTCCTGATGACTATCAAAGTGAACCGTGTCTAACCTATAGGGGTGGTCTGGCGGCAGGAAATGTCGATGGCCGCAATAACAAACCTTCCTGCTAAAATTCAAGAATTTCGATGTTGTGTGTTCATGGCAATGAGGACATGCTTTGTGACCATGTACGGACCAACCTGATAGCATTCCATACGCAGGAAAGTCATTAATTGTCCATATTAAAGCCGCACACAGTATGAAGGTTGTATTTGTGTTTGCATCATATGTCTCAACACCATCAATGAACAAAGATTTCAACTCCTCGATCAGAGGTCGGAGATAGACGTCAATATTGTTCCCCGGTGAGTTTGGTCCGTCGATAAGAAGAGGCATCATAAAGTATGATTGGTCCATAGCCAACTAAGGCGACAGATTATAAATTATCATTACAACGGGCCATGTGCTGTGACTTCCAGCCATATAGTTGAACGGGCAGAAGCCATCAGTAGCCAGTCCGAGCCGGACATTGCGAGGATCGCTACTGAATATTGCGTGCCTCCTATCAAAATCCTTCCATGCCGGTGAATCTCTTGGATGGCTCATTTTTCCATCTTCACTTGGAGGAGCACGGTGATGCCAAATCATTGCCTCGGCTGTTTTCTTGCACCTGAATAGCCTCTGTAGCCTCTGTGTTATGGGAAAGTATCGTGCTATCTTGACAGGTATATCAGGCTTCTTATCAGAATCTTTCGGCTTATACCTGGCCTCTCCGCATGTTGGACACTCTTTCAAATCTGAATTCTCTTTCCGATACAACACGCAATTTTTAGGACATGCTTGAATCTTCTCACACTTTAGACCCAAATCAGACATCATCTTCTGGGCTCCGTACCAGCTGTCGGGCACGTTATTTCCCGGAGGCATAGAATCTTTCAAGAACGAAAGAAGCATTGTGAATGACTTGTTGCTCCATCCATTTAGGTACTTAATCTGAAAAAGTTGGACGAACCATGAGAGGGTGGAATACTTCGCATTCTCATAAATTGGTTTCCTAGCATCATTCATGAAATTTTCATATTTATCCGCACGCGGTCCTTGACCGGAAGGAATGTCATCTTCGGTACGAATATATTCACCTAGGTCAGCCTCTACCAAATCCTCCATTTCTTCTGATGGAAATAAATTACCGTCTTCTCATTCTGCCGCATTACTGAATTCTTCTTCTTCTCCTGCCGCATTATCGTGTTCTCCTTCTTCTTCTGCCGCAGTACTGCATTCTTCTCCTTCCCCGTGATATTTCCAAGTTGTATAAAGTCTACTAAACCCATATTTTACAATATGAAGCTCTGCCAATTCTACCTTCTGCCAGTACTTATTGCCACATCTATCGCGGAGAATCTTCTATATTATGATCTTATTATGTGCGCGTGCAAATTCAATGAAAGCAGCAACTCCTGCGACAAACTTAGGTTGCATACGTTGTTGCCAATCCACATACATCCAGTCCTTAAATCTGACGTACTGATGGGCCATGTTAGACTGTATAACATATAAATTGTAGGTTATGGTGACTATATTGAGAAATATAAGAACGGGATAGTTACTGACAAAGGAGAAAATCCGTGTATATGCTTTGTGTGTGCGTTTGTCGTTGAAAAGAATAAATTCTCGCACGTATGTTAACCGATAGACGGGGATTAAGTGGCGCTTTTAGTTTAATATATGAGTATCGATGAGAATATGAAGGTTTCATATTATCATCGAGTATCATATATTGGTTTTAACTTGAACATCTCGAATCACTCTCTAATTATGCGTTTGTTGTGTATTCTTGTTGTATGTGTGTGTTCCGGCTGTCGGGGGTAAGGCTTCTATCCCATTAAGAATGTATAGAGCGAACACCCATCACTTGTGCTTTCAACCGTTTCGAGTAAATTTTGACAGCACTTCCCCGCCGTTCTCCGAGTATACTGTAATAGAATAGATAATCATTTCAAAGCTGTGAAATAACGTTGAAATGAACATCTAATCTATCTTTGTACACGGAGAACCAGCGGAAAGGTACCGAGGAAATATCTCGAAACGGATGAAAACACAAGTGAATGAAGGTGTTTGCTTTATACATTCTTAACTTATCCACACGGGACAAATCTATCGGTTACCATACGATTGAATTTTCTCGTTGCATAGACTATACGACTGTTGTTAGTATCGAGCTATTTCGTCCGATATTTAACAACTTTCGTATAGTTCTATGTCACGACGAACATCGCACGTATGTTAACTGATAGACGGGGACTAAGTGGCGCTTTTAGTTTCATATATGAGTATCGATGAGAATATGAAGGTTTCATATTATCATCGAGTATAATATATTGGTTTTAACTTGAACATCTCGAATCACTCTCTAATTATGCGTTTGTTGTGTATTCTTGTTGTATGTGTGTGTTCTGGCTGTCGGGGGTAAGGCTTCTATCCCATTAAGAATGTATAGAGCGAACACCCATCACTTATGCTTTCAACCGTTTCGAGTAAATTTCGGCAGCACCTCCCCGCTGTTCTCCGAGTATACTGTAATAGAATAGATAATCATTTCAAAGCTGTGAAACAACGTTGAAATGAATATCTAATCTATCTTTGTACACGGAGAACCAGCGGAAAGGTAACGACGAAATATCTCGAAACGGATGAAAACACAAGTGAATGAAGGTGTTTGCTTTATACATTCTTAACTTGTCCACACGGGACAAATCTATCGGTTACCATACGATTGAATTTTCTCGTCGCATAGACTATACGACGGTTGTTAGTATCGAGCTATATCGTCCGATATTTAACAACCTTCATATAGTTCTATGTCACGACGAACATCGCACGTATGTTAACCGATAGACGGGGACTAAGTGGCGCTTTTAGTTTCATATATGAGTATCGATGAGAATATGAAGGTTTCATATTATCATCGAGTATCATATATTGGTTTTAACTTGAACATCTCGAATCACTCTCTAATGATGCGTTTGTTGTGTATTCTTGTTGTATGTGTGTGTTCCGGCTGTCGAGGGTAAGGTTTCTATCCCATTAAGAATGTATAGAGCGAACGACCATCACTTGTGCTTTCAACCGTTTCGAGTAAATTTCGGCAGCACCTCCCCGCTGTTCTCCGAGTACACTGTAATAGAATAGATAATTATTTCAAAGCTGTGAAACAATGTTGAAATGAATATCTAATCTATCTTTGTACACGGAGAACCAACGGAAAGGTACCGACGAAATATCTCGAAACGGATGAAAATACAAGTGAATGAAGGTGTTTGCTTTATACATTCTTAACTTGTCCACACGGGACAAATCTATCGGTTACCATACGATTGAATTTTCTCGTCGCATAGACTATACGACGGTTGTTAGTATCGAGCTATATCGTCCGATATTTAACAACCTTCGTATAGTTCTATGTCACGACGAACATCGCACGTATATTAACCGATAGAAGCGGGCTAAGTGGCGCTTTTAGTTTCATATATGAGTATCGATGAGAATATGAAGGTTTCATATTATCATCGAGTATCATATATTGGTTTTAACTTGAACATCTCGAACCACTCTCTAATGATGCGTTTGTTGTGCATTCGTGTTGTATGTGTAACATGATTTTAAACCATTGAGATCAAGATTGATAGAACTGATCATCCTACATTGCAATGGCATTCATCTACCAAAAAATATTATTGCAATGGTATTCATCTATAACAATCAACAATTAAAACTACAAATGTAGGATACTGATATCATAAAGCGTTATACGCAACATATGAATTCACATGACTGAAACATGCATCAAAAAACATGTTCATCCAAAAAAAAGGCCACTGTCAACAAATATAGACAAAGGATTATTATATTAACTATGAAACATATTAGAAAAAGGATAGAAGTTAAAGAAGTTAATAACATGATGATAATCAAAGCAGTTGCGTACAGATGCTAAAACCGAATATGTGACACGATATTCTTGTAAAGATAGACATGTATTAAAAGAGAGACGCCCAAGTAAAATCCATAACTAAATCCCTATCTCGCCCTTCCTTTTCTTCAAATCAGAAATGTGTCTTTTTTTTGGCAATTATATATAGCTAAAACAAAGAAGGTCCTACAATTCTACGCATTTCCAATTACAACGGCCCATCTTCAAAATCCAGAATCTTATGAGCATCTTATGCAATTAGGAAACATACTCAACCCAACATGCCCAACGGCTAAAAGTTCCACAAAACAGTCTCCATTTCCAAGAAAATTTGAGAATGACAAATAAAATTATTAATTAAACCGGGCTTTACCCACATTATTAGTCCAGTTTCCAACACCTTCTCAAACTAGACACATTTTCCTCTTATGATCATCATCAACATTTCAATTAACGAGCTTAATGCTAATTAGAATGGAAATTAACTTAGACCCTGAAATCCAAAACCCTAACCCCAACCCCAACCCCAACAGCAACCCCCTGCCGAACCCCAGCCCCAACCGCAGCCCCAGCCCCAACCCCAGCCATAACGCTAACCGTAGCCCGAGCCCCAACCCCAACCATAGCCCTAGCTACAGCCCGAGCCCCAGTCCCAACCTTAGCCCGAGCCCCAGCCCCAGCCCCAGCCCGCAGCCCCAGCCCCAGCCCCAATCAAGAAGTGCTCAGGGACGCACAACCCCAACCCCAACCCCAACCCCAACCGCTACCCCCTGCCGAACCCCAACCCCAACCGCAAAAGCACCCCAGCCCCACCCCTAACCCTAACGCTAACCCCAACTGATGCCTACCCAAACTATGAACCATAGACCTAAAACAATCAAAAATTTGTTTAATTGAAGATTTCCTAACCTGTGCAGGCGGTGGCGACGATGAATCGGTGGTGACGATGAACGGAGATGAGGAAGAAGCATACAGTGGCGAAGACGAACGGAGATGAGGAAGAAGCAGGCGGTGGCGACGACGAATCGGCCGGCGCTGGCGATGACGAGAATGGTGACGACGAGAACGGCGATCGGCGGGAACGAGGGTTTGGGGATTTGGGTTCGCGCGCAAGTGATGAGAGAATAAGAGATAATCAGCATAGGGATCGATCCCTTAAATCTCTATTTAGATGCCCCTACGGATAAGCCCGTAGGTTCTTGGTTTGAGGCTCTGATTGTTGTGAAAATTTGTGTTTGTTTACCGCAATCAATAACGGTGTCGCACGTAGCTAGACCGAGATGAGTACGGGTCGTCCTCAGGGAAACGTGGAACCTTTTACTTTTACTTTAGATGTGTTAAGAAAGAGAGGAGGGATAAATAATTTTATAGAATGGTTTCTAGATCTACGTTAAACAAGAATGTAAAATATAGATCTAGATTATTTTAAAGATGTAGTAAATATAATAAGAAGGCTTGTAGGGTTCGTTAGGATTTAGTAGTTATGGACGATTAATTAAAAGTTACCCTTTTTATCCATTAATAGATTTAGAACTAGAACGACGGTGATGCGTGTAGATTAGGGTTTCTGGAGGGAAAAGGAATCCCACTCTTAACCCTTATCTCGACACGGAACTCCGTTCATATCTAGCCTTTACCAAAACAATCATTAATCTAATCTCTAATCGCGGTCGGAACTAGCAAAGAATTGCTAGCGCGCCCGATTAGGATGTTAATGATTCTTTGATAAAGTTCCTAAACTTTATAGGACTTAAAAAGGGTTTAGTTATTTTCATCGTCCATTAGCCTACCCTAATCCTACGAACCCTAACAAGCGGAGAATTACTCGCGCATGTTGGGAGAAGAAGATGAAAAGAAAGAGAGGGAAAACATAATGTAAAATGCAAAAGAATTAAATAAAATAACTACCTTTATTAATCAACTTGAACAATCTACACTTTATTCCGTAGAAAATGATTACAAAACTAGTTGCTTCTCGATCTTTCCTAAGGAGGTAGACGAACAGTTGATGATCAGCCTGGATGCGTGAGCGTCTGGGGCTTCGTGATCTCGTCGGCTTGATGCCTTCTAACTTTAGCCCTTGGTCCATTATATAGCCCTCAAAGAAGAAAACTAGTTACCATATATAGTGACTTCCTAATATTGTAACTTTCCATGCCTGGATTCCGAGTCCCTGTCAGTATTGATTTTATGATTTTGGCAGATTTTTTATCCTGGCATCTTGAACATCTTGATCTCTTGACCTGAGCTAAATCTTGCACAATATCTCTATGAATAATGTTAGTTTATTTATTAAATTAGAGAGAGTGTCTTAATCACTATATATGGTAATAAATCTTTAAGAAACTTGATTAAGAATATTTAATATGCTATGCACTTTATATGGTAATAAATCTTTAACAAACATGATTAAGAATATTTGATATGCTATGCATCTTTTAATTAATAAAATATTATGCATATATTTTGAAATATTATTCTAACCATTTGTATGATATTATATCTTTTAAGAATTGTGATTAGAATATTTGATATGATATGCATATTTTCAATTACCAAAATATTATATAAATATAAAATACCTATATTTTCCTTCATAATATTAATTATAATATATAAATATATGGAAAATAGTATTTTGCAGATAAATCCAAATATGTTTAATATTTATAATAAACACCTTTTATTATTTAAGAAATGTAAGGAAAATACTTATACCAAAGTGCAATATTTTCAACTGAACAAATACCTCCAAACTTAACTTTGATCGTCCCGAGCAAACTTGTTATTCAAGAGAAAGAGAAAAAGAAAAAGAAAAACCTAATTAGCACACTTTCGTAGGCAAACACGATTGCACTGAGCACGTGCAACAAGCCGTTAAACCTCTAGGTGTCCCTAGTAGGAGGAGTGTTGTCTCCTGAGGGTTTTCAGCGGATTACACCCACAAAATCCTATAATAAAAGAGAGATGGTGAAATTTACATATAAAGATAAGAACCATAAAAGAAAGACTTTGAAAATAAGAGTTTCCAACTATACTAGCTTTTCAGTTGTCATGAGCCCTATCTTAATAGTCATGAAAAAATGTTAGAAATCACATCATCCCTCAATAAAACATCGTCTTTATTCTTCATTCCTATCTTTCATCCAAACATTGATCATATACCCCTACGTGTGTGAATAGAACATCCCTACACTCGGAGAATTCAATTCAAGCTATCATACTCTTGTCCATCTGCCGTAGTACTTTTTAATTTGATGAATATTTTGCTCACACATTTTCATGCGACCGTTAATACTTCTTGAGGTACTAACCGACCGATTACTCATGTGCTTGCTGATTCGGTGATAATCTTTTCCTCGTCTTGCACCACCTAAGGCTTAGCAGTGACTCCCAGACCAGTTGGCCTTAGGGCACTAGGTGAAGAGGCACCCTCGCTATATTTTTTTATTGCTGCCTTGGCGATAACAAAACCAGTGTTCATTTTTTTCTTTTCACCATTTTTATATTTTCTTCATTTTTTTTCATTGCCTTCATACTTTGGCTTTTAGACAAGAGCATTTCAAGGTATCCTCTACTATCCCGAGTTTCAAGACGTGTGTAAGTGCATATAGTAGGGTATCAACATTCAAATGTTTGGCTTCCAGAATAGAAATTATTTTTCAGACTTATTTTTATCCTCAGATTAGTGACTTCCTTCATTTTACTAACCCTTGGGACAACAGCTCATAACTACTTATTACCAGTTCGTTTAAGAAAACTTCTAATTTTCTTGGTTTTCTTAAACTATTCCTATCTTTTGGATGTAATTTTTCACTTTCTACTCCTTTGTTATAAAAGAATTTTTTTTTTAATTTTTGAAAATGTTGTGCTTATGCAAAATATGATGCAAATTGATGTGTAAATAAGCACAAACCTCTCCCAAACCTGTTTACAACAGTGTCCTCACTGATGTCATCCGTTAAGCTCAAAACCTGTAGACTTGGGAGGAAATTATTAACGGGGGCAAAAATATATGAAAGTGAAAATCCTCCCCCAAACTTATTTTTGGCTCACAATTTTGTAAAAATCATTTTCTTTCAAGAGCCAAAATATACCACACCCCCCAAACTTAAGTTAAACACTTTTAATCTTTTAAAATCACACGAGGGGGTCAAGGTTACTGGTCAATGCCAAGATTTGCAAAGACCGAAGGTCAACACCAACCATTCAAAAAATTTATCAATGAAGCACCAAGGTTGGTGGAAGAACATGTCACCTATTGATGTGAAGAAGTGGGGAGGTGATAAGAGGTGTGATGGAAAAAGATTGCGTCTCAATTTGGAGAGACGACACAGTGATAGTAATGATGGACTACTCGCATTATCATGATTGTCCAAAAGAGGGGGTGGAGGTCCAATTTCTTCATCTTGGAGTTGATTTATCTCAACACCCGTATCTTTTAAAAATGCGAGTTCATCAGCGAAAATTTCCTCAAAGTTTTCATCGATACCCCGAAGAATAATATCATCAGAAAAAATGGGGTGATCGTCAGACTCTATAAAAAGTTCCTCATCAGTGTTGGATGTTGACCCGGACAACTTGGTGGAAGAGTCCGTATCAAGCAACAATATATCAAAAGAGTCAGTATCATGAGATTGATCAAATTCGCTGCTGTCGACATCCATTAATTCGACAGAACACACATGAGCATAGGGTTCGGAGGGTTCACTTCCCAACTTGTAAATGTTAAGCTCAATTGACTTCTTTCCAAAGGATAGGGTCATAGAGCCGTTTCTACAATTGATTACTGCGTTGGAAGTGGCCAAAAAGGGTCGACCGAGTATCACCGGGATTTGATTGCGTGGGTTTGCTACAGGTTGTGTATCTATAACGATAAAGTCCACAGGGAATATGAATTCCCCGACTTTGATTAACACATCCTCTAGCTCACCCTTTGGTTAGGTGATAGATCGATCTGCCATCTGAAGAGTGCAATGCGCAGGTTTTAACTCTCCGATTCCTAATTGCTCATAAACCGAATACGGAAGCAAGTTAACACTGGCACCTAGATCGAGTAGAGCACGATTGATATTTTTACCCCCAATAGAAATTGAAATTGTAGGACTTCCGGGGTCCTTTCGTTTCTTGGGTAGTTGTTGTGTAAAAGCAGTGCTCACATTACTCGCAAGGAAAACATTTTTAGGTACTTGAACTTTTCGCTTCCTAGTGCACAAGTCCTTTAAGATTTTCGCATATGACGGAACTTGTTGAATAGCATCTAGGAGAGGAATGTTTATGTTAACTTGCTTAAAAATTTCCACAATCTTCTCCATTTGTGGACTTGGTCTGTTGCCCCTCAACCTGTTTGGATAAGGTGCTTGATCAATAAGTTTTGGGTCCAACGTTTGTGGAGAAGACTGTGAGGATGGATTCGATCCCAAAACTGGAGTGGGAATCGACTTAGATAGATTTGGCGAAATGGGCGAAGGGTTCGAGCCTTGGGGAAAACGGAGAATAGGCTCGGGTGAAGGTGGGAGACTAGACGAATTAGGGGAAGAAGAAGAAGAAGGGGTATCATTGGTGTCACTATCATCACACTGCTCACCCACTCGGTCATTCAGCACTTTTCCCGATCTCAACGTGGTAACAGCACTCACATTATAACTTTGTGAGTGGCCAGGATTAGGTATGGGTTGATATGGGAGTTTCCCTTTCTCTCTCGCACTCATTGCGGCGTTTAACTGTGCGATTTGGTTTTCTATTGATTTAATACTCTCACCATGGGAGGCGGAGTTTTTCGTTAGGGTATCAATAGAAGACCTTATCTCAGCCGAATTTTGCATGGATTGTTTCATGAACATATCCAAAGTTTGTGCAAGTGAGTTGTCAGTACCGGCCACTTGTGGTGTAGAAATGTTGGCCGGATTTTGGAAATTTTGTGACTGAAAGGGGGGCTGATTCTGTGGTTGTGGTTGCTGTGGAGGAGGTCTTTGATAATTGCTTTGTTGGTTTTGATTCCAAGCAAAGTTAGGATGATTCCTCCATCCTTGATTATATGTGGAAGAATAAGGATCGTTTCTAGGTCGCTGCTGAAAAGCAGCATTAGCTTGAAACGATGCATTCATAGGACATTCTTCCGTTAGGTGTGAAGTATCCGAACAGCAACCACAGACGGTCTGAGGAAGCGTGACCTGATTTAGGGAGAATGTTGAGAACTTGTTTTCAATAGCGTCGAGTTTCTTTTGTATCGCTGCCATTTCGGCTTTCACTGCGATGGAAACGTCGAGCTGGTGAATACCTCCCTTAGTTGAAAGTGGTCTTACGCTTTCCCACTGCAAAGTGCTTTCTGCGAGATCTTCCAGATATTTCCAAGCTTCACCATCATCTTTAGACATGAAATTGCATTGACACATTGTTTCAAGCATCTGCTTTGTCGCTGGATTAATGCCCTCATATATAATCCGACATAAATCCCATCTTTGTATTCCGTGATGGGGGCATTGGACAAGCAGATCTTTGAAACGTTCAAAGCACTTCCAAAATGGTTCATTGGGAAGCTGGGTGAATGTTCATATCAGATTTTTGCATTTTTATACCGCCCAATTTTTATCACATTGCATGTCGGTAGATACTCTTGAGCCGTGTTTGCTAGTCAATTGCAGGATACAGGTTCCGGGTTCTCAAACGGAGAAATTCATGGAAAACACGACAAAAATCCGGTTCCTGCCAACTACAGATAAAACACGGTCTCCGCTCTTCATCCGTATGCTGCCAGATACCGGTTTAGGAAGACAAAATGTCAAGTCAATGTCGTTTTCAGGCACAAGGCTCAATGGTGGCACAAGATCCAAGAGATCTACGCGGCGCTCGAGACAATCATGACAAAATCTTAACAAAAAGTCCACCTTTCCTTCAACAGAAATTCTGGAAAAATCGTGAAAACAAATGGAGAAAATACATATGCCAGAATAAAGTACTCAGAAAACCAGGCTACCAGAAAAAGGCCCAAAGCCCAACTCCACAATACGGCCGCGGAAGAGCGGCCAAAGGGGGGTCTTGGCCGCGCTTCCGCGGCCGTTCTGGCGCCAGACAGTTAGGGTTTTTAGGGGGTGTTTGGTAATTTCATATGGGCCAGTATTTTTGCCCTAGTTTCTCATTCTCCAGCCTATAAATACCCCAGAATTCTGTGAAGGAAGGGGTCCATAATCTTGTATTTTTCTTTGCTAGGTTTTAGTGCATGTTCTTCTTCCTCTTCTCACCTCTTCTCCATTAAACTTGTAAGTGAGCTTTTGAGTGAAGAGTGATGAATAAAGAAGACCATTTTTATTATCATGCTTGTCTCTTTCTTTACTTGTTATAATTGTTGTAATTTTAATTGTTAAGTAGTTGTTGTTATTTCCTTGTTGTTTGTTTCTTCTCTCTTTTTCTTTATCCTTTCATACGACAATGATACTTACGCTTGATCCTCGCCAAGGTGAGGTCGCAAACAGTTAGTCGTATTCTTCTAATCTCTTTCTTTCTATCTTCCTCTTTTGTGTTGTTTTATTTTTCCGTATTATGAAGTGTGAGTAGTTCTATACTTGTTAGGGTAGGATAAGGGAAGTTTGAGAGAAGGAAATCTCTCTCACTCTTTCCTTGCCCAACAACTTAAATCAACTCCCGTTAACCCAACCACAATCCGCTCCTTACGGCACCCTATCCTACATGATAGCGGTGATTCCGTAGTGAGACCGGTTGTGGTTGAATTAACCGGAGGTTATGGATAAGAGCCAAGAACGGACGGACAAGCACCAAAAGGAAGGACTATGCGTTGGAAAGCCTAGCTTATACTCGCAAGTTCCTTCCTAGTCGTGCTAATCCCCGTTGTTGCCGATTACCGTAACACCGATATTAAGTGGGGCAACGAAAGATGTGGAGACTCCTAACTCAAACTAACCTAATCCTAACCCTAACAAGCTCTCTTTAAATATCAACTCAACACTTAGATAACTACAAACAAAATCTGAACAACCGGACTTAACTCGTCGAAAAACACATAGAAAAAGATTCCCATCTCCCTGCGGACGACCCGTACTCAACCGGCTAGCTACGTGCGAAACCGTCTTGATTGCGGTATTTAAACTAGAACTTGAACACGCTCGTATCCTAACAATCAAATGGCGCCGTTGCCGGGGAGACGGTAGTCTATTTCTAAGTGAAATTTCGGGTTAATTTGTGAATATAAAAACAACCAAAAAACCAAAAAAAAAAATATACTTTGTAGAAACCATCTTGTTATTTTTGATTAGTTTTTGTGCAAGCGTGCAGGAAATACGAAGCTCAAGATCGACGCCAAAGACGTTGGAAATACGGAGTTCAAGTACAGTGCCAAAGACGTGGGAAGATAGACCCACAGTTCGCGGCTACACCGCGACGGACAAAAACGAAGCATCCGGTCTACTGTAGAAATCTGGAGCAGATACAGTGAGCATATTAGAATTCCACACATCCAGACAGGTAGAGGAGATCAAACAGAGCCCACACCAGAAAAATTAAGCACCAATTCCTCATTTCCGCCGCGGAACCGCGGCATTAGGGCCTTTTTGCCGCCCTTCCGCGGCCACTTGGTGGGGTCAGTGTGCCATCTTCTCTCTGTAAGTCCCTCTGCCTCTCTCCACTCCTCTGAGCTCCACTGAATTGTGTTTTCTGCAGCCTTCTTTGCGCAAATTCTTCTCCCCCTTCCAATAAACTGTTCTTGTGCAGGATTCTTTGCGCCGCAAATAAAAATTGTTTGCTGTTGATATTGTTACTGTTTTGCATTCTTTAATACGGACTTAAGGGGCTTGAAACCAATCCAGATTGGGTGGGGATTTCATCACCCTTCCCAGGACTCCGGAAATCACTAAAGCATATGCATTGTCCATTGTAATTAAAAAAAAATACTAGACTTCAGCCCTAAGGACTTCGCGCTCATTAGGAGAAGATAAACTTTGTTTAGAACCTCGCTTAACCGTATATTGTTTACGGGGTGTCTAGGAAAGTGTTAAAGGCGCAACCGCCGAAAGAGAAAGGGTTATTTAATTAAGGAACTTCGCGAAAGCGTTGGACAACCTCCCCTTATCTCTGCACTTACCTGGCCTCGTGATCAGTGTATTTTTAAGCCTGTTTCTCGACACTGTTTAACTTCGACAATCAAGTTCAGGAGCAGGTCTAGTAGACCTAGGTTACCCTAGATCTAGGTGTGATTGTGCATATCTTGTTTGTGATTGCTTAAGCCGTATTTCCGTACATACTTCTGTAAATCTCTTTCTAAAAAAAAAAAAAAAAGAAAAAATCAAAAACTTTTATAAAAACTTGCCATTTTTACGCCAAATCCATTTTTACCCAACACCCATCGCCTTTCTTCATTGACGTTTTCTTACCCTCACCTTCTCCGCTTTGACTATACTAAACTCGTTTAGTGTATGTCCGCTTGGACTCGGGACACTAGCGCCCGTCTAGTCCGCATTACGTTAGTCGCGATCGACTACGCGATCGACTCCGAAGTCGATACTCCGTCCACTCCTCTTTCACCCCTTCCTTTGCCGGCCAACTCCGACGTTGACCGAAATTCTGTTCGTACATCTTCACCTTCACCTTCACCTTCACCAACCTCTTCTTCCGCGATGTCGGGATTTAATCCGAACATCTCGTTGACCACCCCGGGATTGGCTCCACCTCCTATGGAGACCAATCTCCCACCACCTCCGCCTGTTGTAGCGCCGCAGCGAATTGCGCTCCAGGATCGTTTCTACCCTACCCGTTCTGCACTTCCAACCTGCCTTTCTCTTCCTCCGGCCAATGGGGACAACTTTGAAATTAAGCCCCATTTCATCAACATGCTTCCACGTTTTCATGGGCTTGAATCTGAAGATGCCTATATCTTCATTAACAAATTTCAAAACGTCTGTGCCATGATGAAAACAACCCAGCTGTCGGACGATGCTATACGTCTACGGGTCATTCCATTCACTTTATGCGATCTCGCAGAAAAATGGCTGTATAGCACCGCTTCCCACTCAATCACCAGCTGGGACGAGTTTGTTAAAGCGTTTCTAAAAAAATTCTACCCAAATCATAAGACCGCAAGAATTCGAAATGAGATCAACCAATTCTCCCAGCTTCCTTCTGAACCCTTTTGGAAGTGCTTTGACCGATACAAAGACCTTCTTGTTCAGTGTCCTCACCACGGTATAGAGAAATAGCAACTCTGCCAAACCTTATACGAGGGACTGAACCCAGCAACGAAGCAGTTGCTGGAAACCATCTGTCAGGGCCACTTCCTATCCAAATCTGACGAGGAAGCGTGGCAGTTCTTTGACGATCTTGCGGAGCAAACGCTACAGTGGGAGAGCACCAGACCGACTCCTTCTTCTTCTTCTCCCTCCACTTCTACCGGTCAGTCTAGGGTAGGAATTCACCAGCTTGATGTCTCTATTGCGATGAGAGCTGAAATGGCTGCAATCACAAAAAAGCTTGAAGCAATAGAGAGCAAATTTTCTTCTCCTACTCCTGCCCCTGTTCTCCCCCTTCGTACCATCTGCGCTTGTTGTTCCGATCCGTCCCACTTAACTGAAGAGTGTCCTTACAATCCACCCTCGCAAGGACAGGATCAGGTTAATGCATTCCAGCAAAGACCAAGGAATGATCCATACTCTTCCACCTACAATCCCGGTTGGAGGAACCACCCCAATTTCGCCTGGAATCAGAATCAGAATCAATTCCAGGGCAACAATTTCCAAAGGGCCCCTCCACCGCAACAACAAGCGCAACAACAAACTCAGTATCAGCAGCCCTTCCAACCCCAGCCTTACCAAAACCAGACGAACAACTTTGCACCGAACAATTCCTTTCCACCAAACAACTTTGTTCCGTCGAACAATGATAAGGTTTCCTCGCTCGAGCGAAGTCTGGATGCGTTTGTTAAACAATCGACTCAATCCACCGCCAACATCCAGTCTTCGATCCAATCTTTAGTGCAACACACCGCCGCACACGGGCAGAGCATCAAGACCATCGAGGCCCAGATTGCACAGCTGAACGCGGCCTTGAGCGAGCGAGAGAAGGGGAAGCTCCCGTCCCAGCCACTTCCAAATCCCGGCCACCCACATAATGCACTTGTTGCTCTTGAACAACAAAACCATAATGTGAGTGCCGTGACCACACTGAGATCAGAGAGGGTGCTGCAAAACAACATTGGCAAGCAAATCAACGATGACACCCCGGCCGCTTCTTCTTCTTCTTCTCCTGCTTCTTCTTCTTCGTCTTCCGAGCCTATTCTCCGTTCTTCACAAGGCTCTCCTTCCTCTTCTTCTCTAAACGGACCCGCTTCTCACCCCACGAAAACACCTATTCTGGGATCCGTTTCAACTCCAAAATCTCCTCCTCCAGCATTAGACTCAACCAATTTTCAAAATGTTCCATTTCCAAACCGGTTGAGGTCTAACAAACAAAATCCACAAATGGAGAAGATTTTGGAGTTATTCAAGCAAGTTAACATTAACATTCCTCTTTTAGATGCTGTCCAACAAGTCCCTTCTTACGCGAAAATCTTAAAGGACTTGTGCACGAAAAAGAGGAAGTCTCAGGTACCCAAGAAAGTTTTCTTGGCTAGTGCTGTGAGTGATGCCCTTACCCAATCTTTACCACAAAAACGGAAGGACCCTGGCTGTCCTACGATATCAATTACTATTGGGGATAAGAACATCAACCGCGCACTATTAGATCTTGGTGCCAGTGTTAACTTGCTTCCGTATTCAGTATACGAGCAATTAGGCGTCGGAGAGCTGAAACCCACACACTGCACTCTCCAGATGGCCGACCGATCGATCACCCATCCTAGGGGTGAGCTAGAGGATGTGTTAATCAAAGTCGGGGACTTCATATTCCCCGTCGACTTCATTGTCTTAGATACACAGCCTGTAGCTAACCCCCGGAATCAAATTCCGGTGATACTCGGTCGCCCATTTCTCGCAACCTCAAATGCTGTGATCAATTGTCGCAATGGTTCAATGAACCTCTCTTTTGGAAATATGACAATTGAACTCAACATTTTTAGGTTGGGGAATCAGCCCGCCGAACCTAATGCTCATATACTGGATATTTGCTCGATCCAGGAGATCACCCCCGAAGAGTGTGAATTCGAGGAGTTTCTGTTTGATCACGATAATCTTGACGCCACTAGTGCGTGTCTCTTCGAACCTGCTGCTGTTTCTGCGCCCGATAACGACTACGAGTGTTTCACGTTCACGAACGATCTTAGCCGCGCACAACCCGAGTTTGAATCTTTCGACTTTTCGGATGAGTTACCTGAACCATCCGACTCGGTTGCCTACACTCGTTTTGAACCCTTGCTGGAGTCCTTTGAGTTCGAGACCTTTGCACCAGTCTTGCCTTCCATCATTTCACCTCCAACGCTCGAACTCAAGCCGTTGCCGTCTCACCTTAAGTATGCTTACTTAGGTGAGAACGAGACCCTTCCTGTCATCATCTCGGCTTCTCTAGCTCCCGAGCAAGAGAAAGCCCTTCTCACGGTCTTGCACGGCAACAGGCAAGCTTTTGGCTGGTCCATGGCGGACATCAAGGGGATTAGTCCCCTCATCGTTGAGCATCACATTCATCTGATGGATGATGCCAAACCAGCCCGGGATCCACAAAGACGTCTTAATCCAGTCATGAAGGAGGCTGTGAAGAAGGAGATCGTCAAATGTCTAGATAGTGGTATCATTTACCCTATCTCTGATAGCCAGTGGGTTAGCCCCATTCACGTTGTCCCCAAGAAGTCGGGCATCACGGTCATAACTAACGAGGCGAATGAGTTAATCCCTACTCGCACCCAAACCGGGTGGCGAGTTTGCATTGATTACAGAAAACTCAACGCCGCAACGCGGAAAGACCACTTTCCGCTACCTTTTATTGACCAGATGCTCGAACGATTGGCCGGACATGAGTACTATTGCTTTCTAGATGGCTACTCTGGCTATAATCAAATTCCCATCGCCGAAAAAGACCAGGACAAGACCACTTTCACTTGTCCTTTCGGCACGTTTGCATATCGTCGCATGCCCTTTGGGTTATACAATGCGCCCGCTACCTTCCAGCGGTGTATGATGGGAATTTTCTCAGACATGGTGGAGAAATTTCTGGAGATCTTCATGGACGACTTCTCCATCTTTGGCGATTCTTTTGACGAGTGTCTGCTGCATCTCGACGCTGTCCTTACCAGATGTAAGGACAAGAATCTCACTTTGAACTGGGAGAAATGCCACTTCATGGTGCGTGAAGGTATTGTCTTAGGACATATCATCTCGCAAAATGGCATAGAGGTTGACAAAGCAAAGATTGAGGTCATTTCCAATCTGCCTCCTCCCCGATGCGTCAGAGATATCCGAGCCTTCCTTGGCCATGCCGGTTTTTATAGACGGTTTATCAAGGACTTTAGCAAGATTGCTAGGCCCTTGACGCTTTTGCTGGCCAAGGACACGCCTTTCACCTTCGACTCGAGCTGTGTGACTGCATTCGAGTCACTGAAACTCTCACTCACTTCTGCTTCCGTTCTCTCTTCTCCTGACTGGACGCACCCATTCGAGATTATGTGCGATGCATCCGACTTTGCCATCGGTGCTGTCCTTGGACAGCACATCAACAAGATGCCGCATGTAATCTATTACGCAAGCCGAACCCTGAACGACGCACAACTCAATTATACAACAACTGAGAAGGAATTCTTAGCGGTTGTATTTGCCTTAGAAAAGTTCAGGCCCTACCTCATCGGCTCTCCAGTCATTGTCTACACTGACCACTCAGCTCTGCGCCATCTTTTTGCGAAGAAAGATGCCAAATCTCGGTTAATCCGTTGGATCCTCTTGCTTCAAGAGTTTGACCTTGTCATTAAGGACAAACGAGGATGTGAAAACGTGGTTGCCGACCATCTCTCGCGACTTCCTTCTTCGCCTTCGCTTCCAATTCCGATAAACGACGTTTTCCCGGATGAACAACTCTTGACAGTATCTTGCGAACCCTGGTTCGCAGATATTGTGAACTATTTGGCCACGGGATTGCTACCGACCGAATGGTCGAGTCAGGACAGACTTCGCTTCTTATCCCAAGTAAAACATTTTTACTGGGACGAACCCTACTTGTTCAAGTACTGTCCCGACCAGATTATTCGTCGGTGTGTCCCTGATGAGGAATTCAAGAGTGTGCTGTCATTTTGCCACGACCAAGCATGTGGCGGGCATTTTGGGCCCAGAAAGACAGCTGAGAAGATCTTGCAATGTGGTTTCTACTGGCCACAACTTTTCAAAGACGCTCACGACTATTGCAAGACTTGCTCCCGGTGCCAACACATGGGCCGGATATCCCGGAGGAATGAGATGCCGCTCCAACCGATCTTGGTTGTGGAGATTTTCGATGTTTGGGGGATAGACTTCATGGGGCCGTTTCCCAGCTCTTTTGGGAACTTGTACATTCTTCTAGCTGTTGATTACGTCTCTAAATGGGTCGAGGATGTGCCCAGCCGAACTAACGACAACAAGGTTGTCGTTAGGTTCCTTAAAGAAAACATTTTCTCACGGTTTGGGCACCCCCGAGCGATCATTAGCGACAATGGAAGTCATTTCTGCAATAGGACTTTCGAGGCCTTGATGCGGAAATACTCCATTAATCATAAGCTTTCTACGCCCTACCACCCCCAAACCTGCGGGCAGGCCGAAGTTTCAAATCGGCAAATCAAGCAGATACTGGAGAAAACGGTTTCCAAGAACCGTAAGGATTGGTCTTTGAAACTCACTGATGCCCTTTGGGCATTTAGAACCGCTTATAAGACCGACCTTGGCATGTCTCCCTATCGGCTTGTGTACGGAAAAGCCTGCCACCTTCCTGTCGAAATCGAGTATCGCGCGTTTTGGGCGATAAAGGAGCTGAATCTGTCTCTGGAGGATGCGGGCAGCCATCGGAAGCTGCAGCTGAACGAACTGAGCGAGCTTAGGGATGAGGCTTACGACAACGCGGTTGTCGTTAAGAATCGAACGAAGGTGTTTCATGATAAACACCTTGTGCGCAAAACCTTCGTACCTGGTCAACAGGTACTTCTTTACGACACCCGACTTCATTTCCATCCTGGAAAGCTCCGATCTCGCTGGAAAGGGCCGTATTTTGTGCGGACTGTGTATCCGCAGGGCGCTGTGGATTTGGAAAATCTAAAGGACGGTTCACTCTTCAAAGTGAACGGACACCGATGCAAACCGTACCTTAGCGCCGAACCAACAGAGGAGCTCCTGTTCTTACAGGAGCCGGTTTACCTTGCTTGATCTTCCTCTGCCTACCTCCAAACTTCGGTTATCCAGCCAAGAACAGTGGACACTGTTCCAAATAAGTTTGGGGGTATGTACAAACCATTTTGTTTATATTTGTGTATATTCGTTTTCTTTTCTTTCAAAACAAAAACAAATAAAACTTGTGTATCGCTAACCAACAATTTTGAACCTTCAAACTACTCTCTTCATGCAATGACAGTGAGGACACTGTCCAGTTTAAGTTTGGGGGTACGCTCGGTACGCATTTCTTACCTTCGCATTCATATGTATATTTTGCATCTGCATATTAAAATCCATAAAAATTTGAAAATTTTCCAAAAATATAAAAACTTTTTTGTCAAGTTAGCTTGTGGAAGAACTCTGATTCAACATTCGACGGTTTTTGTTTGATAAAATAGGAATAACTAGATCTTATGTTTGGATTTTGAAAATCTGAAAGATAACTCTCCTTTGAAGTTAACTATAGCTAATATACATCTTTACATCACACTACACGTGTCGTGAGTTTTGGGAAGTAGATGATAAGTCTTTCATGTTCAAACTTTTAAACAGATAAATGATTTTCTGAGAATCAAATAGGTTTGTTCTGAAATAAGTAATGACAAGAATAGTTTATGAAGTAAAGCGAATATGAAGGAATGTTATTGATGCCGTAATAGGAGCTAAGTCTGAAAAATAACCCATCTAAAACTTGATTGGAATGATTACACACCAAACCCACTAGACACGTCTTTTATCCAAAAAAAATATTTGAACTGCCAGTTATATCTCCGTTCGTATTAAATCATCTGATTTTCACGCCAAACTGTCTTTTGTTTTTGGACCTAGGTAACTTGAGTAATTAAGTCCGCTGGGGTGTTTCTACACCTAATGCCCTAAAACCAACTGGTTTGGGTGCATTGGCCCAAAGCTCGCTAAGAAGCCTAGAAAGTCCAGTTTAAAACAAAGTCAAGCAAGTGTTCTCTCCGAGTTAAAATTCCTAACGGTTCTTTGTGTGAGAATAATCTTGATAAAAGACAGGCTTTTAAAAAAATTTTAACGGAGATATGAAGGTTTTACTCTTTGATAAAGACTATTGCACGTTCACAGTGGTGTGTATGAAATGAAAACAAGAAAAAGGTGGAGTGAAAAATACGACTTAGTTTCCTGTTAAGGAAGATAGAAATTCTAAAGTTGAAACCTTACTGCAAAACGAAACTTGAAAAATGCTTAACTCATTATAAAACTTATGTGATCCTTTTAAAATTGTTATCTAGGCTTTATTGTGCGACATGATGACTCTAATCGATCCTTCTGGAACTTAACGACACTATCCGCACTGCACGTAAAGACATATAAAATCTGTAGTTAAATAAGATGTGAGGTGTGAAAAATAAAGGTTCGATAGTCTAGACTAAGGATTATAGAATTGTTATTTTCTAAAACAAAACTTTAGGGTTTGAAACTTAGTCATTTTTACAAACCAACTTGACCGGATTTTGTGGGTAGTATCCGCTGAAAACCCTCAGGAGACAACACTCCTCCTACTAGGGACACCTAGAGGTTTAACGGCTTGTTGCACATGCTCAGTGCAATCGCGTTCCCTGCAAAAGTGAGGTTAGGAAATTTTTGTGAATAAATGGACTTTGCTCGGGACGAGCAAATGATAAGTTTGGGGGTATTTGTTCATATCAGATTTTTGCATTTTTATACCGCCCAATTTTTATCACATTGCATGTCGGTAGATACTCTTGAGCCGTGTTTGCTAGTCAATTGCAGGATACAGGTTCCCGGTTCTCAAACGGAGAAATTCATGGAAAACACGACAAAAATCCGGTTCCTGCCAACTACAGATAAAACACGGTCTCCGCTCTTCATCCGTATGCTGCCAGATACCGGTTTAGGAAGACAAAATGTCAAGTCAATGTCGTTTTCAGGCACAAGGCTCAATGGTGGCACAAGATCCAAGAGATCTACGCGGCGCTCGAGACAATCATGACAAAATCTTAACAAAAAGTCCACCTTTCCTTCAACAGAAATTCTGGAAAAATCGTGAAAACAAATGGAGAAAATACATATGCCAGAATAAAGTACTCAGAAAACCAGGCTACCAGAAAAAGGCCCAAAGCCCAACTCCACAATACGGCCGCGGAAGAGCGGCCAAAGGGGGGTCTTGGCCGCGCTTCCGCGGCCGTTCTGGCGCCAGACAGTTAGGGTTTTTAGGGGGTGTTTGGTAATTTCATATGGGCCAGTATTTTTGCCCTAGTTTCTCATTCTCCAGCCTATAAATACCCCAGAATTCTGTGAAGGAAGGGGTCCATAATCTTGTATTTTTCTTTGCTAGGTTTTAGTGCATGTTCTTCTTCCTCTTCTCACCTCTTCTCCATTAAACTTGTAAGTGAGCTTTTGAGTGAAGAGTGATGAATAAAGAAGACCATTTTTATTATCATGCTTGTCTCTTTCTTTACTTGTTATAATTGTTGTAATTTTAATTGTTAAGTAGTTGTTGTTATTTCCTTGTTGTTTGTTTCTTCTCTCTTTTTCTTTATCCTTTCATACGACAATGATACTTACGCTTGATCCTCGCCAAGGTGAGGTCGCAAACAGTTAGTCGTATTCTTCTAATCTCTTTCTTTCTATCTTCCTCTTTTGTGTTGTTTTATTTTTCCGTATTATGAAGTGTGAGTAGTTCTATACTTGTTAGGGTAGGATAAGGGAAGTTTGAGAGAAGGAAATCTCTCTCACTCTTTCCTTGCCCAACAACTTAAATCAACTCCCGTTAACCCAACCACAATCCGCTCCTTACGGCACCCTATCCTACATGATAGCGGTGATTCCGTAGTGAGACCGGTTGTGGTTGAATTAACCGGAGGTTATGGATAAGAGCCAAGAACGGACGGACAAGCACCAAAAGGAAGGACTATGCGTTGGAAAGCCTAGCTTATACTCGCAAGTTCCTTCCTAGTCGTGCTAATCCCCGTTGTTGCCGATTACCGTAACACCGATATTAAGTGGGGCAACGAAAGATGTGGAGACTCCTAACTCAAACTAACCTAATCCTAACCCTAACAAGCTCTCTTTAAATATCAACTCAACACTTAGATAACTACAAACAAAATCTGAACAACCGGACTTAACTCGTCGAAAAACACATAGAAAAAGATTCCCATCTCCCTGCGGACGACCCGTACTCAACCGGCTAGCTACGTGCGAAACCGTCTTGATTGCGGTATTTAAACTAGAACTTGAACACGCTCGTATCCTAACAATCAGTGAACTGGTTAATCTCGCTCCTAGCATGTGCAGTCTTATGATTTGGGTAAAACTTCTTAAGAAATGCTATGACAAATTCATCCCAATTAGTGATAGAGTGTGCGGCAGTATTCTAAAGCCATTTTTCTGCCAAGTCGCACAGTGTGAATGGGAGAAGACGTAAGCGCATAGCATCTAAAGTCAATTGTGAAGTACCCATCATTGCGCATACGTTTTCGAATTTGGTGATGAAAACGTACGCGTCTTCCGACTCAAGCCCGTGAAATTTGGGCAGCAGATTGATGTAGTGGGGTTTAATTTCGAAATTATCCCCGTTAGGTGGTGGAAGAGATAAACAAGTAGGAAGAGGACCACGAATAGGATAGCATCTCTCTTGGAGAGAGATGCGCGGTGGATTCTGCGCACCTGCGGGCGGTGGCAGTGTGGTGTTATAATTAGATGGAGTGTCGTCCATCACGATCGATGTGGTGTGTGGTGGGGGAAAAGAAGATGAAGAAGTACCGACTTCGGCGTCGATAGAAGGAACGCGGACAAGACGGGCACTAGGATCCCGTGTCCAGCCGAGCATGCACTAAGCGGGTTTAGTGCAAGTGGCAGCGTGTGTGTGATTTAAAAATTGGCTTGTTTTGAAAAAGTGGGACTCAACACAAATCACCCTATGATGCACAAGCAACCCTAGAACTAATGTCGCCTAGGTCTGCTAGACAGCTCCTAACTAAGGCTAGAAATAGGACCTCAAACCGCCTCTTCACGGACAAGTGCGGCCAGGTAAGTGGGAAGGAACCACCACTACAGTGGGCCTAATTAAAAACCACTAGCCTAGTCACCGCAATGTCAGTTAGGATAAACGGCCGATGCCTATACTAGTCTTTTTCCTATTGAGCTCGACAGTCCTTAGAGTCTGGTCTAGATATTTTTTAAATTAATGAAGGGTTGATCTGTATGCTCGGTTTATGATTTGTGGGGCTTAGGAAGGGTGATGAAATCCCCACCAAATCTTGATTTGGTCTTTGCCCCTTAAAGTCCGTATTAAATATGCAAAACAAAACCAATCACAAAACTTTTGCAAAAAGATTTTTTTTGAGCGGCGCAATTTTGCAAAGAATCCTGCAGAAAATAGATTTTATTGGATTTGAGAGGAGAGAGAAGGAGTTAAGAAAGATACCATAGAAATGTGAAACCCTAGATCTCCTGTTTCCTCAAGTCCGTGACTCCAGATTTCCTCGCAAAAGTTCACACAATAATCGTTAAATATACAATTTGCAGTTTTGTTTTAATAATGATATGACTCGTCTAAGAATTCAACCTAAATAGTAAAAATAAAAAATTAAGCACGTATCCCCGGCAACGGCGCCATTTGATTGTTGTGAAAATTTGTGTTTGTTTACCGCAATCAATAACGGTGTCGCACGTAGCTAGACCGAGATGAGTACGGGTCGTCCTCAGGGAAACGTGGAACCTTTTACTTTTACTTTAGATGTGTTGAGAAAGAGAGGAGGGATAAATAATTTTATAGAATGGTTTCAAGATCTACGTTAAACAAGAATGTAAAATATAGATCTAGATTATTTTAAAGATGTAGTAAATATAATAAGAAGGCTTGTAGGGTTCGTTAGGATTTAGTAGTTATGGACGATTAATTAAAAGTTACCATTTTTATCCATTAATAGATTTAGAACTAGAACGACGGTGATGCGTGTAGATTAGGGTTTCTGGAGGGAAAAGGAATCCCACTCTTAACCCTTATCTCGACACGGAACTCCGTTCATATCTAGCCTTTACCAAAACAATCATTAATCTAATCTCTAATCGCGGTCGGAACTAGCAAAGAATTGCTAGCGCGCTCGATTAGGATGTTAATGATTCTTTGATAAAGTTCCTAAACTTTATAGGACTTAAAAAGGGTTTAGTTATTTTCATCGTCCATTAGCCTACCCTAATCCTACGAACCCTAACAAGCGGAGAATTACTCGCGCATGTTGGGAGAAGAAGATGAAAAGAAAGAGAGGGAAAACATAATGTAAAATGCAAAAGAATTAAATAAAATAACTACCTTTATTAATCAACTTGAACAATCTACACTTTATTCCGTAGAAAATGATTACAAAACTAGTTGCTTCTCGATCTTTCCTAAGGAGGTAGACGAACAGTTGATGATCAGCCTGGATGCGTGAGCGTCTGGGGCTTCGTGATCTCGTCGGCTTGATGCCTTCTAACTTTAGCCCTTGGTCCATTATATAGCCCTCAAAGAAGAAAACTAGTTACCATATATGGTGACTTCCTAATATTGTAACTTTCCATGCCTGGATTCCGAGTCCCTGTCAGTATTGATTTTATGATTTTGGCAGATTTTTTATCCTGGCATCTTGAACATCTTGATCTCTTGACCTGAGCTAAATCTTGCACAATATCTCTATGAATAATGTTAGTTTATTTATTAAATTAGAGAGAGTGTCTTAATCACTATATATGGTAATAAATCTTTAAGAAACTTGATTAAGAATATTTAATATGCTATGCACTTTATATGGTAATAAATCTTTAACAAACATGATTAAGAATATTTGATATGCTATGCATCTTTTAATTAATAAAATATTATGCATATATTTTGAAATATTATTCTAACCATTTGTATGATATTATATCTTTTAAGAATTGTGATTAGAATATTTGATATGATATGCATATTTTCAATTACCAAAATATTATATAAATATAAAATACCTATATTTTCCTTCATAATATTAATTATAATATATAAACATATGGAAAATAGTATTTTGCAGATAAATCCAAATATGTTTAATATTTATAATAAACACCTTTTATTATTTAAGAAATGTAAGGAAAATACTTATACCAAAGTGCAATATTTTCAACTGAACAGGCTCCGTAGGGGCAAACAACAATTTAAGATTTAATAATTTTTAAATAAATATGTAAGGACCGTAGGGGCAACCGTTTGGACCTACGGATTAATCCGTAGGGCCAAACTAAATCTGCCCCTACGGATGTTGTTATCCGTAGGGGCAACCCCCTATTTTAGTAGTGTATGTTATATCTATTGTAGGATTATGGTGGAGCGATCCTTAGATCGCCGATCCATTCATGCAGATCTGAGCCGCAAGAGAATCTCATATAACAGCGGAAGCAAATATCAATTAGTATCTTACAAGTATTAAGATTTGCATACCTTTGCATGGTAGTAGATTACTTGAAATACCATTAGACTGCTGATCCGTTCTTCATGGTTTCTTCTTTGGATGGCCGTGTGAGGATCAATCACGGTGTTACTCGAAAAGTCTCATAATCTATTGCAGCTGCAAGAGACTTTGAGAAAGACAATTAAGAACCTTGGAACCCTAGTTCTCCATAGGCTGGATACTCTCATAGATTTCTCATTATTAGCACTAAGATCATTTTCGCAATCCTAGCCTCTACCTATTGTATATATAGGGTTTGACCACCTCCTAAGTTGATCCTATCATGGAGCTCAAGTCCGACTTGGACTCGGCTTTCTATAACGGGTCGGGTCAGCCGATCTCTTAGACCTACCCACTCGATTGGACGGGCCATTGGGTCGGTTTGACTTGGCCCATTGCCAACATACCTGCACTCGTACAATCGAGTGTGTGCCGTCATGTTTTCTCAATTCCATAAGTTCTTTCTGTGTTCATCATCTCCCTACAAAGCTACCGCCGTTGTGCGATCATCGATACCTACAAGCGGGTAGCCTTGCAGCCAGATCTGTTAAGACCGACACAAGGATCTCTCTATGAACAAACAATACCATCTAAAACTAGGATATCTGCACCCGAGATATAATCAGCAAGTGATGTCTGCTCAAATACCTCAAATCTCTCGAGGAGCGTATTCAAACACCTAGGCAACCCTTTAATTCACCACACTCTAATGCCGCCTCATAGGTTCATGTAAGAGTTGTGCATGTAAAGTAATTAAGGATACATGTCCGATTGATCATCCTCTCGACATGTCAAGATGGGTCCACCATTTACCCATTTTCCTGACACCACCCACTTTATACGGTATGATAATTATCGTACTATTGTGATAGCAGCCAAAGCAGCGGATACTCACAGCTTTTCCTCATTGACAGCTGTTTACTTTCTTTAGGATCTCTAATGAGCGAATGTTTAAATAGGTAAGGGATTAAACAAAACAAGTATTTGTGTTTAAAATTTGATCAGAAGATCCTGAAGTTCGAGACTTCCTATAGGTGCAAGCATCTATAATTAATTACACTCTATTGTCTTGGGAAAAACCTAAACAGGATACCATATTAGGTTGCATAAAATCATATCGTTTAAGTAAGGATTATATGCATATATGTATAGTATGTGCAAAAGACGAGCATAAACAACTGAATATTGTATTTTTATTCATTTCATTTATATCATACATGTTTTGAATGCAAATTACATCAAAATTACAAAGTGAATGTAAAATACACGTGGAAACTTCAATTTAGAACCTTAAAAAACTATACTTGGGGCATTTTAGTGTCAAATCGGCACACATGCATGGGCATTACCCAATGTGGAGGTCACATCATGGAAAAGTGATATAAATAGGGTCACTTTATATGGGTCCCCCATATATCAAAGAAACATAACATATTTTATGCATAGAGTGAAGAAATGGGTCCCTCTCGATGTCGGGAGGGAGGCCACGACATGTCGGGAGGGGTCCTGAAAAGGGTTAGGAAGCCCAATTTAGGGCTTCCTGTTGGATATAGCGCCCTCAAGGCAATTATTGTAGTTGCAGTAAGCCAATTACTATAATTAAAGGAGGGCTTAAATGGATAGAGCAGTCTTACTCGAGATGATAGTATACTATCTGGTTTGTCTTTATCTTTCATGTGTATACGTTTTACTCGTTATCACGTATCACTAATAAATAATGATAAAACCCATTGGATATTTTCTTGACTACCAGACTTATGATAGGGATCATATTAGTGGGGCCTGGGTAGTCTATAAGCACATCCTTAAATGTCCCTAGTGCTCATTCTACGCCCGTTCCCTTTGATGGGTCGTAAGAGTATCGAGACTAGGCATCGATACTCCAGTTTAGACTAGTGTATACATTTCTTGACCACGACCGGGGCGATGGTTGATCCCATAGCCATTGGTGTTTAACACCGAAGATTGTATACAGGTGCTCATTAGGTTATGAGTTACACTGGACGCACTCACCGAAAACTCCTAGATGGTATTATACCTATTGTCAGATAGCAGTTCTCTGGTGTCATGAGCACATGGTAGTCTATATACCTGAGATCGCCATAATGTCTTATGTGTGTTCCCACTGTATTTTGATTACTACCCTACAACGGCTTTTAAAGAGTCGTGCAAACATGTTTTAGTTGGGTACATTCTCGAAGCATATGGAGGCAGTGAGCATTAGATGGAATTCATCTCTCCGGATATAGGGAGTTGATGTCGCGATGTGCGTGATTGACCATAACCAGAATTCATCGGCACAGAGACTATAGAGATAAACTGATAAGTGTTATCAGTTGTATTTTATGTGGTTATGTGTTTGAAATCAGCACGACTTATCGGTTTATTGGGGGTCTGACAATTTCCACCCTCCCGAGCCTATATACCATCACTGATGAAGAGACCGGACTGTATGGTCACTGTCACTGATAGGCTTTAATTGAGGTATGGATGAGCTTGGTTGTTGACTTACCTTTCGATCAATACCTTGGTAGCCATTACATGCAGCTAGTACCGCTGACGTGTGTAACATTTCAGAAATATAAAATATTAATTTTGGAAATTTAATATTAAAATAATATATTTCATGAAAACTACCCGATTTGCGAAATTTGGGGTTTTCGTAAAGTGGTATAAGTATATACCAATATTTGGAAATTTATCGGAGATTAAAATAATTTATTTATTTTAATGATATTTATCGGATTTTGGATAAAATCCGTGTTTTTACATTTTTCATGATTTTGTACCATGTCATGTGCATGTGTGCATGTGTGTGTTTGTGAGTAAAACAAAAGAGATATTTGTTTTGTGAGAGAGTGAGTGTAGGAGAGGGTGAGGGTAAGAGTGAGAGAGAGAGCCTTAACTGCCCCAAATCCTTCATCTCCCTATTATTTCTTCATCTCTTTGCTCCTCATTCAATCCCTCACTACCCCCATGCCACATCTCCAAATACTTGCCAAAACCTTATGCCCCTTTCATTAAAAACATGCACAATCTTATCCTCTACACTTTGGACCAACTAAGTTTGGATTTTGAAGACTTAGACAACTCAAGAAAGTTCTTTGGTTGCAAATAAGGTAATCCATACACTTTAGTTTAGTTTTTGGTGTTAAATATCGTATTTCTAGTTAGAAATTGAGTTAATTAGGTTATCGATTATAGAAAATTATACGTTGCTGTCTAATGGTCAATTGAGGTATAGTGAGTGTTTACAAGATCTTAGAGATTGATTTAGAGGCCTGGAATTTAGTTTAGAACCCGATACACGAAATTAGAATCATTCCGTGTCGGTTTTGTGAAACCTTATGGCCTACATGGAATCTGGGATGACCTGGGAAGTTTATAAGAAAAACAAACAATACCAGAGACCTATTATGACTAGTAGAAAGCCATCCTGCAAGCACGAGACCATTCCCTCACTTTTGGGCCGAGCTCGCCGGATTTAGGGGCAATGTGGTCGGCCAAATGTGGGTGTTTGGTGCTGGAATTGGTCCAGTAGCACACACACTCCTTATACTACCTCATAGTACTGTTTGTTTAGTTCCAGTTGACCTGAACCAAAATCTAGGAGCTATTGTGAGTGGTTTTGGTTATGTTTTCCGTATTTTGGAATTCTTGGTTTTATTATTTGATATTGTATTGGGTCGTTGGATGTTTGTACGTCGACGACGAGGGTTGTTTGGTTGGTTTTGCATGCATAGGCTACGTGCCGTATTGGATTTCGGAACTTGATGTTAATAGCTTTGCGATTTCGTATTGATTGTAGGTATCTTTGCGTGGATTCCAAGACGATGAAGCGCATCGACTACGGCTAAGCAAGGAGTTTAGCAGGTGAGTGGATTTATATCTACGGGGGAAGTCGGGTGGATGGCGTATAGCACCCCCACAAACATTGATATGGAAGATCGTTTGATTATTATATCCTGATAAATGATATGCGACGGACATGATTATAGGATTTACAAACGATAATATGATAGAAGTTGACACTAATGAACATACATATGATAATATGAAATGAGAAGTGAATCATGATATGTACGAATTGAAAGAGAACAAGTATGACGTTTATATAATGTGATGTGAGATATTAATGTGATGAACGAGTATACGATGTGATATGATGACTTAGTGTGATATGTCGTTATATGGATGCGAGTCGATATGAGATTGTTGATACTTTTGTCGGTCCCACGATATGAGATTGATACAGATGTGACCTGGGATATAGGTATATATATATATATTGTGGTGAATTTTGAGTGATATGCCGTACGATAGATTATACCATACGTGATGTTATGAGGCTGGATGCCGATTGATAGATTCACCGACTTGGATATATTGTAGACACGTATACCCCATAGCATTTAGCTGACGATGTAGTTTATGCTACGTTCATGTCATTCTCATTGCATTACATATACCTGTGCTAGTACACCTACACCATTATCGATGATGCGTATGTCACACTTACACAGATTGGCCGGCTCACACACCTTCATCATCGATAATTTCTATGTCACTACACAGTAGAATTGATGCATCATGATATGACTCCTTGCATGATTTACTTATTATGCTCACATCATTATGCTATGTTGCATGACATACCCTGCTATAGCTGCACATATACATATGAGATATTATACTGGTTAGGGACAATTGAGACATTGATTCTTGTGCGATTGCGCATATGAAATATAGCATGCATGCATACCTACATGCTTACACATATATCTTGCTATAGCTACATGTTCAGCTTCATATGATGTTGCAATGGATTTTGGATAAATTGGGAACCGCATGATATATTTAATAATTTGATGCATTTAAACATCGGTTTTCCCTTTATATGCTCATATTACTGTTCTATGTTGCATATATTATGTTTCATGGATTTACGCATTGAGATGCGGATTTTATGTGATTTATGGATTGAGAACCGTGGGGATATTTTAAGAAAGTATGCATTGTTTTGAAAACCCGATTTCTCTTAATATGATATTTCGATGCATCCACTATGAGTTTTCTCGGTTCTGAAACTTGTGTTAGAAACCCGATATGATATGTGGATTGCGAGTGTCGATGTTGGACACTCAGGTTCCGTGGGATGTATGGATATGCGGGCTGATCCGGATTGACGGAGCTCGATATGATATATGGATTGCGAGTGTCGATGTTGGACACTTAGGTTCTGTGAGATGTATGGATATGTAGGCCGATCCGGACTGACATAGCCTGATATGATATGTGGATTGCGAGTGTCGATTTTAGACACTCAGGTTCCGTAAGATATATGGATATGAGGGCCAGTCCTGGTGACGGCGCCTGAGAGATGAGTATTTACGTGTCGATACTGGACACGGGTTTCATGATGTTTCGAGTGTCGATACTGGGCACTCAGGTTCCATGATTTTGATGTGTCGCGAAGGACACACGTTGATTTATATCATCATATTTACTTGCATATGCTTTCATGATATTTACATACATGCTTTTCCTTCATGATGTTGTGATGTGTCGATGTTGGACACTCAGGTTCCATGGAGTTATTTTTGTCATTGATGGACACGTGGATGAGTTCCACATGCATACAGGCATTAATTATGTGTTGGCACATATGCAGATGCGGTCACCCTAGATATCATAGTATTACCTTTATGATATAGTTGATCTAGGAATCGTTGTTTATTTCGATTTCTACCTGATGATGTTTTCTACTCACGAGTTGGCAACTCACCCCCGTTGTGCCACAGTTCTTATAGGTTGACCGCATGGATCAGTAGCGGTATCGCTGGCACATAGCTGCATTCGGGTGATTTGCTTGGTAGGTGGTACATGTTGGATCGTACCACTCTTGTATTATTATTCCTATTGTATCTAGTCAACTCCATCAATCAGAAAATAGTATTTGTATAAGTAGTAAGACTTAGCAAGACTTATAGTTGCGAGACTTGAGCGACGGGTTATATGTTTGCTTGGTGGGTTTGGTGTCTTATTTTACATTATTCCTTGTGTTGATCTTCGCCGTTGGGGCGTCGTATACTTATATTCTATCTTGCGTGGTTGTGACTCCGCCGTTTGGCGAAGAGCTAGCTCCCGCTTAGGGATGCCTTTTATATTATCTTGGATATGTGGTTTTGGATCAAAATAGGAGGGTGGTGCTGCGCAAAAATTTTAAAAGACAAAACATGATTCATTACCTTTATTTCAAACATCACCTCTTCCTTTTTCTTAAAAAGGTTTAGATTGCTGGGTTTCGGCTACTTAATTTACGTTGCGCCTTTAAACATTGCGTGATTTAAGTGCCGGTCACGAACTAAATTCGGGTCGTGATTATGTGTTTGAAATCAGCACGACTTATCGGTTTATTAGGGGTCTGACAATTTCCACCCTCCCGAGCCTATATACCATCACTGATGAAGAGACCGGACTGTATGTGTTAGTTATATGTATGCCCTAGAGGCCATTATTATACATAGGATGTATATTGTAGTGGATGCTTGGACATATATAGGGAGGACTTTCTTGCTCGACATGATAGTATGCTATCTGGTTGCTCTTTACCTTAAAGTGTATACTGATTGTCTCTTTGTTACATGTTGGTAAAGCCCTTAGGATGTGTACTTGACTACTTGGACTATGATGCGGATCATACTAGTGGGGACATGGTAGTCCATAAGTACATCCTTCAAGGTCCCTAGTCGTGGGTGTATGGAGACGGGGCATTGATATACCAGAGTAGACTAGCGTATACCTTCTCGACCCATACAGATGGGCGATGGATAATCCCATATCCATTGGTGTTTGACATCAGAGATGATATACGGGTGCTCAGTGGAGACTGAGTACACTGGACGGACTCGCCGAGAACTCTCAGATGGTATTATACCTTACGTCAGATGGCAGTTCTCTGGTGACACTGGTACAGAGTAGTCTGTTGACCCGAGATCGTCATAGAGTCTTGTGTGATTCCCACTGTGCTTTGATTTTCACCTTACCACGTCCAAGAGGGCGTGCAAAACGGTGGTTTTTGGGTACAGTCTCGAATCACATGGAGGCAATGAGCGATAGGAGGGGATTCATCTCTCCCGGTATAGGGAGTTGTTGTTGCGCTGTGTTCGATTGGCTATAACCGGAAATCCCTGGCCAGAGTTGCTGAGATTTACTGGTAAGTGTTACCAGTAGTTTCTCGAACTGTTATAGACCTCATATCGACACGACTTATCGAGTTATTGGGGTCTGACGTTTACCACCCCTAGGCGAGATATGCGACATATCAGACGACGAGACCGGACTGTACGGTAAGTGTTACTGGTTAGATTCACAGGAGTGTGAGTGGGCTTGCTCGTTGATCTTCTGATCGCTCAATACCCGGGTGGCCGTTACGTTTAGCAGACCGCTTGCGGCTTGTGGGTGTTTGATATGATCATCACCTGCTGCCGGCGTATTGACGAGTCTTTAGAGTCCTACACAGAGGTTTCCTGGCTCAAGCGAAACGAAATAGGAGCACATATGAGATATGTGCGGGACCGAGAATAATACCAGTATATGGTACTTTATTCTATTCTCGCGATTTGTATCATTGGACGGTTGTATATGATATAGCCGGGATACCGAATCAAGTGTTGATTCGATACATTGATACACTAGATATTAGTCGGTTATATGCGATATGACCGGATTATTAAATCAAGTGTTGATTCAATGATTTAATGTATAATTATATATTTGATATATTATTTTACATTAACTAATATTTGTTCACTTAAGATGGATTTTCTCACTTGATGTGCACATTGTATATATGATATAGTTTTGTACACTAGTTTGTATCATGTTTGATAATACATGCAAACTGGGGTGTGTGTATGCATTGAACCATGTTTAGGTAAATGGTTAGGGTTTTAATTTATTTATTCATTTATTTATTTATTCTTTTTGTCAAGAATAAAATGGTGTCTAACTTTGTTTCTTGCTTAAGCTTCATGAAGCTTCTTGCTTTATCTACCATTTTGTTTTTTTTCCTTAACCTAACCATTCACTTAAACCCTAGTTCATTCTCTACATGAGTTAGCCTCACCCATGGTTGCTAAATGATAAGGCATCACTTGATTTTCCAATTTATTAATTCATTCTTTTCTTCTTCTTCTTCTTCTTCATGAAGAAAAGAAGAAAGCTTTCTTGAAAAATTCTAAGTGATGAAATCAAGTGAGAAATCCAAATCCAAAGTGAACCCACTTCCTATTTCTTCATCCTCTACCACTTGCCATGTAGTATAGGGTGTTTTCTTCACAAGTTTCATGACTTGGTGAAGTTGGAGCTTGATCTTGAGTTGCCTCGACGTAGATCATCTTCGGCATCGAAGTCGACGACCTAGCCCGATCTTTTCTCCGATGAAACCACCGCGAGAGTCTAGGATTCCGATGGTTGCAGCGGAGGGACGTCATCACGGAGCCAAGGAAGTGGAGGACCGGATCTACAAAGGTTGTATTTCCATTCACTTTAGAGTAAAGTTGTTTATTCGCATTTGTTTTCGCCTAAACTCTAGTCAACGATCGCATTAGGGTTTCTCGGCACCGGAAAAATTTGAATTTGGCATGGTTGATGCCTTGTGGAACCTCTTGAGTGTGCCTAGGAACCCTACAGTGGTATCAAAGCCTAGCTAGAGCTTTAGGCGAAGTGTAGACGAAGTTTGAAGTCCGATCGAACCCGTAAACCCCGACAAAACCCTTCTCCGTACATTTTTCAAAACAGTGGATTTTTGTGAATTAAAAATTCTCAGAAAAACAAGCAGGAAAAACTAAGAATTACTGTGAAGTACGGTCCACTAAGTCAATAATTTGACCGCGGAACCGCGGCGAAACCATGGGTTTGGCGGCGGTTCCGCGGCCAAAATTTGGACTTAGTCCCTGAAATTTCATATATTTATTCTTAGGTCCTTTCTTGGTAATTTTTTATGGGAATTTTTTAATTCCACTCAAGTGTTGAGTTTTCTAGGGTTTTATTGGGGGCTCGTTAATTTGATCTGATAATTTAACTTCGTTTATGTTTTTCCGGATATTTTAAAAACTGTTAAAAAGTTCGACCGGATATAAATACCCACTTTTTCCCCTGTCGGGAAATTTCCAAGTGTTGGATCTTTCCGTAGTTTAATGACGTTCTCAGTAGTGTAAGTAACGCGATGGACCCTCTAGAAGACAACAAACCTTAACTCGATTATGTGACCGTCTTGAACTGCCCTTTGAACCTTAGCGTTTGGGGCAGTACGGCGTGCCACATGTGAGGCGTTGGCTTGGCCCTTCTACGGCTGGACTGTTGGTACTGAGGCATGAAGTGAATGTTTTTAAACTTATTTCATGTGTTGAGTTGTTTCGGGAAAACTTGGGTGTTTGATTGTTCGATCGGAAAGTTTAACATTTTCTATTTATCTGGAATGTGATACAATATTTGGAATCCACAAGTAGTTATGAGATAACTGATTTCGATGTTATAAATATAGCACTTTAGTCTCACTTGATCGGTTGCCACGGAATTTTGATGTGATCAAAAGTCCGTCGCAATCACGTAGCGTATGCGGATACTCGCCGGATAAACTTAATAGACAGCTACACCCCTTAGCCCCGACCAAGTGACTGTAGGAGAACTCCATCGCCGAAAGCATCCGTTCGGGTGCTCGCGGTAGCGGTGTTCCGCCTTGATGCACTTCGTCGACGGTATCGGGGGTGCGGCCGTCTACTAAAGTTTGCGACGAGCATTCGATCAGTTTTTCGGGAATCTTGTTGAATTGCCCGACTAGATATTGAAAAGTGTTTTCGATAAAGAGACTAAAATGCGGGGTTTATAATTGTTAGGCATGCGATGTCTAAGTAATTCATTTGATTAGGCATGCGATGTCTAGGGAGGTTGCGGATTCCAACTGTTGTAGTTTTACACTTTCTTTTCTGCGACCGTAAGTGTAATATGTGATATCGCCGGTTTCGTTGCTATATGTCAACGACAATTGGGATACGCATGTTTACTTACGTTGATGACATGTGATGTTATGTGTTGCTGGATATGTTATATTGGATCGTCGTGTTTGAATAGCCGGGTTTTTTTTATGTGAGATGAGTGTTTTTTCATTTTCATTCATGTAAAAACTTGTATGTAATATTCTTTTATTGGGGCACTTCCAGGTTGCGGAAGATGTAACCTTTTGTATATTATTTACTTTTCCGCACTAGGATAGACCCAAGGAGGAGGGCATAAGTAACCGGGTTCTGGAGTCCAGTGGGAGACCAACTCGAGGAGTCGAGTCCGGGTCTCCTAACTCTAGAATTGGTAGGGTTGCTTGCCGCTCTCGTAGGGGTCTAGGGGTGTGGGATTGGCTATTAATCGCGACCGTGGAATCCGTGTTTTATACAGGCTCGTATTGAAAACACGGACGTCCTAGTATATCCAATATTTCATATATGTTTTTTCTGCTGCGTTATCTGTGATGTGATCATGTGATATGTTCAGATAGATATTATATATAGTATATATGATATATTATATAGACGTTGCTTATGTTTTACACCCGCGCTAGCCCTGCCTCGCTCTGGCGTTAGTTACCTAACCTAACGGTGCAGACGGGACATCGAGGCGAATGCGGCTGGCATAAGCGTACGTTATATTTATCTATGATGTTTAGGTGCTTTAATGATGGGATTTGATTAATATGATTAATGAAAGTAAAAGAAACCTAAAGATGTTGTGGAATCGAATTTCAAAAATAAAACAGGTAGCTACAGTTCTTGCTTAGCACAGCGGTATATATGATATATCCTGCACCTTATTCGATGAGGAAAGGGCCGACGATCCCTTCACCGGGAGTGACCCCTTTAGCAATAACTGGCAGATGCTACAACTCTCGGTTTGTCTTTTGATTGCTTCTATAGTTTCTGCTTTACACAGTGATATATATGATATATCCCGCACCTCATTCGATGAGGAAAGGGCCGACGATCCCTTCACCGGGAGTGACCCCTTTAGCAAAACTAGAAAAGCCTAAAAAACACTCCATTTCAAAATCATTTGATTCTACAACGATATCAAGTTCATTACGCAATAGGATTTCAGAAAAGCCTGTCGTAGCCCTCCGTCATTTCAGATAAGTAGTAGTTAGTATTCGTGCTACGTTTGTTGGCCTGCGTCAAGGCGTAGTGTGCGGTGGCTAACTAGTATTTATCTGCTTATGCATATGATGCAGATTGGATTAGGGTAGTCGTGCGACTTTGTTGGCCTGCGTCAAGGGTCGTGCGGGTGGGTTTAATTCAATCAGGAAATGACGGGTTGAACTTGACTAGCGCACTATGGTTTGTTGACCTGTGTCAAGGTCATAGGACGCTAGGGGCAAAATTATCGGGAATTTCAAGTGTTGAAATTTGCAATGAGATTGCATACCTTCTATGAGATAGTTGGATCCCGATACCCGCTGCGAGTAAGATTTACTCCTGGGAGAGTTTTACACTTTACAATTAGCCGATCAAGTAGGTGTCTAGAAAGGTGTCAACGGGGTTACGCCTCTGGGAAAACGAGTTTTACTGTAATTAGGTCCGTGCGAAAGCACGGGGAACCTCCCTCAAAGTACCGACACTAGCCTGGCTGAAAGATTGGCGAACTTGTAGCGTGTAATTAATCCCGGCTAGTCTTTCCTTTTAGGGTTTGAAGGAAGATTTGATAAAAACAGTGGGAGCCATCCTGATTAGATAAAATAATAACCAATCTGATCTTGCAAGAGCGCACGCTGAGTGTTTTCTTTTCTCTCTCTCCAGGTAGCGACCATATCACGCCTTAATCAAGATAATAATACGGATGTATTGACCGAACCCGCTTGTTATACTGAGCTGGGGAACGTTGGTCCCGCTCCAACTTATAATTGTTATAAGACAGAGCAGGAAATAGGGGATTACCAGAATTCCCGTACCGCCCAAACGAAGAAAGTGCATGTGATGCATCTCCTTCGGGTGTGTTCATTACAGAGAACTGTTTCTCAGTATCCTTTACGTCCTGGGTATGAGATACCGGATCAGGATCCAGCATATGTAATCAGTTACATGGGCTACAAATAGGTAGAGAACTGAGAACGGGTGATAAGTTTCATGAAACAGAAAACGGTGCAAGTGTTGCAGCCAAGTCTGTTGGTCACTGTCACCATGTATTATAAATACGTTGATTCTGAACAAATGTTATTAGATACCGAACCTGATATACAAAATCATATCAATCTCTTTATTCATTAAAGAAGGATATAATTTTGTATTGTTGGATAATGTTTTGAACATTTCCTATTTCAAAAGTTGATCGGTTCAGGCACGTTATCTAAAAGCATTGACGTTCTAAATCAAACTACAGTTCCTAGTATACAGAACACACACAAGAGGAAGAGTTCAGAAATGAACGGATCCTTCTTGAGATATTGTAGACTAGGTTATATCAATGCTACCCGACTAGCTGAAGTTACATTCAGATGCATATTTAAATCTGTTTGAATTTACATCTTATGAAACTTGCCAGTCATGTCACAAAGATTAGATGACCATAGCTCCGTTTATTGGAAACAGAGAAAGAGTTAGTGAACTCTTGGGATTGATACATGTTGATGTATAAAGGTCCCCTGTCTACACATGCCAAGACCGGTTCTTTGTACTTCATTATATTCTCTGATGATCTCTCAAGATTCAGACATATGTTCCTGTTGAAACACAAGTCCAAACCTTTTGAGATATTCACGGAATATAAGTTAGAAGTAGAGAACCAAAATACGGGTATAAGTATTATGTCCTTTGATGCGATCAGGGAGGAGAATACTTGAGCACGGAATTCCTGGACTATTCTAAAGGAGAATGAGATTCTCTCTCAGCATTACTCCTCCGAATACACCACAGCACGTCGGTGTATCGGGGTGGAGCAATCACACCCTATATGATAAGGTGTGCTCTAAGATGAGTACTACTGAGTTACCTATTTCCTTTTGGGAGTTATGCACTTGAGAAGTTGCATGCCTATTGAATAGGGCTTCAATCAAATCAGAAGCCTACCACTCCATATGAGATATGGTATGTGAAGAGCCCATGTCTTAAGCTAGTTAAGATTTGGGGTTGACCGACCTATGTCTAAAAGCAAAATCCGGACAAGCTCGAGGCAAGGTCTGTAATGTAGAACTGGAAAGGTTCCAGCTATACAAACTACAACAGATGATTTGATAAAACCAAAGGATTCAATACTTACCAACGAACCTCAGCCTCTCCGCCGATCTAGTAGGGTTCCTCACCCACCTGAGAGATACTTCGGTTTCTCTATGACAGTGGTAGCGAGGATTGCATCATGAGATGATGACCCAACTAGTTTTGAGCTGGCCATCAGGAGTAAGACTCTATAAGAATGGCTGGATGCTTAGTGATCTGAGATGGAATCCTTATACACCAACAAAGTATGGACTTTGATTGCTTTATCTGAAGGGTTAAATCCCCATCAGGAGCAAGTATATCTTGAGAAGATTACTTGGTGTACATGGAAAGGTTGAGACTTTCAAAGCTAGACTTGTTAAAAGTTTGCATCATTGACCAGGTATGGATTATGATGAAACCTTTTCTAAGTAGCTATGCTTAAATCCATCCAGATCCTACTTGCCACGGCTACATACCATGACTACGATATCTGGCGGTTGGGTGCCATGACTGCTTTTCTAAGTGATGTTTTAGAAGAGTGCGTCTATAAGTACACAGCCAGAGGGCTTCGTAGACAGTGGGAGCAGCGGAAACGTGTGCAAGATGTTTTATGTGATAAAGCAGGCATCGTGGAGTTGGAACATCTGTTTTGATGTATTAGTCAAAGAGTTTGACATCATCAAAATGGTAGATGAACCTTATATATACAAAAAGGTAGTAGGGAGTATGGTGGTGATCCTCATAGAGTACGTGGATGACATACTCTTGATAGGGAAGGTGTTTCCTATGCTACGCTCGGTCAATCTCCGCTTATCACAAAGATTCTCCATATAGGATCAAAGCGATACCTCCTGAATCCTGGATTTTGGATCTATGAGATAGATCTAAATGGATGTTAGGATTCTCACTAGATATAGTGAGATGGTATCAATCGATCCTGGGGAGAATCACTGGAAAGGTTCCAGGGTGATAAAGACGACTGAATGTCAGTCACAGGCTTGTCTATACTCTCAGTGGAGGGACGGTATGTTGGAAAAGTTCCAAGCTAGATACCGTGGAATACTAGACGATAAAGGCTGGATACATCGCTACTTAAGATGCTACCAAAGAGGAAGTCTGGGTGTATATTAGTTCATGAGATGAACATCGTTCCTACCATTGTGAGACAATGGAGTTGTGGCTTATGCCTAGGAACGCCCGTCCCATCAGTGATCCAGACATATTCTAAGGCAGTATCACCTGATCATGGAGATGGTTGATCTCCAGGGTGATCGAGGTTAGGAGAGTAGACTCAGAGGACAACACGGCGGATCCACTCACAAAGGCTTTTTCCCAGAGAGAGACTTTTATGGGATGGTTGAGTATGAGATACTACAACCACTGCTATCAGATGGCCCTAGTGCAAGTGGGAGATTGTTAGTTATATGTATGACCTAGAGGCCATTACTATACATAGGATGTATATTGTAGTGGATGCTTGGACATATATAGGGAGGACTTTCTTGTTCGACATGATAGTATGCTATCTGGTTGCTCTTTACCTTAACGTGTACACTGATTGTCTCTCTGTTACATGTTGGTAAAGCCCTTAGGATGTGTACTTGACTACCTGGACTATGATGTGGATCTTACTAGTAGGGACATGGTAGTCCATAAGTACATCCTTCAAGGTCCTTAGTCGTGGGTGTATCGAGACGGGGCATCGATATACCAGAGTAGACTAGCGTATACCTTCTCGACCCATACAGATGGGCGATGGATGATCCCATATCCATTGGTGTTTGACATCAGATGATATACGGGTGCTCAGTGGAGACTGAGTACACTGGACGGACTCGCCGAGAACTCCCAGATGGTATTATACCTTACGTCAGATGGCAGTTCTCTGGTGACACTGGTACAGAGTAGTCTGTTGACCCAAGATCGTCATAGAGTCTTGTGTGATTCCCACTGTGCTTTGATTTCCACCTTACCACGTCTAAGAGGGCGTGCAAAACGGTGGTTTTTGGGTACAGTCCCGAATCACATGGAGGCAATGAGCGATAGGAGGGGATTCGTCTCTCCCGGTATAGGGAGTTGATGTTGCGCTGTGTTCGATTGGCTATAACCGGAAATCCCTGGCCAAGGTTGCTGAGATTTACTGGTAAGTGTTACCAGTAGTTTCTCAAACTGTTATAGACCTCATATCAACACGACTTATCGAGCTATTGGGGTCTGACGTTTACCACCCCTAGGCGAGATATGCGACATATCAGACGACGAGACCGGACTGTATGGTAAGTGTTACTGGTTGGATTCACAGGTGTGTGAGCGGGCTTGCTCGTTGATCTTCTGATCGCTCAATACCCGGGTGGCCGTTACGTTTAGCAGACCGCTTGCGGCTTGTGGGTGTTTGATATGATCATCACCTGCTGCCGGCGTATTGACGAGTCTTTAGAGTCCTACACAGAGGTTTCCTGGCTCAAGCGAAACGAAATAGGAGCGCATATGAGATATGTGCGGGACCGAGAATAATACCAGTATATGATACTTTATTCTATTCTCGTGATTTGTATCATTGGACGGTTATATATGATATAGCCGGGATACCGAATCAAGTGTTGATTCGATACATTGATACACTAGATATTAGTCGGTTATATGCGATATGACCGGATTATTAAATCAAGTGTTGATTCAATGATTTAATGTATAATTATATATTTGATATATTATTTTACATTAACTAATATTTGTTCACTTAAGATGGATTTTCTCACTTGATGTGCACATTGTATATATGATATAGTTTTGTGCACTAGTTTGTATCATGTTTGATGATACATGCAAACTTGGGTGTGTGTATGCATTGAACCATGTTTAGGTAAATGGTTAGGGTTTTAATTTATTTATTCATTTATTTATTTATTCTTTTTTTCAAGAATAAAATGGTGGCTAACTTTGTTTCTTGCTTAAGCTTCATGAAGCTTCTTGCTTTATCTACCATTTTGTTTTTTTCCCTTAACCTAACCATTCACTTAAACCCTAGTTCATTCTCTACATGAGTTAGCCTCACCCATGGTTGCTAAATGATAAGGCATCACTTGATTTTCCAATTTATTAATTCATTCTTTTTTTCTTCTTCTTCTTCTTCTTCTTCATGAAGAAAAGAAGAAAGCTTTCTTGAAAAATTCTAAGTGATGAAATCAAGTGAGAAATCCAAATCCAAAGTGAACCCACTTCCTATTTCTTCATCCTCTACCACTTGCCATGTAGTATAGGGTGTTTTCTTCACAAGTTTCATGACTTGGTGAAGTTGGAGCTTGATCTTGAGTTGCCTCGACGTAGATCATCTTCGGCATCGAAGTCGACGACCTAGCCCGATCTTTTCTCCGATGAAACCACCGCGAGAGTCTAGGATTCCGATGGTTGCAGCGGAGGGACGTCATCACGGAGCCAAGGAAGTGGAGGACCGGATCTACAAAGGTTGTATTTCCATTCACTTTAGAGTAAAGTTGTTTATTCGCATTTGTTTTCTCCTAAACTCTAGTCAACGATCGCATTAGGGTTTCTCAGCACCGGAAAAATTTGAATTTGGCATGGTTGATGCCTTGTGGAACCTCTTGAGTGTGCCTAGGAACCCTACAGTATGGTCACTGTCACTGATAGGCTTTAATTGAGGTATGGATGAGCTTGCTTGTTGACTTACCTTTCGATCAATACCTTGGTAGCCATTACATGCAGCTAGTACCGCTGACGTGCATATGGGTTAACCGGTGAGGGGATTGATCTGACAGTGTTTCAGATCAATCAGATGTGATCCTAATCTACTGCTAGCGTATTGTCGAGTCTTTAGAGTCCTACGCAGCGGTTTTTCCTGCTCAGGCGAAACGATGTAGTGTGCTTATGTCGATATGTGTGGAAGTTCTATTAAATACATGTATTGGATACATGTATGTTAATCGGACGTTTTTAATACTAGCCGGTTTATGTTTAAGACGGATTATTAAATCAAGTGGTGATTCAATATATATATATATATATATTCTTGTATTATGTTCAGATTATATTTCTCTCTCATACGTATTTTGTATTTGATACAAATACGAGTTTTTGTATGTGACACACACACACACATAGAAGAGAAAAACCTCATTTATATTTTTGAGAAAAAGAAAAAGAAAAGAAGAGGTGGAAAGAAAAGGGAAGGATGTAGAGAGGAATGTGCTTCACATTATAATATTAGAGTTTTAATTTATTAAAACTCTATTGTTATAAAATGCAGCATTGTTATTTCTTTTACTTCTTCTTGCTTCTTCACTCTCTTCTTCTTCTTAAAAATGAGACGGTTGAAAATGAGAGGAGAAAATTATGTGATCTTACTACATCCCTTAATCTAATGGATTAGCAAATTATTAGATTGAGTTTCTTCACATGATGCTTGGCTTTAGTGGAGATGAAGCTTGAGTTGGGGTTTCCTCGATGTGGATCATCTTCGGCGAGAAAGTCGGCCTGCAAGCTCGATCCCTACGACGATGGAGTCTAGTATGGGTCTTCCGCAATTGGATGGACATACTACAAAGGTTGTAGCTCCTCGAACTCCCCTCTCTAGTTTGTAGTTTGTGCAATTCATAGTAAATGATGCATCTTGATGTTGGAAATTGGTGCTATGCCTTGATTACTTTTTGGTCGATTGTTTTGAGTTATTTTGATTAAGTTTTAAACAATTACAAAACTTGAGACCCTAATTCCTATATAGAACCGCCCAAACCTTCCCCAAGCCCACTTCAGTTGGCCCAAGTTTCATTTCTGTGATATTTACAGCATGCCTCTAATGTGATTACATGCATGTGATGACGTTTACCGCATGCCTGTAATGTGATTATTTGCCTGTGATGACGTTTACCGCATGCCTGTAATGTGATTATTTGCCTGTGATGATGTTTATCGCATGCTTACAATGTGATTACATGCATGCGATGATGTATATATATGTGTGTGTTGATATATATGATATATAAATAAATACTACTATCTGTTTTGCATCCGCGCTAGCCCTGCATCCGCTTTGCCGTAAGTTAAGCAACCTTACGGTGAAGATCCGATGCCCCGTGGCGAATGCAGATGGCATATAAATGCATTCTATTTTCTTTTCATATCATGCTTTTTTATAATGGTGTGGGAAGATGCTAGATAATATGTATTATTATCTAAATGATGGGATTGCGTTAATTGGATTGATGCAAAGGAAAACAGACCTAAAACATGTTGTAGGAACCAACTTTTTCAAAAGAAACTATAACCATATTTTTTTTGCTTTTCATAGAGGTATTCAATTAGGAATATCCTGCACCTTATTCTATGAGGAAAAAGTTTTGATCCTTTCACGAGGAGTTCGCTCTTAAACAAAATTTTATGTTACTACAGACTTGCGAAAACACTATGTTCCTTCAATGATATCAAGTTCATTATCTTAATGGTTTTATTCAAAACCAGCTGTAGCCCTCTTTCATTTCAGAAAGTAGAGTAATTAGTATTCGTGCTGCGTTTGTTGACCTAGTCAAGGCGTAGTGAACAGTAGCTAAGTGATGTCTTCTTACTTGCATGTTGCTGCGATTAGCTAGGACAACCACATAACCTTGTTGATCCAGTCAAGGGTTCGTGCAGGTGAGTCTAAATTAATCACGAAATGACGGGTTGAGCTTGACTAGAGACTTATGGTTTGTTGACCTAGTCAAGGTCATAAGCCTCTAGGGGTAAAAACCATATCGGGAGTTTCAAGTGTTGAAACCTGCAATGTGATTGCATACCTTCTATGAAGTGGGGTGATTTGTTGACCAAGTCAAAGTTACCATGCCATGATAGTTTGGATCCCGATTCCCACTGTGAGTAAAAGTTACTCTCGGGAGATTTTCACTTCACAATTAGCTAATCCATTAGGTATCTAGAAAGGTGTTTACGAGGTTATGCTTCTTAGAAAACGGGGTAATTAAATTGGGTCCTTGCAAAAGCACGGGAGACCTTTATCGGGGTACTTACACTGGCCTGGCTGACCGGTTAGTGAACTTGTGGGTGTACATTATCCCAGCTAGTTCTCCTTTTAAGGTTTGAAGGAGGATTCAAGAGAACAGTGGGAGCCATCCTGATTAGATAAATTAATAAACAAATCTAATTTTGTTAAAGTGCACGCCGAGTGTTTTCTCTCTCTCTCTCTCCTATGGTTGATCTTAAACTAAAACTCGTAAACCATGTTAACTGAACATTTTTACATCATTGGCTTTGGAATTTCATTATTGTCCTAATTCACTATTCCCCTAATATTTAAATATAATAAAAAGAGCCGAGCTCTGTTAAATTTGAAAGTGTATCCTAGCACCACCATAAGGTTTTAACCGGCATCAAGCATGCAATTTTAAAATTTTCGGGGTGCTAAGCTATACTAACCTAGAATTTAACTAGAGTATTAGGGTTTATATGATGATATCACAAGTTCTATACTAAGTGAAAGAAAATACAACCTTTGAAGATCGTGTCTTTCACTTCTAAAGCTCCGGGTAGTAGTCCCTACGACTCCTCGTAACTCCACTTGAGATTGGGTCGAGCTTCCTTCGTGACCTTCGTACCGAAGATGATCCACTCAAAGTTTTTCTAATACAATCTATCTCTTTACTAATCTTTCTTTAGTGAAGGAAACACCCTAAACTCAAGTGCTAATCAAGTGTAGGATGGTGAAGTAGAGGTTCTAAGCTCACTAAGGATTCTCTCAAGCTCTGGGGTTCACAACTCATGCGATAGTTAGAGCTTGAACCATGAGATAGAAGAAGAAGGAAAAATGGAGAGAGCTATAGAGCTAAGAAAATGAACTTACCAAAATATCAAGTGAAGAATGGTTCTCTTCAAATAAGTTCACTTATTGAAGCATGGAATAAATTACAATAATAAATTGCAACCATACTTGTATAGTGAACACAAATGAATAAAAAATGATAAATGCCATGCTTCACCCCATGCTTAAAATATATCCCATTTTCCACCTCAATATTCTATTTTCTCAAAATAGAAAATCCAACCATGCTTCGTTTAATATATATATATATATAATATAATATATATATATATAATATATATATATATATATAAAATATATATATATATATATATTAATATATATTAAGAAAATAATTAGTGAGCAATAATATTAGTTAATATATATAATTTATCAAATATAAATATATATCATATTATTAAATCAACACTTTATTCAATAATCCGGTTATATCACATATAACTGACTAATATCATTTATCTGTATATCACATTATCAAATCAACACTTGATTCAATAATCCGGTTATATCACATATAACCTAACCGATATAAAATTACCGCCAGATTAGAATACGGTATCACATACTCGTATTTAATCAGGCCCTCCACACATATCAATATATATGCCCTACTTCGTTTTGTTTGAACTAGGAAACCTCTATGCGGGACTCTAAAGACTCGTCAATATACCAGCAGTAGGTAATAATCACATCAGTTACCTACAAGCCGTCAATGGTACTAGCTGGACGTAACGTCTACCTATGTATTGAGCGAATAGAAGATCAACAAGCAAGGTTGTCCAAACTCTCATGAAGCCTATTAGTAACATTTACCGTACAGTCCGGTCTCTTTGTCTAATATGTTGCATATTGAGTTTAGGGGTGGAATCGTCAGACCCCAGTAACTTGATAAGTCATGCCGATGTGTGGCGCATAACGCTTCAAGAAACTACTAATAACACTTACCAGTAAATCTCATCAGCCCTGGACATGGACTTACTGTTATAACCAATCGAGCATAGCGCAACATCAACTCCTAATAACGGGAGAGACGAAACCCCTCCTATCGCTCATTGCCTCCATGTGATTTGGGACTGTACCCAAAATCCACCTGTTTTCATGACTCCTTTGAGCCTTGGTAGGGAGGAAATCAAAGCACAGTGGGATCCACACATGACACTATGATGATCTCGGGTCTACAGACTAACCTGTACCAGTGTCACCAGAGAACCACTATCTGACGATAGGTATGGTACCATCTATGAGTTCTCGGCGAGTCCTGTTCGGTGTACCCATTCTCTAATGAGCACCTGTGTACAATCTATGATGTCAAACACCAATGGTTATGGGATCAACCATACAGGGTCAAGAAACGCACACACTAGTCTATTCTGGAATATCGATGCCCTGTCTCGATATCCTCTCGACTAGGAACTGTTAAAGGATGTGCTTGTGGACTACCCAGGTCCCAGTAGTATGATCTGCATCATAGTCCTGGTAGTCAAGCAAACATCCTAAAGGCTTCATCAACATGTATCAGAGAGACAATATTATAATACAAGTGTACATGTTAAGATAAAGAGCAATCAGATAGCATACTATCATGTCGAGCAAGATAGTCCTCTATACTTATGTTCAAGCATCCACTATATCCTACAATAATGGCCTTTAGGGCATACATATTCCCAACAATCTCCTACTTGCACTAAGACCAGTTGTTGTAGTATCTCATACCCAACATCCCAAAAAGTCTCTCAAATTGCGTCTGGGGGAGGGCTTTCGTGAGTGGATCTGCTGTGTTATCCTTCGTGTCAACTCTCCTGACCTCGATCTCCCGGCGATCTATTATCTCCCTGGCCAGGTGATACCGCCTAAGAATATGTCTGGATCTCTGATGGAACCAGGGTTCCTTGGCCAAAGCCATAGCTCCATTGTTATCATAATACATAGGTATTAGATGCTCAATAGATGGAACCACACCAAGTTCAGTAATGAACTTCTTCATCCAGACAGCCTCTTTGGCAGCATCGTTGGCAGCGATGTATTCGGCCACCATCGTCGAGTCTGCTACGGTATCTTGCTTGGAACTCTTTCAACGTATCGCCCCTCCAGTGAGGGTGAAGACAAAACCCGAGACCGACTTACTGTCGTCCTTATCACTCTGAAAGCTCGAATCGGTAATGGACTCCACCTGGAATTCACCGTTACCATACACCGAGAACATTTCTTTAGTCCTTCTCAAGTACTTAAGAATGTTCTTCACAGCTGTCCAATGCTTTTCCCCAGGATCTGATTGATACCTACTCACTACACCTAGTGAGTAAGCTATATCCGGTCTGGTACATAACATTGCATACATGATAGACCCGACCGCTGAAGCATAGGGTATCTGTAACATTTCAGAAATATAAAATATTATTTTTGGAATTTAATATTAAAATAATATATTTCGCGAAAACTATTCGATTTGCGAATTTGGGGTTTTCGTAAATGGTATAAATATATACCAATATTTATGAAATAATTGCAGATTAAAATAATTTATTTATTTAAAAATATATTTATCGGATTTGGGCATTTTTATAATTAATTATAAGCAAGTTTAAATTAAACTCGATTAGTGCACTACTAATCACAATTATGCCAAATCCGTATTTTTAATTAGTCATGGCTAGTGCACCATGTTATATTGCATCGTTGTGTTATTTTTCATGTTGTATTTAGTTTTTGTGAGAAAGAGAGGAAACAAATAGATGCCATAGTTGATAAAAGAAAAAAGAAAAGAAAAGTCAATGGCATGGCATGTGATGAGAGAGAGAGATGAGAGTATGGCATGCTATCCTTGACATCAATTATTTCCTTCACCCTCATTTGTTTTCTTCAACTCCTTCTCCTTCTTCTTCACCTCCCTCCTCCACCTCCCCTACCCCATGAAAGCATCTCCAATCCTTCACCAAAATCCTATACTCCCTTCACTAAAAATGATCCCCACATCATCCTAAACCCTTTGGACCAATCAAATTTGGATTTTGAAGACTTTGTGCATCTAGGGTTTTTCTTGAGTTGCTCCCATAAGGTATAAATTCCACTTCTCATCTTGTAATTAGCTTCTTAACCTTATAGTTTAGTTTAGAGTTCATTTCAGTGTGGATTGTGATCTTGGAATTTTCCAAGTTGAGGTTTAGTAGGAGACTTGACTTGTAAGTGGTGAATTGAGATGTAGTGGGTGTTTGCAAACCTTAGGTGATGATTTTATGGCCAAGACTAGAGACTAGAAACCCAAAATACGAACTTAGAAATTACCCGACATCGATTATTTGACAGTTTGTGATGGTATATGGGAATATGGGATGACCCGAGATCACTATAAAATAAGTTCCCATGACAGAGAGACGTGCAGGAAACCATGTATCTACCCCTGAGACCCGAGCCCCTATTTCCATTTCATGGCCGCAGATAAATTCCCCCAGGCCGCAATTTGCGGCCTGGTCGTGGTGGATTTGGGTGATTTTGTGTTGGCAGTTCCCTTATGTGATATCTTGAGCAACCCTATATGCAAAATTCCCTAGTTTGTCATAGAGTGAAATCTGGGAGTAATTTACTTTGTTGCTGCATTTCGTGCTATGCGATTTCTGAACTTGGGTTATGGTATTTGATATTGTATTTGGTCGTTGGACGTTTGTACGTCAATGAACGAGGATTATCTAGTTGTTTTTCATGAGTAGGCTATAAGTAATTCGTATGCCGTATCAGTTTTCAGATATTGATTTTAATAGCATTTCGATGGGTGTTGATATGTAGGTACCTTCATGTGGATTCCAAGACGATGAAGCACATCGACTACAGCTAAACAAGGAGATTGCAGGTGAGTAGATTTATATCTACGGGGGAAGTCGGGTGGATGGCGTATAGCACCCCCGTAACCATTGATATGGAAATCGATATGTGATTTACAATTTGAAGATAAGATATGCCACAACTTAAGGTTATGGTTAATGGTTTTAGTGTGAAATGACATGATAGATAAGGATGTCTCAGATTGATATAAGATAATATGAAATGTGAATGTGAATCACGATATATATATTGTAGTTGCAAGAGAATAAGTGTGAGACTATACATACATACAACTGAAATATGATCAATGATAGTTGGAGATGATATGAATGCTTGAATACATATACCAAGAGATGAGACGAGATCTATAAGGATATGACATAAGATCGATGAATATGATAAGATTGAGATTGATGTTTGATGAGATCGGTAAAATAAGATAAATATATATTTATGAGAATAATGAGTGATATACCGTACGAGACTTTAGATCCGTACCCTTATTGTTGTATAGGTTGATAGAATCCCTATTTTTTTAATGCTGTCGTACTATGGATTACCGTACGCGATGAGTTTTACCTAATGATTAATCCATACTCTTAACTCGAGGATGCCGTACGATGGATTATACCGTACGTGATGCTGTGAGGCTGGACAGCCGATTGATAGATTCATCGACTCGGATATATTATAGATATTTTGAATCACTGTCTACACTACTTAGTTTAACCCTTATATAGATGTTAGGTTAGATACGTATACCTTATAATAGTGTGCTTACGATTTACCTTCTGCTACGTTTACGATATTCTCATTGCATTACGTACTTGTGCTTCCATTATTTGTTATGATATCATCGGCTAGTATACCTGCACAATTATCGATGATGCGTATGTTACACTTACACAGATTGCCGGCTCATACACTATCATCATCGGTAATTTCTATCCACTTACACAGTCAATTGTTATATCATGCTATTGCTCTTAATTGTTTAGCATTATCACATGACCCGTTTGCATGATATACTGATATGCTCACATCACTATTCTATGTTGCATGATATACTGATATGCTCACATTTATGTTCTATGTTTGCAAACATCATGCTTTACGATTATACGCATTGAGATGCTGTTTTCATGAGATTCTGGATTTGAGAACCGTGGTGGTATTTCAAAAGAAGGTATGTATTGTTTTAAAAAACCGGTTCCTCTTGATATGATATTTTGATGCGTCCACCATGAGTTTTCTCAGTTATGATCTATGTGAAACCCCATTCGAGGAGATGGATGATCCGTTTGCGGGTACATGGTGGACCCGGTATGGTACCCCGGGGCAAGAAAGGTATGTTGTGCAGTAGACGATGAGCCTGGTAGAGGGACTACTACCTACCGATGATAGTTTGGACCCGGCGGTTATCCGGAGGATACCGAACGGAGTTGTGAGATGGATATGGGCCGATCCGGACTGACGGAGCCCAAGATATGAGGATTTACGTGTTGATGATGGACACGGGTTTCATGATGTTTCGAGTGTCGGTGTTGGGCACTCAGGTTCCATGATTTTGATGTGTCGTTGATGGACACGCGTAGGTTGTTATCCTCATATATACATTCTTATGTTTTCATGATGTTTCGAGTGTCGATGTTAGACACTCAGGTTCCATGATGTTGATTGTGCCATTGATGGACACGTAGATGATATCCATCTGCATATAGGCATATGATTCGGATGGTTATTGTATATGTCATTGGCATTGATTATATTGTTGACATATACGCATACATGGTCACCCTAGATATCATAGTATTACCTGTTGGAAATAGTGTCCTCAGAGTCAATTATTAGATCACAGGCACGCGATTGCAATGATTGAGGGAGGACCTATTCCGGTAGGGCAGTCTTACTCGAGATGATAGTATGCTATCTGGTTTATCTTTATCATCGTGTACTGCTTTAGGTGACCTTACAGGTCACTATTGCACGTTGATAGAGCCCCTAAGATTCTTGCTTGACTACCAGCAGTATGAGGGCGATCATATACGTGGGAGCTGGGGTCTATAAGCAAATCCTTAAAAGGTCCCTAGTCGTGGGAGTTTCGAGACAGGGCATCGATTCTCCAGAGTAGACTAGTGTATACAGTCGAGACCCTGACGAGGGGCGGTGGCCGGTCTCATAAACCACTGGTGTCAGTTGGTTCACCTAAGATGTATAT